>JADQWA010000584.1:0-192500 GCA_018344505.1 Nebria ingens riversi | reverse complement strand
ATCTGCAGTATAAATATGTTCTTTAGTTTCTCGTAAACACTGCTAAATAACTTAAAACTACACGTTAAAGTGCATGCGGCAAGCGCGGTGTTGGCTGGTTGTTTCTAATAATATGGAAACTTACGTTAGCGAATGCTGCTAGTAGCGCTGCAGTTGCGTTGCGCGAACGTTCTTTATGTGAACGACATGCACTGGATATCGAAATATCTTACAGGATCCCGTCTCGTCTGTTGCATTTACTTTACAGTATCAAATTATGTTTCTTTAACACCAAGTCTATTTATTTGCTTCAACATAGTATAAAATAGAATCATAAACATTTTAGAACTAGCAATTTTAACGGAAATATATATTTTATTGTTGATTGCCTTCAAATTGATTTCGACGTTTTTTTTTAACAATAACTTGTGTGAAAAGGAGATGTTCCAACTAAATAACTTAGTTAAATTTATAATAAGGAAAGTTTCCATTTGTTGTACGAGTACACTGCAAAACTATTATAAGTTTTTTTCTTTCTATTTTTATCTAAAAGTATTATAGTAAGTCGAAATTAAACTTATGTAAACACCATTTTTTACAATGTATAGACAAGAAAATCTGTATTTTGAAAAAATATATATAAATCAGAAATAACGATTTACTTTTACTACTATTATAATATCTTAAAAACAAAGACATTTTTTGTTGAATTCTAAGATTATTTGTCTATATAGAAAGAGTATTTGTAAATTTTTGAAAAGCCTACAGTTATATAATGAATACATTTTCAAGTATAATTTAATATATAAATCAAGATTTCTTTTGGATACAAGAAAATTCTATGTATAGCGGTCTAATTAAAACAATTTAAATCTTTTGAAAATTTACAGATTTGTTTTACAGAATTCTGGTTTAATAAAAAGCGCACAAAAAAGCAGAAAAAAAATTGTATAATTTTATTTGAAATTTTTTTTTGAATCAAACAATTCCTTGTAAAATTAGTAAACATTGTAATATAATTGAATTTTCTCTCTCTTAAAATGCACAGTAACCATGGTCAGATAGGCCGCAATAGAAAATATAGTCCTACACTGAGTTGGCTTAGCATTTGTATTAGATATATTTTGTGTTTTATTTTTTAATATCCAACAATTAAATATGGACAATATTAAATGTGTTTACAGTAAATGTAAGATCCTTCACTGTTATTATATAGGGTTGAACCGTCCAATATTAGTAAAATTAATACGAACTCAAACTATACGTGATTCGTTCGTCAGTTTGAATCCTGAAATTAATTGATTCACTGGTTGTAAAATCACGTTATACACAAACCGTTGTTATTAACGTGAAAATCTATGTACTAATCTAACACGGATACACAACATAACATTAAAATTTCTTGCAGGTTAATTTCCGCCATTATAAACCTTCCACTCTAACCTGTCTGCATTTTGATTATTATCTATCAAGAATTTCAAAGTTTATGCATATATGTAGGTTAAGCGTGTTCGCGATAGTGGGCGATGTTTAAAACATTAATATGCAATCGCCTAGCAGTGTATATGTGAACGTATAAACTGTAAGTTTACCGATATGCGATTAATGTAAGTCGTAAAACAATTTGGTGACAGTGTTGTATGTATGTACATTTGCAACACTGGTAATGTACTGCATGGTATGCAAGTGTCCATTATACTGTAAATCGAAATGCAATGAAATGGATAATGGTTGCACATTTTAGAGACATTTATATATTCAATATATATATATATATATATATTATATATATATATATATATATATATATATATATATCTATATATATATATATATATATATATATATATATATATATATATATATATATATATATATATTTATATTATATATATATATATATATATATATATATATATATATATATATAATTTTACAAATAATCGATTTCGAAACAAAAGTAGTTTTCGAGATATTGATGATTCATAAGAAAGTTGTCATTTTGTATTGTCTTATTTAATATTTTTAATAGCGATTTCATTACTAGCAATAATTACTTTTACCTTGAAATATCAAAATTGATTGAAATTTATTATTACTATTAATATTATTAAAGGTTTCGGCATGAGGACAAATATACTTATTCTTTTCAATGTCACATAAGCTATAAAAATAATTTTTTATTTACAAACATTAAGTAAATTGTCATTAAATAATTTTGCCCCTATTTTTGACTATATTTATAAAAAAACTTTACAGGAAAACTACATATTTAGACTATTCCCATAATAGTGAAATAAAAACTATTTAGATTGTATTTATAAGAAATTTAAATTGAAAATCTCTTTTACAAATCACAAATTATACAATTACTTATATGATTGTATTTTTTAGCTCGCCGTACGTAGTACCGAAGAGCTTAAGTGTTTGTCAGCATAATTAGTCTGTAACATTCTCGGATTAAAAAAATTCCTTAACAAAAAGTTCGTCATTTATCGCCCTGATGACGAAAATGTCAATATCTCAAATACTTGGTAACGTGTTGGTCGCTCGCTAGTCGTAAGATCAACCATCCTCACCTCTTCTCCTCTGAAGATACTAAACCGATCTCAGCCAAATTTGGCACACATATTGTGTAGGGGCCCAATTCTATCCGGTCGTAAATTAAATCCAACCAGAACCGTACTTCAGGAAATATTGGGCCCGCAAAAACTATTTTACATTTTAAAAAGCACTTAGAAAAATAAAAGTTATACCAAAAAAAATCTACGTACATTTTTAAATTATTTGATGTATTTAAACATTTTTTAGATTATAACTGAAAGCCATAAAAAATAATGAACTTGATAATTTTTTAAAATAAATCAATTATAAAAATATTAATTATACAAAAAAAAATCTACGTAAAATTACAATTTTTTGATGTATTTAAAGTTTATTCAAGTTATAACTGAAAGCCGTAAAAAAATAAAGAAAATAATAATTTTGAAAATAAATAAAATCAATAAAAAAACAATTGAACTGTTTTTGTTTTTTTTTCCGGCTTGCGCGATACTTTAACTAGTGCATATGACAGTTGATATTTTAGATTGATTACTATATCGTTGTTGATTTGATTGTTACTTCGATTATTTTAATGACAGTGCAATAATAGTTATTTATACAGAAATTCGACATGTTAAAGTTTAAGCCAAGTATATTTTTTATAATAACCAAGGTATGAATAAAGATATCTTTGATTAATTACTATACCATTGTTGGTTTAATTGTTGCTTGGATCGCTATAAATATATTGTTTATTTATTCAGAAACTTGCCATGCCAAACTTTAGGCATTGGCGCAGCCAATGTTAAATAGCTCGCCACAGGCGAGCTCTGAGCATTGTCGAGGCCAATGCTTGTTTTAAATAAATTGTATTTGATTTATATTTTTTTAAAACCTTAAAGATAACATATGTGTTACGTGAAAAATATGCTGATATGAATGTGTGAAATTGTCATTGAAGATAATTTATTTTTAAGTTCCAAAGAAAAACTATGGAGAAACAGACAAAAATATCTGATCTAGTGTGAATACAAACAAAAGCACGTCGTTCGAGTTTACAGATTTCATCATTTAGTTAGAGAATAGAGGGATGCGCGACGACTGGTCGTCTAGCTAGAAAATAAAAGAGAAATCAAAGTTGGATGAGTGTTCGTGACTCGAAAATGATATCCACTTTAGTTTTACATATATTTTTTTCTCGTTTTCGCGTCTTCGGTTTGAAAAATATTTGAATTTTCTGTCATAGTGCGGTGATGAATTTCTTTCGTAAAGTTTGAACGTAAATTCGGTATGAGTGACGTATCTCGAGCTTACGCGCAAAATGACACCGTGACTCTTTTTATATGGTAATTTCATTGTGGATCTGACTAGAATTTCAAATATTTCTTAAACATTAAATTATATTGAAATATACTACAAGAGCCGCTACGCTTTTAAAATATTACGAATTCTCTTATCTGCAATTACATTTGCACAAGAAGAACTGCTTTCCATATTTAATTAAGGTGACTTTATACATTTAGTTAGTAAATTAGATTCATTTGAAAAACTACTGCACATCTGCTCCATTACTTACCCAAGCTGCATTTGGGCCTTGTGCAACGTGAAACCAATAGTATTTCAATCGCTAAATGTATACATTGACTTCAATATATATTCTTAATAATATGCTATAGAATATCAAAACATTTATGGGTATGGACGAATCAATACACATAAAAAGTGATTTATGCAATTTGAATTACATGAATTTGTTTTTAAGTAACGAATTTATTAGCAAATTGAATAATGATTTGAAATGCAGGAGCGACTTACACGTACTCCTGAATATACTCGTAAATTAAACCAAGAATGACATCAGTGTAAATAATGGCTCGAGAAAAATGAGGCGAATATTACTGTGCTATACATGTGGGTTCCAGCCCGTTACTTAGCTTTATTGCAATCGTTAAATTTATCTAAAGCAAACATATATTACATATTCAAATGTTTTGACAGACAAAGAATTCTGGTCATTAAACTACTGACAGGAAAGGTACTTTACGTTGCGCGAAATCTTCTTGGTGGTTCGGTTAATAAATCATTGTTTATTTGAGGGAACAAAATTGTGCTTCATATTTGAAATAAACAAAGCGAAATTCATGATGTTATATTATATTATTTTAGTTTTAAGAAATATATATTTTGTGAACAAGTATTGTAGTACTGCACCGAAAGTATGGGTTAATTTTAATTGAAAACCGCATAAGTAAGAGAGAAGTTATGTATCTTAAACAAAAATACATCATAGCACAATTAATATTAAAATATTTTCTTAATAATTTCTATTGACAATTGTTTATGATAGTGTTTCTATAATTAGTAGTTGTAAACATTGAAAACAATTTATATCCTCAATCATTTTAAATTTCCTCCTAGTATTTATTAAAATTTGAAATCTGCTTAGGAAATGTGTTTAGTATATTAAATTATCAAAATATTATATTCATTCTGCTTTGCATAATTTTAACTCTTCTCAAAATAGTTAAAAGTTATAAAATGTGGTTTGTAAATAATGATGAAATGTTTGTGTAATATAAAAATACTAATAATAATAATAATAATAAACATTATTTTTAATGTATTCTTCAATTAAGAAAATCTTATAAAAATATACAATATTTTCGTCATGCATTGTTCTACATAATTTACATAAATAAACAAATTAAACCGATTGGGTAACCCATGGTTATAAAACCGAACCATTTCCTTTCGAAAGTCGCGTGTAAACTAGCTAAATGCATGTTTAAAATACGTTAATAATTGCACAGTATATAAACAAGTTACTCTTGCTGTTATTAAAATAAAAGTCGTTGAATAACTAATTAGATTGCTGGAAGAGATGCTAAAATAAGGAAAGAGAGAAGAAATGTGTTTTAATATTATAACTTACTCCTTTCTCTGAAGCTAACTCACAAATGCTACTAATGATAATTGTCTTTTAATATTTACTGTATATATGTTTATTCATAAAATCGACCAGTTGAAGCACAAATTAGTACTTTTGGACTCTATTTCAGTGTTATGAAAAGTTGATTCAGTTATGGTACAGTATAATTATCTGCCTTATAATGAGAATATAATTAATATAAAAATTATATACTTTTATGCAGCCTGCGTCTCATGTGACGTTTTGCTAACCAATTTTATTTATTTAATTTGTATAAATTACACTTATGAATCATTTTCATGTTATTTTAATCACAAAAATACTTCGTTTTAGATACATTTTACTTCATAAATATACTACCACAATGTCCCTAATTGAGAGTAGTTTGTGTACTTGTCTCAAAATAAATCTCTAAGTTATATTTTCTATTTTATGAGATTTTTATTCAGTTTTACGAATTTTTAAACTTAAAACACATGCATTTTGATTACTATTATGTTCATTGTTATGGATTACAATCTAATTAGCATTACATCGCTCTACGAATATTTATATGCAAATTCTTTGATAATACGTATACATACAAGCCCACTCATAAAACAATATAACTGCAGGCGGAAATAAAGTTAACCGTGATAAACATCAACTTGAAGATGTATGCCACCGTAACAGAGAATATAAGACGTGGGTTGTTATTATATAACTGAATTTAATATCGTCTTTTGCCTTATACATAACAAATTAAATTGTAATATTATTTTCACAAAATGAAACATTCAATGTTCAAATTTTTACAATATACATATATGCAGAATAAACACAGTTTCAATCATTAATATTTGTTTAAATGTTACAGTTTGGAAGAAAACAATTTAATTCATAAAATGGCTCAACTAAATAAAAAGTTTTTTTAATATTAATAACTTGTGTGGGTTTCACTTGGTAAATTATATTAAAATAATTACAAAATAATACATACTGAAGCTTTAACAAGCATTTTCAAATAAAATAATGTTTTGAGGTTTTTATAAAAAAAAATCAAATTTAATTCCTATTACTTGCTTATGTATTTGGTTTTGATTATTAAGCATTTCTTCATGTTTAAATATCTAGATCTAGAGCAAATATGTTTAATAATGTTAGAATGTCTTAATTATGTAAACACGGAAATCGCAATCAATAGTAAAACAACATAATATAACTAATAATAATAATAATAATAGCATGATCGACTTTCACATCATGCACGTAGTTCAGCCCATTCTCGTGGGCATTCTATGAACAGTTATTTGTAGGAACGGAACCGAGAACGGATCCCATCGGGCAACGTCAGCGTGGTATTGTTGCATTAGCGTTGCTTGTATATAGAAACACAGACGCCAGAGCAGTACACCAATAACAACAGACCGTCCCCAGGCAGAAAATAGCATGCTAAACCGATTGAATAAATTTTAAATTGAAATTAGATTGAACAGTGAACACGTATCTATATAATACTAGGTATTTCTTAAACGACTACATGTACGAATCGATCACCCTTGGCCGATATTATAGACAAAGACATTGAGAACATTATCTAAAGTTTTCCCGATATTATGCACTTATTTATGAAAGTTCAACTTCTGTACTTAAAATGCATAGATCGTTAACAAATTAACGCATGCGCGTGAATCTTGCCGAGATATACTTATTCGGCTAATGCCGCTAGAGTTCGACTATATTTTAGTTTATTTTTAATATGAATTAATATGAAGCCAAATTGTTAATTTATAATAATTTTCAACTGCAAAAAAGTTACAAGAACGTATAATTAATAAGTTTCTAAGAGTAATAAACACATTAGCTGCAAAGTATACAATTTTCACGTCCATTTATTTACAACTTAGTCTCTTTAATGAGAGTTAGCTGCCTACTATACGTATGTAGAATGTCCTCTACAATTACTGGCGTAATTAGTATTTATTTTAAGATAGTATACGTGTACTTCTGCGGTATATGGTATTACGGAATATTGAGTATATTCTTGGGGAACAATACTTCTCATTAGACCATCGCCACAAACTATATAGCAAATAGAGTATAACTGTGTAAGGCGTTAACCTTCACATTCTCACCGTTCGCGTTGCCAGCGTCGCTGTGTGTGCAATGCAAACAATACGCGAACGGTCTCTAAACAGTTATTTACAAGGTGAAAAATACACTAGACTCCCACGCGCTTACCTATAGATTTTTATGTTGGCATAGGTACTGGATTCATAACAAAAGAATTGTTAGTTTTGCTTATTTATAACATTTTCTGAACTTGTAGGCGGAAATAATTTTTTTTTCAAAAACCGTTCAACTAAATAAAAAACTATTTACTTGAAATACCAATTAAAATTTTATTTAAGAGAACATTGCTTAATGCAAAATAACTTTATGGTCAATTCGTTCTATGCTCTGACTTTAACAATATATTTTACAGACATTGCTTAAGTTTTCTCGCTGGTAACAAAGAAGACGCTCTAATAGCTATTGACGCGAATGCAACACAGAAACGCAACACTATTGTTTAACAAGCATAGCATTGAGATCTCACGTTAGCTAGGAAACTGACGTATCGTCAAGTTACGGTATAATTTATTAATTTCCTCCTTTGTGAGTCAAATAGCATCATTCCATCGTCACGGGTCGACTCCAGTCTTCCTTGTCATTAATATAATCGTAATTATATCGTCAGGTACTCTCTGCTCTACCTGACCTAAAATACGTACAGTTTGAGTGCCTTATAGGAAACACGGTACACACAGTGTTAAACCTAACCTTTGGAGGAGTTCTAACAGAATATTTTATGAGCTGCGTCGTGTGATGTGCACATGCGATTTCAAATGTTTTATTAAGTATAAGATGAGCATCTTTGTCGAACATTTTCCACACTAAGGAAAAGCTGTTTTGCAAAGATGTATGAATATCTTAGTTTTGCATTAAAAACTCCTCTTTATCCACCTACGTTGACTTTATTGAAGTGGAAGTCTGACCGATATTCTGATTATCTTTTGAAAAAATAACTGTTTTGAAAAAAACCACATACAGAAAATATATCTACTAACTCTAAAAGAAGAAAGTTTATGGCATATCAAAGAGTTTAATAGTAATAGATTATAAGAGCGCATGTAAATATTGAATTGTTTACGCAATGAAAAACTGAAAAGAATTTATTTAATTAACAGCAGTTAATTTTCTAATTATACTAAATGCATAAAAAAATAAAAATACCTACCAAAAACGCTGCTAAAATTAAACCAGCATAGAGCATATAAATTTAACCAGGTAGTGCCGTTTGAACAAGCATTTGGGGTGTGTATGTGTGTGATACTACGATAAGACGATATTCCGCATGGTTGGCGGAACATATCGGTCGTTTAGAATTCCGGAAACAGCTGTTCTTGTGCCCGTTTCCCTGCAATAATCAACTGCACGTTACCGGCAACCAGCTTGCTCGCCTGCGGAACCCAACGTTCACTCGCGCGCTCTTCCACTGCCAGAAGTGCTCCTCCGCGTCGTAGCTAAACATTACAACACGCAGTCTCCATAAATGGACGTGCCCAATACTGTTATTTGAACATTTTTTATTTCTAAACAGAACCGGACCTCCGGGGTTCATGGTCAGTTATTTCGGCAATGTTTTTATTGGCTGTATATCGACATGTGTTGATACGTAATTGTGGCTGATTGGCAAAATTACGTTGTAATTCGTTTCTGTATTTTCTTTTCCAATATTGTTAAATGTGTCAGACGCTGAGTTCTCAATTGACGTTATTGGATTCATATTACATGTATAGACATTGGATTACGGTTATGCTCTCGACCAATGCAATGTATGCAATAATGATGCAGCATTAATAATATTTATATTGTGTTGTTTAATATTTCAAAATTTTAATTTAAGGTACCTATATGAATATATTCAACTTCAATTTGGAAAAATATGTGATAATATATTTATTTATAGGTATATAAACTAAACCCTATTGCATTTTTGTTCTGTTATATAAATTAATTGTACGACTAAATATCGAGAGGATTACATTTAAACCGTTGAACAAAAGTCTGCCTGTGGTTAATACAAGAGTGACCAGTTTCATGTATGTGTAATGAACGTTGGTTGCTAGGGGGTTGAAAAGAACAAGTTTCCACTGTACGACAAACGCGTAAAAGGCGTCACATATAGTAGTGGTAGTTGACCGTGGACAGAGAACGGACATGCGGCGAACAATCAACGATCGCCGATGGATGGGTGCGCGGAACGAGCCGGAGGATTAATTGTTTAGCTTTCGCTAGAACAGAGAGTGAAGTCCCCGAACTGATGGCACTGACCAACGAGAGCTTTTCGAAGGGTTTTAATGAATGGTTTCAGGGTTGCATCACGAAGGGATTGCCTACCGGTTCACAGAACACGAGCTTTATGGTTTAACACATACACACACACACACACACACACAAACACACACACACACACACAAACACACATACACAGCGGTGTATACATGGATATCAGAATAGTACCTACAAATATATCGTTTTGCATGTATCAGAAGATATGTTCCAATTTTTATTAAAATTTAGTATTTTAAATTAGTTCTTTTACTACCTTGAATGGTTTAACAAAGTATTTAGTAAATTAGTATGACGCAGATATATATATATATATGGATATCAGAATAAGAAATTCAAATGCGAGCACTTTGAAGTTGTTTTTGTTGTAGAAGAGACCTTGTGTCCATTGTGTACTGATACAATGTTTGGGTCCCATTATGTGGATCACCGAGCAAGTGAAAACAGCTGAAGGTCAATGCTAGACAGTAACATTATATAATAACGCTTTTATATAAGGTAGAATTAGATCTTTTCTGCTAGTTTTTATATGAAACCATACTCCGAGTAAAATCATTTTATTTTTATTTATGGAAAATAGAATTTATATTTCCACAACGAAACTTTTACATAAATATGGAATATAAAAAAGGTATTATCTAAATATACTTTTAATGATGTACACAAGTGTAAATTTTGTTAGTTCCTGACGCCACATGAAATGTATACTTGAAGATTTATCTTGAGCAATGTGAATATTTTAAAATATATTCATAGAAAATATAAGCCTCCTAACCTACATACAATTTCAAATGAAATGCAAAAGATTTATCATTTTATTCAAAGACAATCCCATCAGATCTAAAAATTTACATATTTCGGCGATATTTCATGTTTAAGTTAAAATACGTGCCACAGAATCATATACACCTCTTCAAAACACACACAAACAAAAATCATAAAATGATTTACAACTTAGCAAATCATTTGTTTAAAAAAAAACACAACTTATCACTTCTATTTAGCTGTCAACCGTACTGACAATTCAACAAACAAAACTAGAAATATGTTGTCATAGAGAATAGAGTAATAACAAAAAAGTGCCCACCGTTAAACCCTACGCACTACGTTTCGAACTTGTCCGCACCCAAAATAAAAAGACAGAGAAACAGTGCACATTAATAATTCTCTTTTATTATCATGTAGATTGCGACAAAATTTAACCTTTGTGATACACGGCCTACTTAAAATGGAGCATATATTGTGAGTCAGACCAGCTACCTGCCCATATCATACATGGACTTGTACTTGTATTCAAAGAATAACTATTATGTTATATTGTTATGTGCATCCATATATTACGGCTATGAATATAACTACGTGCTGAATAAGTTTATCATTTTATTTGAGACACCATATGGTCTCTATTTGACAAATTATTACCGTCTGCTCTCACTAATTTTACATGCGCATGACTTGGAAATTTGATTTTATTTTTAATTCTTGATCCCCAGAAGCAACATTTCATAAATAGAAGTTAGGAATACGTCATTCCTTATAACCTTCTTCTAATGAAATAACTGAATAATACAGATTTGTAGATTTCCCAGGTCAATGGTGTTAAATTTTAATTAATGCATATTTTGTTTTTCTCTTTTAACAATCAATAACTGTCTTCAGTTATATTTGAATAATGAATAACATAAAAAGCGAATATCAAAATATGTTTCCATATTAATTAAACAAATTAATTTGTTTATTATCAGAAAAGTAGTTTTAACATAAACTTGTTAAAAATTAAAATACATAATTATGAATGCTGTCACTACAGCGTATCGAACTCTGAATTTAATAATAAATATGAATATTTTTAATTAAAATAATAAATTCAGTGTTTCACTAGTGATATTTCAACGTGAATTTATGGTGATTACATTTTGGCACCAAGCTGATTATTTTATTGTTTTCCCATTTCTATCAATTCATTAAACAAAATTTACATTTTGAAAATGAAATGAAATTTTATTGAAATATCCAAGCATATTTTAATAGGTGGATCATGCTATATTACTCTCTGCTAACCATAAATATATAAAACTGGAAAGATTTCCTAGAAACAGTTCCGTTTGCATAATATGTTTAGTTAAATTTATAGAGGTAAGAACGGCAGTTATATTTTAAGGATCTTAACTATTTGGAATTCTTAAATTGAAATTGATGAGACTTCATTTAGTATCCTGACATTAATTCATGGTTCGTTATAATTTTCGAATGGTCTTGGTTCATTTTTATCATTCCAAAAACCTGAATCAGTTTCCTGTCGTTTACTTTAAATAAAAACATTCAGTGCAAAACAATGCAAAGTAGTGTGTACATTTTATTTCTAATATTATTTCGTTTGTTAGAATAGGTACATGGTTGCTTGGGACGTTAGAAAGATAATTTTAGATATAAATAATTTATATTTACTCATAAAATAACATGAATTATTACACAAGTGGGTGTCAAAATGTGTGGCGCAAATTAATTTAAATTTGTTTTCACACGAAAAATAATCTTTTTGATGTGTTCAACATGGCGCATTAACGAACATACACGATGATATGCGTTGGCCGCGCTACGTTATATGTATTTTCGGATACAGGTTTGTCGAGTTGTGTATTTGACAAATTGGATTTGGCAAGGATGTCTATGTGTTTCTACTCTATCTGCGCATACTTAAAATTAGTTAAAGACAAATGAACATTTTGAAACATATGTTTTTGGTTACTATCGCGCTGTTTGCATAGTTGTGGGAACATTGTTTAGTTTTTATTTTACTGTTAAACATTAATCATACCTTTAAGATATGCGTTTTGTTATGTTTGTATAGAAAAACAAGAATTTCTACAAATTTGTCAAATTTTATTTTAGTAAAAGCGTTTTTATTTTCGTTATCTATACTTTATCAGACGCCACCATCTTTTCAAAACACATCATTAAAAGTAATATGTCGTAAAATGATGACAACATATATATATTAAATGCAGTTTTGTCTTTTAAAATCAAATTAATGGCTTGTTTATTATTTTTAGCATCTTATTAAACTTGTGTTTGACATTCTCCTACATTTCCTGTTCCTTTATACTTTATAAACGTATTTTTCGGTGGCCATGCCAACTACGGAGATAATGACATATTATGCTATAGATTAGAGAAATATATTTTTTTTGATGCCATTGCATCCTTTATATTTATTTCTAAATATAGTAAATTCATTCGAAAAAATACTTTCGTGCATACAAATTACGTTCTGGTACGTAATAATTGACATATTTCATAAAATCGTGAATATGAAGAAGAACACGACTATTACATTCTTTAGTTGGTAATACTATAAGTTACTTTCACTATTTTGAGCTGTGCTGTGGTAGACCTGCATTTTATTATTAAGTTTCGAGGACATATCATTAATAAATAGCGATCACAAATAAAGATTAATATAAAGAATGGCTTTTTGTTCAATATCTTAAAAATTAATCTTCGCATTTGTTTACAAAACAAAATTTATGACTTTTAAGCAATCAACAACATAAAATCTATATAATTTAAATTGAAACCATTCATTCGTGGTATAATTCTTAATATCTTAATTTCAAATTATATTATTTTTATGCAATATGCGTACAATGATTCACATTAGTCAACTTGTCAGCGGAGCCTATTTTCAAATTCTAATTTGGAACATTAAGAATGATGACTGAAAACATATATGGTATTTAGTACCTTTATTCGTGCATAAAGGTTCTCTGATTATTTTCGGATTAGAACTTTTAACTTTAACACCTATGCTCAAAGTTATTCGGATTAGACGGAAATAAAAGATCTAAAAAAAAAATCTGCAAAAGTTCTATGTGATTATTTAGACCCATCCAATTCTGCTATTTAATTGTAGAAATAGATTTCATCCAATTTTCTGCCCTCTCAGAAAATTATATATTATATATATATATATATATATATATATATATATATATATATATATATATATATATATATATACTCGTATATATATAAATAATAAGTCGATATATACTTCAGATAATGTAATTGCTCACATACATGTACCAAATGGATATGGCACGTGTACTTGGAGGAGAATGTAACGAAACTTCTATAAAAGACATTGTTTGGACCGGTTTAATGACTGATTTATAATCAATCAAGCATTAATGGTATGTAAATATCTGAATTCCCAGTAACTTGTAATCCTATTAAGACCGTAAATGTTTATGTCGCTGAACATGCTCAAACATTATGAAGGCGTGAATATTTAACACCTATTTGTTCTCTAAAACCAACCTCTAAATGCAATTGAGTGCACAAATTTCATTGTATTTCATGTTATGTTTGGCAATATATATATATATATATATATATATATATATATATATATATATATATATATATATATATAATATAAATATATATATATATATATATATATATATATATATATATATATATATATATATATATAAATAAATAAATATCTTCAGATTATTAATAATCCAATAAATTTATAGTGATACTTTTGGTAATAAAAGTCAAAAAAAGAAATAATTCAGTAAAACAATAAATAATAATTTGTTTGTGACAAATTAAAGTTTCTGTTGGTTAAGAAGGTTGAAATTTTCAAATTAAAGAGATTATCCTCAAAAATATATGAGATAGAACAACTACGAGTGGAAAAGAGAGAAAAAGGACAAGGGCCTGAAAACGAAAGATAAAACATTTTGCGGTTTTTGAAACAGGAACATTAACGTGTCATAATAAACCACAAAGTATGATAGATGAATAGCGATAAAATCACTTTATCCAACGGCATTCAGGTCGCTTGCGACTTGATCAAGATTAACTAAAATTTAAACATGCATTATTAGTTTTTATATCAGCCACATTACGCACACATAAAATTTTTATGCTGAGTACACAGAAAATAATGGTATTTTCGCATGGAGAGCGTTGCTTCTCCGTATTTTATGATACACTGTATTTTTAAAGTTATTTCATGTTTAAACTTTGTTATTAGAAGACACTTTAAATATTTACAATAATAAAAGTTCAAGATTGTTAAACAGTTAAGTTCTGGCAACAAAGACACATGCTACAAATTAATATCTTAAGTTTCAAATCTAGAAATCGATTACAAACACTTGTAAATGTAAATACAATGTTCATCTTCGTATTGTTCTATAAGCGTCAGAAATACAAAACGTGATCTATACACATTAGTAATTTCTGTTTATTAGTCAAAGGCAGCAATTGTGAGTTTTCTTATTTGTTACGTAACCGCATATTATTTAACAGAAAAGACCGAAAGTCACGAGTTTTTGCTTCAAATCATCCGTGTACAGCACGATAGATATGTCATCATAATATAAAATTATTTTTCAACTTCATATGCAATTTAAAATGAAAACACGCCGCTGTAATCGTCGTAATTCTAAACAATCCAATTTAGTAAATATATTCGTCGTAATTATAACACTGCATTACATTACATTAAATATGTAAAAGCAATTATATTGAATCAAGAAATTTATTCACATGACAATTGTAAAGATGCGAAATTGGAACATTTTCATTTAACAAATTCAAGTCGTGTGAAACAAGCATTATGGTAATGTAATTCATGTTATGAAAACCATTCATATATTTAACCTTCATTATATATTCCGCATTTCTGCGATAAATTTGAATAAAATTGTTTCGGATGAAGCACAGATTCGAACACAATACAACCTCGTTGCGAAAACTTGACAGATAACAAACATCAAAAACCTTTCACTTTCCATAACAATTGGCATTCGACTGATACACGATGAGTGATCTGTCAAAATGATAAAACAAATAATTCTTTTCTTTGTTGTGTTGAAATTAGAGCAATTTCTAATTATTGATTGTAATCCAGTGACTTATTAACCTGCCAGTGAATAATTAGTTATCTGAAACTGACTGCTCTTTGACGTGTGTTTGAAATGTTATTGATGATTGAAAAGTGTGAAAAATTGTTTGTAGATTAGAATAGCAAGGTTACGACAAATTTACAAATCATTTGCATAAAATTGAAAGGTATATGATCTACTCGTATTTCTTACACGAAAATCTTGATACATGAACTACTTTTAAACTGTTCAAGGTCGAAAATTAAAACAGTTTAAACAAGCTTCTATAAAACATTTAAAATTAGAATAAGATTTTGTTTTTTCATAGATTTCATAATTTGAGAATACTAACTCATATAAATTAGTAATATAACTATATGTTAATTTTATTCTCGTATAATATAAATTCGTCAAAGTGATACATATTTAATTAGCGAATAATTTAATATATCTTCCTAGCCTAGATAAATATAGGATACGAAATGATGTAGGTCAGCGGAGTTGCATAAGATTTTTTATTTTATTACCTTGACGATTTCCGTATCGTGATGCTATACGATAATGAGGTGGTCGGATGCATTTTATTTCGTGACTCATTTTTATTCTTTGTTTTAAAGCTATTTGAAAATTGATTGCAGGGTAAGATATATAACAGCTTTCTGCTAATGGACTGAATTTTAGTTATGGCGCTGTTTAGACATGAATAAAACATTTTTAAATAAAATATTTTGTTAATGATATAGTTCAACACAGAAATAATATTAAAATAGAAAGTTGAAACTATTTGAATTAAATTTAAGTAATTAACTTAATTTTTATATTTGGTAAAAATAATTGAATTAAGTATACCTACTTACAGGTAAAATAAGTATATACTAGATAGTGCTTTAGATTTCAATAGCAATAAAAGCATATTTCATCAATTCCTAATGTTCAAATCAAGTCACACCTTAAACGCATAACGAAACACAAGCTATTAAACAATAAATTATATCTTGGTTAAAAATATTTAGTCAGTTATGCTATGGGCGAAAATCGGCAGTCGCCATCAAATAACGTCAGGTTAGGTGTGGCACATATATATGCATAACCAGAAAAAAATCACTTGATCGCTTTCTCTCCAACCCCGTAGGGGGTATCTACCTATTACAGGTGCGACAAAGAACGTACGATACCTTTAATTGATTTGTATCGGTTGAGTGTCAATAACGCAAAATGTGATTACGAAATATGAACCAGTTTGTTGTTATTGGTATTATAGGTTCTATGGATACGTCAATTGCTGTTCATATGTCTCTAATAAACTTTAAGAGATATTGGATTTGAATTGGATTAAGTCCGTATATGCTCGTTGACGCTGTTATCTATTACGTTTTATTGAATAAACTCGTATAAAATTGTTACGGTTTATGATAAATTACTTTGTTATAAGCTCGGACGTTGAGAGAAATATTGTTTTGTTTACGTACTATGAACGTTATTTTAATAATAAATTAAATATTTTTCGTGTGGTTTAACATTATTGGAAAACTATAAACAACTATTACAAATAATCTTTTTAATAATAAGTATGTTATAATTGAATATCAATCATAATATATGTTAAATCAAACCTAATATTGATAGGGTTTTTCATGAAAAGGGCCTATTCATTTAATTATCATATCTAAACGTAAATTTAAAAGAGAAATCATTAGTTATCTCTAATTACATACTATAGAGCTGTATTAATTTCGTGACAACACACAACATTGATCACTCTGTGTACCGACCAATTAATTCAAAATATCAGTGTTAATTATCGATGTAACCGATTCATAATTCACTGTGATATATTGTATAAACGTGCACACACACACACACACACGTATACAAATGCGAAATGTGACCAAATATTTATATACTTGTTGGAAATTCCCCCGTCAGCCGATACATATACAAATAGAAACATAATAAATTATTTAAATTTAGTTTCGGCTTGTTTATGCTGAAGTCTATTGGGAATACGGCCGCTGGAACGCAATCATTTTCCTTGTTTTCAGAGTTGAATATAATGATAATATTATACATTATTTATTTGTTAATACATTTCGGAACAAAATATTCCATTTATTTACCATTTTACTAACTAAACTTTTATGCAAGTACATTCATAAAATGGCGCCTGTAATTCTATAAGAAAAATCTATAAAATTCTAAAGAAGTAAAAATATTAAATACTTTTTAAATTTAACAGAATAATGTCTTAGAATTACAAAACATGCTCCAAATTTCATTATTAACTTATAATTAGTTTATTAAGTTTTTTTTGTTTGTTAAATGCAATGGTTAAAGACCGTTTGGACAGTAACCGTTGACAATAACATGTATTTCTTAGTAGCTGATCAGGAAACAATTAATAATAACTACAGATTGATTTCAGCGATAACTTACTTAATATATACGGATGCTGAGCTCAATAAAAATACCTTTAATGACTATCTCAAAAGCATTAAAATTTGAGCAAAAACGCAAATAAAATTCGTTCGAATTATCAAAGTCGAAATTATCAAAGAAAGGTTAAATCAGACCGTAATACGTTGGACAAAAAATGTTAATTACATCCGATCATTTTAATTAATTCCAAACAAAAAATTCTATTCCGCGAGTTGGATTGTTTTTTTTCTTCCACAACATTAATTAACACGGGAAATAGTTCCAGAAGTATTCGACCTTCACAAGTAAAAATGATGAAGACAGGAAACCAACAAATTGACAATCATATTTATTTAAGATGATTGTTTATTTTTGACTTTTACACAGTATCTGATAATTCAGATATGGTGTGAATTTTTTAGATGAATCTATCTTCTTTAAATTGCTTCTAACACATTAGACAGCTCTGTTAATTTTATTTTATATTTATATTAAATGATACGTATGAGTTTCCTCGTAATTATGAGATAACTAAGGTATATTTGCACGTCTGGAACTTGCACCAAAACAAGAAAACAATTTTAATAAATAGCAAAAATAAACTTCTCTTAAAACTAACTTATTTGCATATTTAATAGTTTGTGTTGTTGATTATTCCTCAGTGTACTTTTCGAATATAATCAAGCCCATATAAAATACACAGAGCAGAAAAGTGCATATGTACATATAAGAAATGTTCTAACAAGTTTTGAGTGATTTGACAATTATTAAGTTTATATTATATATTTGGATATTTGAAGATCGTTAAAAGAAAATGCACTCAAAATAAAACCAGTCTTGTAATATTTACCACAACCTTGTAACAATAAATTCTAACTTACATCTACAAACACAAAATTTCTTCAACGATAAATTACAAATGATACCTACACAGTAAAATGAAAACAATGCTTCGATCGTTACACTGTTGTTTAATAAAGTAAAATTAGTCATTCTCCAGCCGAAATTAATTACAAACAGCTTAATTAATTAATACCAAAAGCAAGCAATTAAACTTATCTGCAGGATCGAATCGGCAGTAATAAAGTTGTCGAAAGAATACTACCACCACCCACAACACTAATGGGCCATTGTTGTCTGGAGGTTTAACAGTGTAGAATACAAGATTGACATACAACAAGAAGTATGTTTTAGATATGTATATACTATAGTCCACTTGAAGGTACTCTATATTGAAGAGCCTTACGACATCATTTGACTTTCAAATTTATACTTCGGTTTGCAAATATTGATTATATTTTTCTTTTGATCATTATTAAGCAATTTATTATTTTTATTTTGTGGTTTGTATATACATACTCAAGCGACTTGAGTGTGGGTGGTTTGGAAATAAGAAAAAAATAAAAATATTTGCAGACCAAACCAAACCAAACTTAACAAAAAAACATGTTTAGCAAGATATATAACAATTAGAATAAAATGTTTATTTCTTATTAATATATCATAGTAATTTTTTTAATATTGTTCTAAACATTATTGAAGATTGAAATCCACACTAAAGCGGATGCTTTTGTTGCAAGTATGTAGCATAGAAATCTAGGATTTTGGTGTTAAAGTGTAACCCACGAACATTAATAACTGAACGGGTTGGGTACGGTCATTACTGTCCGACTTAACGTATGCAGTGTGGTCAAAGCTGAGATGCGGACCGCCGAACGGAACCCAATATGGATTTCCTGGAATCCTATTCGCTCTCGGGCTCGCAGCTAGCCAGCGACCGACCAAGCGAACGCCACATATGTGACATAGACATAAATATCGTCATATTCACTAATAACTTAGTCTTTTGCTTTAGTACCACTATACGAATGCCGGCGAATTGTTTCACTCTGTGTGAAATATAATAGTTTAGTCTACCATTGCACTGCTGCACTTCAGTTTTTCCAAATTTATTGCCGAATACGATTATTGGATTGGTTTTGGTATTTCTACGTCTAATGGTCACCATAACTTTCTATATTTTCACAGAAATATTGAAAAAAGAACTACATTAGTTTTAGGATGACATTTTACAATATGTCTGACACGCGCATTAAGATACATTTCACTATCACCAGAAATAACTCTGTACCATTTATAAAACGTTATGAACATATCTGCATTGGCTCGCGTTGGACTTTCTTAGGTGTAGTAGGTTTAGATAGGAATTTGAAAAGTGTAAGAAAATACAATTATTTGTTATAACATATAAGCAATTATTATTAATAATACTTTGAATATATCATTAATATTTTACAAATGTGAATTTCGAATTCAGGGATGGCGAAAAGGTGTATTTTCGTTAAAAATGTTCATCATTACAATACATTCTTATATACATTCATATAAGAATGTAACATAAAAATGTATTTAAATATTCTTAGTGTACAAATCAATATGGTTGTACTTTATTTAATTAGAATGAAAATATTTCAATTTGGGAATCAATTGAATAGATCTTCTGCGACGCACAATTTCATTAGTATGAAATTAGACTAATCAAGGTAACAATAATTAACCTTCTTCTTTGGTCATCATTCTAATGATCTAGATTGCTTCACAGTTCAAGAGTCACGGACTTGGAATTTAATTTAGTTCATAACTATTTTTAAAACGATTTCAAATAATTAAATATTAAGCAACTATGTATATACATTATACACCGAAAACTATTTCTATCATTGTGTACGTTTATATCTAAATCTGAAACATCAACCTAATACCATTATAATTATTTGACGACACTGACCGATACCTAAGTTGTTTGTAAACATCAAAAATAGATAACCGTCATGGTAATAGTGATGACATATGATAAAAACGAAAGCTAAGTAAGATCAACGAAAAAGATGAACGGTAGTATTTTTGGATTACTAGCAACGGACGCGGACGCGCTTCAACATGAGTTGACACGACTGGTGCATGAAAACACATTATCTGCTGCTCGTTAGTTGACGACGTGTCCGCGGTTTCATAAACTCACACTGCCTGTCATCGGTATATTTAAAAAAAAATTCTAAATTTGCTATTTTGATTTAATTTTAAAAAATTTTAGATTCTTTATTTACAAATATATTTTTATTTTTTTCATTTGGCAACATATCGTCAAACTTATCACATCGTATTACCTGTAATACTTCTATTAACATATTCATGACAAGTCATTGCTTATTCATATTTTGACATATCACGTTTTCTTTATCTTTTGCTTTTTCGTGAATACTTTCATTTCAAAATATTTGCTTCTCTTAATCTGTTGGTCGACAATCAAATAAACGTAATATACCTATTAGGGTTTCGACCAAATAAACCTTGAACCAAAACTGGACATGCTTTACGTGTCAAAATGGCTATAACTTAATCTAAATTGAATTTGTTTTAACATGTAAACAAGTATAAAGGCTTTAAAAATGTTCATTAACTGGTATCTAACTGTAGAAAAACATATTTTATGTATATACATATAAACAACACAATTTCAACTCATGTCATTTATTCAAACATTCATTTCACTATTCAACACCACAAGTGAAAGAAGAAAACTAAAAAAATTACTTTATAGTACGTTCACGACCTCCCTTAAGGATCTTCTGGGAACCTTACAAGGGCACGTGAATACCTTCAGGTTAAGTTAGGCTATAGGACAACATGTCTCGGAATTAGACCAGTGGAGCAGTTTCTACTGCCCCGGGGAAACTTCCAACAATTTCCACCCGCCCGTGTTCACGTCACACTTCGTGAATACAGAATGCCAAAGATTCTTACTATATTGGTTTTCACATTTATTTTGCAGAATGTGCAAAACCCGATCTAAAATATAGTTAAGTCTAATCAAACATACTTGGCCACTGTCTGGATTTATATAAGTCATACCACAGTTAAAATTATTTAGTATATCACTATACATTTTTAGAAATGTCCATAATTTATTAAAAGTTCATTTAGAAACCCAATTCATGCATTATAAAATATATTAGAAACATTGTCAAAAATTACGGGCACCAGGATTTGAAATCCATAAACCGGAATATGTATAATTTAAGCTCACTTATCTAACTAGTTAATATTGTTCTCTCTGTATGGCTGCAAAAAGGAACCGAGTATAGCGATCTGCTTGTATTCTCTGGATTTTACAATTCTTCGCTTTGTCTCATTACGATCTGAATTTGTGTGTTTTTACTATGTAAAAATAATAATTAGTTATATTTTCTCTTTATATATGCTGCATTTGAATGAATACTTTGTGTTTCTTGTTGTTATTTAAAATAAAAAGTATTTTATGTTTTATAAATCTACAGCAGTAGAACAGGGTCAAAAGAGATATTGTACAGAATTTTAGAATACAAAATAATATAAAGGATTTGTTATTATTTGCTTTCCTAGTTTGAATTTCCAGTTGTATATTTTTATTAGAAATACTCGTTGTACAAGAAAGCGTCTACCGTCTGTTAACATAAATATGCTAGTACTGTTTGTATTTTATATTTTAAGGATGATAAAATATATATGTAGATATTTATATCTTTTAAAACACTACACAATTATCTGCACAGTCACACTTTTCTGTACCAGACTGTAAAAAAATAAAATTTTCGACATGTGTCGTAAAAACAAAAAAAAAACATCAAACCTTTCGAGAAAATTCATGAATGCTATCTCGATTACCACCGAGAAGATCACTTCTAAATATCTTTGTTTACGTTATTTAAACAAAGAAATGATGTCATATTAGTTTTTGAAAAGGATAGGCTAAACATTTTAAAGAAATTAATATTTTAACAAAAAATAACAGATATTAATTCTACAAATAAAATTTATATACAGAACGAAAAGCCATTGGCAACAAGTAAACCACAGTTTAGATGCAAGCTATGAATATAAACCATAGGCATGAACCCATATTTATTTTAGGGTAGAAATTCGACGGCAGAGTTTTAAATTGGATTAAAATTAAAACAAATTATAGGTACTACACCAATATAAAATAATTGTATAGTAAAAAAAGACGTTTATATGCACGCCACTGATTCTTTCATACCGAGAACTCGGATCCCAGCTCGGATACTTCACCTATATTCTTACCTGTATTTGATTTACATTTAAATTAAAATAACACACAGCAACTCTTTCCGCTTGTTGTTGAAATCACATTGGTTTCGAGCGCATTTCGAGTGAATCACATGCCGCGAATTTTAAACGAAAAAATTCTGGACATGTGAAGATTTATATGATCACCTTTTCAAATTTTAACCGTCTTTTTGACTTATTAGTACTAAGAAAATTTAATTTACTTAGTATGGTTAGCTTATTAAATGTTGTGGTTAGTTGGATGTATGTTCGTTTTTTTTTCTGACAAACTTCGTTTTAATTTGATCGACAAGTTAATAAATAATGTGCTGTTTTTGACAATAGCTATTATTTTTAATTTAATTGTATTGCAAAGTATAAGAAATTGAGAATTTTTCAAGGATGAATATAATTATAGCTTTACTATGGTTTATTATTATTTTATAATAAGTAAGTCATGATGTCAGTCTCAAGTCGAGGCTCAAATAAATTGACAAGTATATTATTATTACTTAAGCATATGACAGATTATTTATTAAAATAATTGAAACTTATAAGATTATGTTGTTTACGCATATGAAGCAAGCGTTAACTTCACCTAGACCCAACAGTTTAAATTATCAAATATTTAAATAACAATTATATATATGTAGCAACCATGAATATTTTCGATTTTGACATTTTAACACATATACATGAACAAATACTTAAGCTCTCTGTATTTATGTGCTTTGAGTAAAAAATGTGCCTAATTAGAAGCATCACTACAAATTCTCTTATTGTCCAATTGTAAATTGTAACATCAGACTAACTAAATATCTTCCATAAATACCAGTGATCTTAAAAATGTTTTCTACATATTATTGTAGATTTGCTGAGATATATTCTAGTGATATGCAATGAGCATGCATAGTAAATTATCGCGGATATTGAAACCAGTCTTTCTAGAGCATTAGTGGAGGTTAGTTATGTTGTGTTTTTGTTTTCGTTCGATTCTGAGAATGACCAAAATAAATATTCAAATCTTAATTACTTGAGAAGACATGCACCATTGTTATAAAAATAGCTAATAATGTTGACAACCAAATAAAACTTAAATATATAACAAATTAGGAGTCTTGAAAATATATTTAGATAATTCTACGAAACACATCGAACCAATTCATCACAGATAATTTGACGTTTGAACAACAAGCATAACACAGCCGGCAATCTAAAAATAGGAAAATTTTACGAAAACTTGACTACCTATATAGTAAAGATATTAAAAAACATAAAGTCCATACCAATATATGTACATTGCAATAATATAATTTTATATGTATATGGAAAAAGGGAATATTTCAAACATATACATAGACACATAAGTAAAAATTGAAGTTATTTAAATGTTTCAAAATTCGTAATTTGTGAACATTGTTTTCAGAATTTAGTTGAGATAAAACTGAGCTGCTTGCAATTATCAGTTCAAGTTTCTTTTTGTTGTAACCTAACTACTCTTTATTTTTATCACGGAAACAACGGTTAGCATTTAAAGAAGGTGAAGAGAATCCTTTGATGACCGCAATTCTATTTGTAATCGTAACAATCGCAATTACGATTGGTATAAAAGATTGTAATTTTGACAAGTAATAAAAGTGAAACCGTAAGAAATGTAACCTTGATCCGATGAAATCGTGACGAACTCTCAAATGAATCGCTCGTAAAATTGGTTTATTTTAAAACCGTCAATTTTTACTGCAAATTCCTCAAATGTAGAGCCCTTCTGTTTACGCGTAGGTACTGTAGGTACCAGCTTGGCATAAAAATTTTATATTCAAAGAATATTAAACGGCATTTTTATGTAGGGCACCATTTTATTACATCTACCAAAAATGTTATAACTTTAGTTCAATTACATAGAAACAGAAAAATAAACGATCCTCTCTGATGTTTAAGAATTACAGTTTTATTCATAAATAAGTTTACAAGAGGAATTTAGCTAACGTTACTTTAACATACTAATACGAGGGATGTAAAATATTTACCAATTGTTTTATGCAAATTGAAAATGGTTTGATATGAAAAATTAATATTATTTTTCCTAAATGCGCCTTAGAAGATAACAAAATTTTATGTATGGAACGTACTCGCCATTTTGAATAAAAGTTTTGGCTTATTAATATAATTATTTATAACTATCGCGGCAATAAAAAAAACTAAATTAATATGGACACTCAAATTAATATACTTATTAAAATGATATACCTATATCATTTACTTCAGTAATAACTCAATCTGATTTTATTACAACGTTATTCTAATGAAATTGGGACATGGCAAGGTTGAAATTAATCCACGAATTGAGTGAATGTCATCCAATAGTTTCGTTTCCTAAACAATAAATTATATCGTTTCAACGTGACTTCATTACTATAATACAACAAAGATATTAATCAATAAAAAAAAAAGCAATTTTTCCTTATTATTATTGATCACGTAGAGTAAGCGGTCAAGTAATAAAAAGTCTATATTACGGAACCTAATCACCTTGATCTTTCCCGTACATATATTACTAGTTAGCTACGAACTTATTTTATAATAACAATGCAACTTGCACTCGTACTAATGTGCATATCCTACAACTAGATATTGCAAGAGAATAACATAACAAGTCACTAAACGAAAAATGCAAATTGTATTTCATTACAACAATAAAAGTAAATTTAAACTATAAGTACAACAAATATTACTAAAAAAAAAAACTAAAAAATGTCTAATCAAACGAAATTGAAATCTATATTAAAGCATGACGTGTTATTTATTTCCAAAGTATGATACTCCCTTGTAGTAACCGATATTTTATTTAATAGTAATGCAAAACAATGCTACATCGTTATTAATATTATTATAAATTTGTTCTAGCAGTTAATCGCTGAAGGCAATAATGCAGATTACTGCAATGGTTCATATTATTATATAGCGAAGGTAACTCTAACTTAATAATACTTCTATTTGAAATAATGAACGAGATATTGCTTTGTGTGTAACAAACGCGTTTGGTATTGGATAATTTATAGTTTGGAGCACGTGTCACAGATGGCGCGCGGTGTATTGTTTGTGAGAGCTGAAGGCAGATATATTTATTTCGTATTGTGTTTAAATTTTATAAAATTATTTAAGTTTTTTAATGTTTGTTCTTAGTATTTTAACATAAAATAACTTTCTGTTAATATTTACTACTAGTTTTTGTCAATTCTACGAAATATTTGCTTTTTTCTAAAAATAAAGAAGCTAAAAATCTAGGAAAAAATTATAATGAGATCAAAGCAAAATAGTACAAGATGTTTGTTAAAATATATTATAAACATTGCAGCTTTAAGTATTAAGGTGTTAAAATGTCAATTTAGTCGATTATTCATGCTATAACGTATATTTAGTCATTTAATGAAATGTTGAATGTTCCTATGTATATATTATTCAGATCGTATCTCGTAATTAATTTAAATATATTAATTAAAACTTTAATAAAAAAAGTAGCAGGATATTCCAAAAGAAACTAGTAAAACAACCAAAATTAATGAATATTTCGTCAGCTCATCGCCACGCATATATAAATAACATCAAGGAGTTCTATACATCTCATTTAGTTTTTGCTCTTATTTCTGCACCACACATCACGTTTACAGAAATTAAAAGAAGTCTTCATTCTGAACCGGAAACCTCTACCATCTGACTATGAAATTATTCGCTTGGTCTGATGCGACACGAGATATAAAAAAATATATATGTATACAGAAAATAAAAATAGTTAAACGGAATATATAACATCTACTGTTGCTGTCAGTTACACTGTCCGCGTAGACTGGATACAGCGTTGAATATGTCTGTCTGTCTTCGGAAATCTCCGTTCACAATTTCAATGCATAGACCTGCTCAACTGTTAAACAGTTCTTTCCTATGCATCGTACACTCTGTATCAAAACTTATGTTTGATCTATTCAATTTGAATTAAATTTAAATTTTGCTCAAACAATCACGTGTGCAATAGTTTTTATTAAGTTCTGAAATATGCAAAACCTAGTACTTAAGCGCTAAGTAGAGTATGTACAAGTATCTAAAAATAAATAGTGTCTGGATGAGAAGAAACATGATTTTAAATAGACACATCTTTTGTTGTAGAGTGTATAAAGTATAATACACTAAAGTTTCACGGTGGCCGACACAAAATGAAATCGTGAAACATTCATTTATTTTTACTACTGTCATGGTTTTAAAATAAAATTTACAGACGATGCCCCATAAAAATAGGAGGATTTGAAAAGAATTCTTCATTTTAGTTATGTATCTTTTATTTGAAAGTGAAAGTTGGTATAAATATTGTCGTTTAAAAAATTATTCGAGATTCTTTAAATACTAACTATATGAGGTTTTGAATATTTCGTATTGATTTATAGTCGAAGTATAATTTATAATATTTTGTTTTAAAACGTGACGCTTTTATAGTCAATTTATTTACTATAACAAATATTGGGTTTTGAAAACTACGTATATGATTTATATTTAAATATTAGAATTTTAGTTATCTTTAAATACATTTTTGGTATTTCCATTTCCAGTTTATGAGTTACATTTTGAATAATTTGTATATTTCAGATAAAATTATTAGTTTTTTTTTGCGTTTTGACATCAATAGCTATGCAATATTGAATGAATATCGTTACTAAAATTAGGCAATTTAGCCAAATAGCTACTATTATATTATTAAAGTTGGATATCGTTTCCTATAAAGCATGAACTAGGTAGAATAAACAGAGGATCCGGCGAGATTGAACGTCAAGCGAATAGCCAATTTCTCTCCATGATATGTAAATAGCCCGAGGGGAAATCCTCTTTCATATGTCACCCATCCTACATACCATATGGATACTTTCATGTGCAAACACACAAATATACACATATACACAAACGTGCATGTAAACATATAGCACATACATGACAACCATTGTTTTGGTTATGTAGGTGTACTTGGTTATGTCAATCTCGTAGTTGTGTGTGCTAATTTATATATGTATACGTGCAAAACGTAACACTGTCATTCAAGTAAACCTATAACTTATAGATCATTGACATATGCGTGATTTTAACCGAATATTCCTATCTTGTTATACTAGTTGTATGCAGTGTACAATAGGCATCATTTGTATGCATATAAAAAATAAATTTTTAAATTTTGATCTAGCACATATATATATATTTAATTTATTTAAAAAAGTGATGGATAGAATCTTTTTGTATATATTGTTTAAGGATGTGTGGAAGACAATTTGTATTATTTGACATTAGTAGATGATAAGTTTAGTTGAGGTAAAACATTGTTGTACCTATAATCTGTCGTACTACAAACACAAACAAACTCGTGCTTCATATCCGATAATATTTAGGGATGTCGGTTTAATTTAGCATGCTGTGGTGCATCGAACAAACTTCAGGCACGAAACTTAGCCCGGTATAGTAAGTTTGTTGTTGCTCCGACGATGGCGAGCGTGAATCGTAAGTCCGCTAAAACTTTAACTTGTAAAACATCTTAATATAACAATGTCAGAAACATATATATATATTGTTAACAAACATAGAAATGTCTCGAAGCTATAAATAATATATGAAGAGCAGCATTGTAATTAGTACCTAATTATGTAGATATTTCATGAAAATTTAGTTATTTAGAAGTTCTGGTTTAACTTTTGGAGACAATTCTGAACAAATGATAAAATACTTATTTAGTAACTTATAAATATTTTAAAATTTTGATATATAATTGTATAAAATTTGTATAAATAAAGTACTTTTTACTTAAACAATCCCAATGTTGCCACCGCAGGACAATGTGAAATATACTGTCATTTCAAAAACAAACACAGGACATATTGCACTTTAGGACAATAGTACGAGAGTATGCTGCGATCACTCAATATGAATGGAAACATCTGTATTGCGTGCACTAAGAAGCATATGATTTCAATTCAAGAGTTAGGGCTGTTCGTAACATACTACACTCTTGTTTGTTTACTCTGCGAATTTTTGATGACGCATTGTTATATGATGGTCTTGATGCAACCATTCAGTATACACATGGTACGGTATTGTTTGACAGTGAGTAGTTTAAATTATAAATTTTCAAAGTGCATATTCGTGTCAATAAATTGAAAACTAGACAAGTAGTGAATCAATATGAAGTAAATATTGTTTCATGTATGTATATCAGTTGTCAGGAAAATCAAGGGTTCATTTTTAGAATTTTGTCATATATGACAATTCTTTTTACAAATGTAAATTAGAATTATTAATTATGTTTACAATTAACAATGTTGTATAAAGTATTATACTGCAAACGTTCAGAGAGTCAAATTACTTAACTTGGCTTAATAATAGCTGAATTATTAAAACGACTTAGCATTTGTGTAAATTGTTGATGCAACTTGATGTATGGAATATATTTACCACCCACATCAATTGTATTACATACCTACATGAACTTAATCCGATAGACAATTATTTTCGTTAATATCAATTTAGTAAAAGTAAAGAAGCGAGACAGCTCATCTACAATGCAAATCAAAAGTTGATTTATAATTCGGAAATTAATTTGAATCAATTAAGAAACAGGCAACAGTGGGCTCTGCATAAACAAACCATACATACACAAACGTATAATATCAACATTAATTTTTATAACGGAGTGTTACTTTATACCGTACACAATTAATCGGCCATAAACACAACGAAAAAATAATTAAAATTCAAATTGACTATAAATTCACACAGAGGTTGCAATGAAATGATACCTGGCATCACACACACACACACATATACACGACACAATAACATAAAGATTAAAATATGGAGCATGCGTACTGTTAATGCTGTTTTAAAATTAATAACGACAACCATATTACATTTCGGTTTCATTAATTAAAATTTGGTGTGTATTTGCAATATTAATTTAGCGAGTGCATAGCCATATGCAGATATTACAATTAATTTATGGAAACCCGAGATAATTATATACAATATAATTGTGATACAATGCTACATTTGTCGCTCTGAATTTGCATCTTATAGCAGGACATTATACTGGCCTGTGTTGTTAAAGAATAACACACAATTCTATATGCATATGCTAATTCAATTTCTTTCATGTGCACAGACATTATCTCATTTTTCCAAAGTTAATATTACTTTCCAACTGCAGCTAGATGTAATTTAATTTACATAGATTTGGCGTTTATTTACCAAATATGCAAAAATAGGTTAATTCAATTTAAATTTTACTGAAATATAATTCTGTGAAATGGCTTAATTTTAATCTAGTTCTACAAATTTTAATAATGATTTTTCCTAGTTATGTCGTAACCTATATATTTTTTCTCTTCCCACTAATACAATACATTAGATTACGAATGCGTGTACTGCACATTGACTCTTTCAATTAAAATTACGACTAATATTATAATTACAATCAATAAAATATTTGTGCATTTAAAAGTGATATTTACCAAAAACAGGAATACACAAAATAATATAATTTCGTTATAAATCAAATAGTTACTTTTAGTCATACGCGTATTAAGTACGAATAGATTAGGGAAGAATATTAGAAAATAATCGTTATTAAGTGTGATTCTACTCTACAAGTACGTATATGCAGTCATAGTAGTAATTCATCATTCAAATACTTAAATATTCAAGTTGATTGTAATTTCGATATGTGAAATAAAAATGCACGGCCCGTACTCTTATAATATTAAATACAACTTGTTTCCAGACGATAAAATTTTCCCGGTTGCATTTCAGCATTGCATTGGTCTCGGTATCGGTGCCGGTTTTTTCGATATTAAATTTATCGAGTATCGATTATTGACTGTGGACGTGGACGCGGCGAGAACTTGGCCGGTAAAGTAGAGAGTTCGTATTTCCGAGAGCAATTTTTCCCGTTTTATTTGCCCGCTGTCGCCTGTGGTGGCGATAAGGTAAAAGAAGAGTTCTTCGAGCGGGAATCGAACCCGAGTCTCTGAGGTAAGTAGGTCGACGTTGCTACACAATCGACTCAGCTTCTACCGATAACCAGCCACTTCCTAGGTTTTTCTTCTTTATTTTTTCGTTTCTTTGCTATTTCTCGTAACATGCGGATCATTACAGAAGTATAGCAGCAAATTCCTTTATCTACAGGCATAAAGAACTCCTATAAAACTTATACTATTGCGGCTATCATTTTTATATAATTTCGTCGTTTATTATATTCAACATTTTGTTAGATTAAATTGATAAATAAGAGCTAATATATCACTTGTTACTGACATTTATTCCTGTATGTAGAATATTTTCTATATCTATCATTTTTTTTCACTGACACAATAATAACATTGCTTACTTTCAGTTTTAGTCTATATAATATATCTTTTTACCCTATTTATTTAGTTACTCAATTCTATTTTATCTATTTCCTAATTGTCTGCCTATTATCATAAAGTCTAGATATATCTCGAGAAAATACTATTGCAAATTTCCTACTTTACGCTCTTTAAGTATCAAATTAGCTTACGTCATTGTGGAATGAATAACATTTAAAACTGATAATAATTTAACAACTGTGTCTCTCCTAATTCTCATTCTAATCTACTGAAACCGAACTTATAACATTCAGAATCCATTGAAGAAAACAAAGACCTCATCAAAGAATAAAATAATTGTGAAAAAACTTGAAAAACCCGCAATTTTTTTTTCCCATTCAATTCCATCTCAGCTAAGATTTAATATACATAAGTCCTGTCGAACTAGACGGTCGAAGTTATTACAAATTCCAAACTCAATTAAATCTAAAATGAAATCTCCCGCCGACCAATAGCTGTGCTTCTTTCATTTCATTGTGCTCGTCACATTGTCACCAGAGCTACCCTGTTCACTTTTAATTAAGAATTAATGTTTTTTACCGATGACATTACATGAAACGGCACCAAGCATAGCGGCGAATGGAAATACAGCGTTCGAATTACATCTAGTGTAATACAAGTGCAACATCGAGTGCACCACCACAATCACATACAGTGGCGGCTCACATATTATATTCATGGCAAGTGTAATAGTACAGCTATATATGCGTAAAGAATGCACAAGAAAATAATTGGTGTTAAATGTAATTTTAGATTTAGACAATACATGTTTTTTCATTGCATGGTCATATGACGGGAGGGGTATTAGAGCAGCCACTGGCAACATGTATATATCGGTTATCGAACCCTCTAGCGGTAGAGTACGGCGCTCGCGAGCTGGCTCAGTCTTGTTTATGAGACCAATATCTTGAAATTGCCCCATTTGACCGTACATCCATGTCTATAGGTATATACTATATATATAAAGGAGGCTTTGGGCTTCCTTTCACCCTGCAAACCGTCAATTTCTCCACAAATTCACCCTTATAATTTACAGTTATAAAGGTGATTTGCTGGAAATGTACGACAGAAATGTGATGCCAGCTCTTCAGTATGTTTTGCAGCGCATGTCAATATCCAACTGGTGTTGCCACACTTTTCCGCTTTATTAGAACGCTTGTAGTGTACTTTTTCGCAACTTGATCCTAGTACGTTTTTCTCTCATATTATTTATGTTACAAACTAAAGAATTTTCTGCGTAAATTACTAACATACATGGGCTTACACTTTTTCTGTACAAATTGTGAAATTTATTTGATATAGCAACCACATAAATATATTAAACAATGTATTTTTTTAATAAATAATGTATAATTAAATATTTATAATCGTTTCTCTGAATTGTAAACATTCCTAAAGCTTTCTTTCTGAAGGCCGAAAATAATAGTGTCTTTTTAGCTCGCCGTACGTAGTATCGAAGAGCTTAAGTGTTTGTCAGCATAATTAGTCTGTAACATTCTCGGATTGAAAAATTTCCTTAACAAAAAGTTCGTCATTTAGCGCCCTGATGACGAAAATGTAAATATCTCAAATACTTGGTAACATGTTGGTCGCTCGCTAATCGTAAGATACTAAACCGATCTCAACCACATTTGGCACACATATTGTATAGGAGCGTAGCCAATGCTTGTTTTAATAACGCAATGGATTTTTATATCCATTTGTGTTTTAATGAATCATCCAAACATCGTAGATCAATTTAATTTGTAAGTTTTAACCACCAAACATAAATACATAATTGTGACGTGTGAAACCGAAATATCAATTTATTAGAACCAATAAACCACATTCATGCAACTAGGAGACAATGCAATTAAACAATCGTTAAACTAATACTTGAACATTTACAGAAACAAGCTCGCTAGAGCGAGAGAGTCTATTTCTACAACATACCATTGGCTATGGGATTCAATTCTGGTCAATAATTAGTTGCTTGTATTTAGTTCACAGGGGTCCAACAACATTGCATATCGCCTTGTCGTTACGTCAACTTACAACTTAAAGAAAAAAGCATTGATAACAACATCACCACCTGCCATACATCCGGTGTTATCGTCTAGTATCAAAATTTCCTTTCATAAGTTTTATAAGTTGCTCGTTCGGAATGCATGTATGATGTATAACTTATGATTGATCCCGATAGTTAATAACGTTGCAGGGTGGCTACATGCTGCATAATCATCTTATAATAATTCTTTGAAGAATAAAATATTGGGCGTTTGGCATCCGCTTGTCTTGTTATCGGTGCTACTGGATGAACGTCTGCTTGTTGCTGCACGTGGACACATTAAGTCAAAAATCTGGGAAGAAAAGCTATTAATATATATATCACCGATTCGATCCGAAAGTTTTCAAAGTTGAGTAAATATGAAGAAGTCGATGACAGTTGGAAGTTTTCCATGTAATAAATATTATTCGGTTTAACCAAAACGAAATGTCATCATGTTTCTAGTGTGTATTACACATTTGAAATACATGTTTATGTATATTATTATTTCCAAATTTGTTTATATTGCATGTTAAGATTAATAAATGATTGCTATTTTGAATTATAAAACCTTGTTGTAATCAATGGTTTTTTAACGTATGAATTTCACCGTTATATTTGTATGTTCAATAGCCAAAGAAAAAATATATAGTTAGACCATATATTTTAACCCTAACGACAAATGACTTGCTTTTATATGACCCTATGCCTTTCTAATAAACCAATATCCTACCTAACTGATAAAAATTTGAGATATCAAATAACTTCAAAGCATTTTTTTTCTTTTTCTAGTACTACTGCTATTTAAATCGTTTCCAGACAAATCTATCGCTGCATTGATCTTCAAAACTGTAATGCTCCTAATGTTTGTTTGGTCGTCTCAGACGATTGTCTCAAAAGTGTTCCGTCACCCTCTTTAGATCGCAGTCAGCTGATATGAACTACAACGAACTACTCCCTAGGATTATAATCACAGTGATTGGGTAGCAGCCAGCTTCCTGCATCGAACGATATATCTACATGTGTGTGTGTGTGTGTGCTCTACTGGTCCATTTTAAAGGTAGACCGAATCAGGTCAAAGTGATTTACAATTGTTAATAATGTGTTGTCCAATTCGATCACCAAACCAGAAGTTCTCAACAGGAGGTTCTCATTTTTATCTTCTATTTTCCATATTGTAATAAGCAGGCTACGTAATCCACTTTATACTTATATGATTAAAAATATGACGTCATCTCTATGTATGCTTAAAATAAACTCTCGTTATTAGATATTTAAGATTCTATTAAATAAATAACAACTTCATATTTTATTAGTAAAGCTTCGCTATCTAATGATGATTTTGAACATCTATTTTATACCATTCCATAATTAATTCTAGATCTATTAATATATTTAGGTGAAACCAATAAAAGTCAAATAAAATATCTAATTGCATGAGCACTATTTTTAAAATTAAGTTATTCTGGCAACAGATTTGATTTTGAGTAAATATATAATACTGATTTAGAATTTTGTTTTAACAGCGTTGAAATAAATTGTTGTTATTTAGAAATAATATTTGGGTAATCAATTCGTTGAATGAGTAATGTGAATTGAATGAGAATGCAGATTCGTCCTCGAGGTAAATGGAGGAACAAGGTTGGGAGTGAGTTGCATGAAAGAGGAACGATGAGTAAACGAATCGTGATAGTATTTATTAGAAATTCTTGATTAGGTTGAATGAAGCGCGTTATTTTTTTGTAACAAATTTTGATTGTTAGTAGTTGGAAGTCAATGGCTTTATGTATGTATGTATATGGTTTATCATTCGTAAGAAGAAATATGCTATCAAATGTATCTGTAATGCATATAGATGTTATTCTTATTTAAATATATGCATCTTAATATAATAAATGGATAATATATATGTAGATTAAAAATATATTGAAGAAGGGTGACTCCTTTCCATGGAATGTGTATTGATATATTGAGAATCTTATATAGATTTATCAGAAAATATAATAAATAGAATAATATGAATGATGTGATTGTGATTTTATCCTGTAATACATATAGAATTATTTACCATATTAATTGCATTGTCAAATATAAAGATAGAAGTATTTTCTAACATATATAAACAAGTCCTAATAATAATACATAAATCAAACAACTTAAAAACAAATTAATTACTACAAGATACCTTTTATCCGTGAGTTACTATCAATTCATTACAGCCACAAACCATTACGGGTAAAATAAAATTCCTGTCGTTTCATGCCAGGCAATAAATCATTATTGCTAAAAAGCCATCCGAAATTTTGTATCCATCACATTTATCAAAAGCTTTGCAACAAAATTACCGAAATTATAGCACAGCAGCAACCGGAATTTGGCTTGGTCACCGATCGTGGGCTGCCGGGCGACGGAGCACTCTGATACTGTGTCGGTTCGGCGGTCGCGCTGATGCCATACAGCAATAATAACACGGTGGTAGTGATGAAGTTCGCCAAATTTGGTTTCTCGTTTATTGTTTTTGTCGGCCATCGCATATAAATTAGTAATTACTGAGCCCGAAGTGTCTGAGCTACACGACCACTTTTTAATACTGGGAACAGCATATTTACTATGCAGAAGTATGATTATCAAATGCTGGATTGAATTTGTTTTAATTGCTGTTCTACAAGGTTAGATTTTATGGGGCACTACTTCTAACCAGAGATCTTAAAACTTTTTATTATTTACTTAAAAAAATAATAATTTCGAATACTAAATGAAAATAATATTATCATTATTATAAACAGCAGTCGTTTGTTTTAAACCACAAATATGTTGCGAATGTTAAAATTGGGATAAGAAGAAATTGTACTAAAGTGAATTGAGGGACGATGAATTTTTTATGTGTCCCATCGATACCCTGATCCTCTTACCGCAGACAAATAAGATTAGTAGAATCGATAGAATTTCTGTGCTCAGTATCTTGCAATGACAAATCCCGCAGAAGACATCACCACACGCTAAGCCTGTTCTTAACTAACTCCAAAGAAGGTCGTGTCTTTTCGAGTTACAAATAGATATCGATTCTATTCCACGTGAACACTCATGTTATTTTTTTTTTATCTTACTTAGCTTGCTTCTGGTCGGCGATTACATAGTCCACAGGGACAATCTAACTGCGTTGCGTGGCAATCTTCAATTGCATTTATTGGATACTGAATGTTACATTGACGTCAGCCAATGCTCTTTATTCCTGAATATAGAATATAGGATATAGATAGGCTTGGATAATTGATTTCGGAAATGTAAGAACATGTTTGAGTCAAGCATATAGTTACAGATCTATTCGTTGCAGACTTATACTCCTACAAATTAAATTGTAATTTAAAATTATGTGTAGAGTTTTATAGACATGAAATCTACTACAATGATCGTTTGACTGTTTATAAGATTTATGTAAAAGTTATCTAAATAAATCAGAATATATAAGCTACAGGAGGAAACAAAAGGAAATACATAGTATTGAAAAACGCATAGGTCTACCAGATATCTCCACAAGTAGTGCAGATTTTTCCAGAATCGACCTATTGGTGATACGTAATATATTTAAAAGTTTTAATTGCTCTGATTTCTAAACTTTTTCTGCTGATGTAGATATCCTTTGATAATTAGTTTATCACATAGATTGTACCTACTTTTAATAGTAAACAAATACTAAGGAAGCAAACATAATGTCAAAACATACTAGAAGAGAATGGCGCGCATGCTTCGTTCGTTAAATTGGGCGGACAACCGTGATGCACACATCACAACTGAGTTTGACAGAACATGTAATGACACCGTGTGTTAATTGCGATTTGCAATGTGTGCGAATAATTATGGTGCGTGACTGACACCTTGATTAATGGTTATTGGATTATAATTTGTAGGAATGTGCGATACAGTGCGGGTACGTTACATTTTGTTACATTACCACTGCTACCGAACTGATTAGAGGTGTTTCTACCAAACGATCGAAATAAAACCGACTACCTAATCTGTATGGGCGAATTATGCGTATAGCTTTGAGCGCCATAGTTTTTGCTATGCGAGGGTAACTGTAACTGTGTTAACCAGATATTCATGACAAAATGTTCGTTTGCTCCAATACCTATGCGTATATATATACATATGTGTATAGTTGCGTGGTTGTATGTATGCATTTGACTCTTTTAAAATGAAACTGATCAGCATTTCCACAAATGCTGGTAGAGAATTGCATTTTTTGCAAACCGCAAATTACAATTTATGCCGCCAGTGCAACCAATTTGTGCTCTGTTTTTTTCCTGAAATAAAACCGAAATCACTGGTTTTGATTGGTGTTTGATGAGTAACGAAAATGTAATTTTGACCCATACTAACACTACTGTCAATCAGTTTAGTTTAACGATTGATAAATATGTGTACAATTGTAGATTTAGATATTCTGGGATAAGGATGCGTAGTAATATTAAGAATCTGATTACACTAATGAATACTAGCGTTTTGAATTTTAATATTTGATTTTCTTATTGACCAGTAGGTACTAAACTTTAGTACGTAAATGTTATAAAACAAATTATATTTTTGACTGTCCATTTTTCTAGAATGGAAGTGTGGTTTATTGTCTTTTCTTCAGATTTTATGGGTATTTGTTATGTAACAAAGTTATTCATTGAAGAACGTGTCATTTTAAAACTTTCACTGGCCAGTAAACTTTATTATTCTAATCATGTCTTGGTAAATAAGATTTATGTTGAGCAGTATTCATTTTAAGTTTTAATATAACGTGCGCCTTATGTTTTGAAGAATTACGGATTTTACGAATCACGTAATATTTCGCTAAATTATAAGTTGACATGCGAATGTCTTAACAATTTGTTACCTTGGATTTAAGAGGATTTTCTATTTACATACGGTTGATTTATTGACCCTTACCGTTTATATTAAAACATGCACAGGCACGTCTTTATTATATGAATATATACGTATATATCATATATACGTATATATCTCTTCTTTTAACTTTTTTTATGCCTCTTTTCAGACACTATCTTTTCTCTCAAATATATACTTGAAGATGAAAAGCGATAGCAAATGTCCCACTGTCAACAAACAAAAAATAGTGCCATCAATTTCATTTTATTCATAATCGTACGACAGCTTATTTATATACCTATATAGATTGTTTTTTATTACTAAATAATACAACAAAATATATTTAAAAGTGTTGAAAATTCAACCAGTGAAAAACTTTAGATATTTATATATTAATTACTAGTAAATCGTTACTCATCTGCTGCATATAAAGATGATATGGATGGACCGGTTTTCGCGACTTAAATCGCGAGATGCCATGACCAAACCAACCCTTGGCAAGCACCTTAATTTAACGGTTAGACATGGTACCGTGTATTTTAATTAAAATGCCTGCACCTAGGTCGAAAGTGTTCAATTACGGACGATATAAAATTTTCTACACACCATCAAACAGCGCGCCAAGTACCCATCCCATGCGCGTTGTTCGACCGAATTCGTTGGTGTATTTTTGGTATAGTAGCCCGCCGGCAACGCTCGTCGCGAAACGGTGGATACGCGAAATGAATGAACCATGATGATGTGCTTGTAAAAAAGTATTATGGTAATTCTGTTATATTTTGTCGAATCTGTGGTTATATTTAAATGTAAATCGAAAAAAATTGTTTCGTTGCCCGGATCTGTTAACTTGCATAACTTCAAATCCCAAAATGGGATATTTTTACAGCAAAAATTAAATTTTTTGCTCGTTTCTAAAAAAAAAAACAATTGGTTCACAAAAGTTTTATAAAATAATATTATATATAAATAGAAATATATGATTTAAAATCTGATAGCGTCACGTTACAACTACAAAATTAATTATTTTATTGTTACGTACATAGTTTTCAGATAATGTGTTTCTGATCAAGTTAAGCAATTTGGTGTGTGTTACCAAAGTGTATTTGAACTAATAATAATTCGTGTGACGAATAATATGTTATGAATACAATAGAAATAATTCAACATCCCGTACAATTTCACGCCAATTTATTATTGATTCATTCTATATTGGTAAGTTATAAAGTTCTAAAGCTTGGCGTATAACATTTCATGTACCCTCAAGCCTATGTAGGTTTTGTAACGCTAAAATAACACCATACATATTTGAAAATGTTTCCTTGTTGTACTTCAACTCGTAAAAAGAATCACTTGTTATTTATTAATAATATTTCGTATTTTTTGCATAAAACAACATGTATGTAGAATTGATGAAAACCTAGAGATACATATGTATATGTGTGTTTATTGAGATTTGTAGTTTGGAGGTATTCGTAATTTCAAGCTATAATATTGTATATGGTTTTTATTGATTTCTGCGGAAACTATACACGATAAAACATATAAAATAAACAAAAGGGCTGTCTGAAACATTTATGTATATGTAAAACATAATACCTACGTTTGTATGTATAAAATAATATTTATATTACATACATATACAAATTCCGGGCTATCATTATTTTATTTTATTCATTATAGTAGTTAAATAAATTGCTTATTTTATCAGATGAATAATTTGTTTTACATACTGGTTCCCATACTAATTAGTAAAGTATATAAACAAATATTTTATGTAGATACACCATTCATAATTTTAATTGTCAGAATAATATAAGTACTACCAAAATAAATGACATATTAATAATATTGCATCATAAATCAATAAAATGTTATAAATTAATAGGTAATCCATTTCAGCAGCAGCAGTTATCGTAGACTAGATGCTTCATCCGTCAGTCACCAATATTATTTATATAATTATTGTTTCCTTTTTATTTTTTTACAATAAGTAATTATTTTAATCATGAAAAAATCGATCTCGATACTTTAACGGAAATACATCTTTTGACCTTCCCTGAAATTCCTTACTTGAATTTTAAAATTTTTATATTTTAATTACCTTTCTATCTAAACAAAATATACTTAATACGTATAAGAGAGTCCAGTGTAATACACTGCAGATGTTTTTTTAATTAATAAACTATAATAGATATATAAACTGACCAATTAATGAATCAACTAAAAGGTAATTAAATATTGGCTTATAAGTGCAAATTAAATTTTAATTATAACATTTCCTTATCTTACTTCCTAGTTTCTGGACTCTCAAATTTTCCAAATAACTAAGAGGCAAACTTCGAAACAGACTGTTCGAATTGAACAACGCTTTGTTTCGAAACATACGCAATCTAACGCATCTGTTGACCACAGAGCATGCAGGATATACGATGATAGCAACCACAAGATCTTGTTTATATTTATATGTGTACCGATTGTATCTTTGGTGCATATAAATCATACAACTGTTAACGGCAGGTGCTGTTTAATAGATAAACCCTTCTCTCAACTCTCACATCATCTTTTAATTTCTTCTTTTTTATTCCTGATCAGAATTTTCTCTGAGTCTTTCACTGATAAATGTTATTATTAAACTGTTGGATGCGCAAAGGTGTTAAGAACATAAGTATATGGATCTGAAAAATTGTTAAGATTTACAGAGATGGCTCCAGAAAGCTTTTAATATTACAATTATATTTCAAAATTGAGATAAATTGAGATGACGCTATTATTGTTGGTATTAAAAAGCAATAATTTTTTGTCGTATTTATTATTGTTTTAAATAAAATTAAATCGTGAAATTTGTTTTTAATTTTATTGTTTTCGTAATGTCCAATAAAGCTAAACGTTTGATCAAGATTTGAGAAATCAATAACCAAATAGATCCAACCCTGCAGACTGTAAGTCGGTCGGATTACAGATATTAGCCGTTACATTTTTACACTGGTGCAAGGCTGTATTTAATGAAACGCGTTGAATGTTGGAATTAGTGCTGCTGTTACCAGATTTATGGGTCAAGTGTTTTGATAACGTGCATTTAAAATATGATTAATTGGGAACGGCATTGTCAGACGATGTTAACGAACGAGGAAGACGTATAGCGGTGTAATTAAACGTTGTAACCATACACACAGGGGCACAGCCATATACCTACTTCACTCACTCGTTGGTATATCGCCATCATTCGCTGGAACACAACGAGTTTTGTTAACAAATACACTTGGGAACTACAAATCACCTTATCATCTATGTATCATAATTATTTATCAGTTGAAGTATCAACAAAAGACGAATTACCAAAATGCCCATTGGTTTAATGCTTGCTGTTTTATGCATACACCAATTTAATATACAAAAGAATTGAATACTCAATGTAAAATAATTATTTTTAAATATTTTATTGCTCATAAAGATAATTTGCTGAAATATATATGGGAGTAAATCATATTACAACATTTTGTTAAATATATATATATATATATATATATATATATATATATATATATATATATATATATATATATATATATATATATATATATATATATATATAGGTATATATATATATTCGGTAGAAGCCAAATTTAACAAATATATCTCCATGTTATGATTCAAACAAAATTATTTATACGCTATAATTTACTAGCGCAGACATCGCTTAAAACCATCATAAATAACAGCTTAGTAACCAGTAACATACTTGTAAGCACATTACATTTACAGAACTACAGGGTACTTGCATTTTCATAATCACGTTTAACTTCCATAACAGACAAACTTTACGGTAATATTTGCTCAATTTGTCAGAAAATTATGAAAGTTACTACAATAAATAATTTATGAGTATTTATGCATATGTACGTTACAAGTGTGTAATTTAAGTTTTCAATTATGTATTAAACTACTCACTTTATGAAATCATATATGTATACCTACATTAAAATGAATATTTGATTAGATTTTACTATACGTGTACATTAATATCATAGCTACTATAATGTTCAAACATATTTCTAGTATGAGCATTTTAATATAAATCTTCTTGTACATATGTGAAATGCCGAGATATATATGTGTATATTGAAAATTTATTTTATATATATATATATATATATATATATATATATATATATATACTATATATATACGTATATTATTGTGTACTATAGAAATAAATTAATGATGTATTAATAAAAAAATGCTAATAGCAATAATACATATTTTAGTAATACTCTTAGTCAAAAGTTAGTAAAATATTTAGATTAGTGGTGAAGTATATCTATTCATCCTTAAATTCAAGCCAAAAACGAACAAATGTACTCTAGAAATTGTACTTTTTGTAACTGAATCCAGGAATTGAAATAATATTATATATAATATTAAAGATAAGTTGCATTTGATGGTGGTTGCACTCGATGCTTGCACACGGTACTACTTGCATACGAACGACATTTGTGTGAGGTATGAGTATGTGTACTTGTTGTCAAGTATATAAGTACGGTCATCCATGGTCCTTTATTCGAGCGTGTCATTTTGGCTGAGTGCATTTCCTAGTTGTGGTTGTTGGCCAGCAATTCATTCGCTCTCTCATTCATTCACCCATTCATTGGAACCGATCCGAGGAGCCTTTTTAATTTATTCCGGTAATTAAAGAGTCCTTTTTACAATGACAAATTAACGCATTCTATTGTTACCCATACTACCCATGAATCGGCCCGTTTTTTTTTGGAGGCTATTTTAATGGACTTTAGCTTTCATTCTTCATAAAGTAAATTATTTTGAAATTTGGCTATGATAACTATTGTTCTGGTAAATTCCTAAATAACCTAACTTGATAAACCAGGAAAAAAAAAGATACTTTGTAATCGCAAGATTAATAAAACATAAATGAAAAATAATTGTACGTTAAGTATTAAATTACATTTCAAACTCATGTAATAAAATTTATATCTTAAATCAAATAATTTTTCTAAATACCTAAACATTTTTTTTGCATTAAATATATTTTTTTAATTTACACCAATCCTTTGAGATATAGTGATATATAAAAATAACTTTCCAGTAATATGTAATGCAGGAAAGTTTAAATAAAAATCAATACATTTATCACAAGAACTTGTTAAACCGAAGAGCTTTAGCCAATCCCATTTCGTGTTTAGAAACTATCCACATGCTCATTCCTTTGTCCTACATTTTATAAATTAATGAAATTTTTTTTAAACAGTATTGCTATCGAAATATTACAATATTAATTACTTTTCTGTGTATCCAGTTACGTGTGGGCTTCGTGGAATTATCAGGGCTGCATGTGTGTAGTACTGTGAGGTGTTGTGTGCTTGTTATCAAATGACGTAAAGCTATCGTGTGTGTGTGTGTGTGTGTGTGTGTGTATGAGGGGTTGGTTCGACTGAAGACCGTCACGATTGTTGACAGCACTGTGCGTGCTTGACCAAAGTACTAGACTAACTGCCGCCAACAAAACAACAACCTTTTGTTTATTAAATACCCTAGATTTTAACTAAATATCTTTTGCATTTATCTTTACCTCATTACTATAGTACCTAATCCACAATCGCTAAATCAAACATCGGCCATGTATTGGCCCTAAACTTTATTTTACGTAGTCAGTATATTTTGATTTGATTAGTAATATAAATCAAAATATAAAATGTTAAAATTTAACAGAAAATATTTTCATTCATTATGTCCAGTAAAAACTGAAAAGTTAGATTATTGTCAGTTTTCTAATAAAACATATGTATTTTAGATTTAAAATGTTCGATTCTATAGTAATATACAGAACAATATAATTATTCATTACACATTATTCAAAATTATTATGGTCGGACATTTATATTATATATAATATTTTAACTTATTTACTAACCTTTGTAACGTTTTTCACTAAACTTATTTGTAACACTAACAATAAATGTTAAATGTCAAAAAATTTGAATATTTAAAACAATTGACATGCATAGTAGATGCGATTTATTATATATAATTCCCCATACCTACGTAACTATGGCAATATCAATAAGATAACGATCTTGTAACTGGTACTTTTTGATGAAAATGTTTCAAACAAAAGTTGTGCAGAATACTAATATCTTTGAATGTTAATGTAACTATATTTATTGTAAGTACAGCCGTTTCGAAAATATTGCAGAAATTAAAAAATGACTCAAGTAAACATGCACTTTCGGTTGAATATGCTTTTCAAAAATAGGAGGTTTTCCTCCCAGGATATACAAATCTTAAGTTTAAAGTTTCATAATTTTATCTTTAACGGTGTAGGCTGTAGAAGCGCACACAGCACACACACACAACACACACACAACGAACACACGCACACACACACACACAACACACACAACACACACACACACAGAGGACAACACACACACACACACACACACACACACGAAGTCATCAAAAATAGTCAGACTCGATTCAGGGAAAGGTCAAAAGGTGTATTTCCGTAAAAATTTCGAGAAATTTTTTTTCGTGATTACAATACTTACTTATTACTTTCGTAAACGAAAGTAAAAAATGTATAGTAGTTTTTTTTACTTAAAACTAAAGCATAATATTCTCTTTTAAACAAAAAATGAACATTTAAAGAACAACATGCTTTACATTGCAATTTATAAAATATCAGCTTTTGCAGTAAAATATAAGTAATATTTTCTGATAACTGAAAATAAATTCATTTCATCCCCTTGTTACATAGATGTATTGGTAGCGAGATGAAATATTGGTAAATGTAAGTGCCAGAACTAGATAAGTTCTATTCCTTGTTATTTTAATAATGCAAGATAAGTGTGAATGCAGAAATGAAAGGGTGTATTTTCTCATTTTGAGTGCAATAAATCAGATGGTAACTGTGTTCCCCCGTTATGAAATTTTTGTTAAGGTATTTATTTTCGTAAAGAAGTTAGACAAGTTAGGAAAGCAATCAGCGTAACTTGCAATATGAACAATCGGCCGTCAGGGCATTGTACTAGCAGTTCTGTAAATTTGACAACTGTTCTAACGATAATTGATGAATGGGACATTTATATTTTGGTAGCATGTTTAAAGGAAATGGAGCAATACTTGAGAAAATTTGCTTTGTCATAAAAGCATTAGTCGAAAAATTATCCATCACAGTCTTTTGGCAGAAGTTTTAGAAAAGTAGAGACATTTTTATAATATGCTCCTTAGAATATCTAATTTAATAACGAAAATATACTAATATACAAATTAATTATTAGTATTGTGACAACAATCGTTTTGTTAATCATACTTTATTACAATACATTAGGAGTAAAATCTTATCTAAGAAAATATGAGAATAAAAACGAGTAAATGTAAGCAAATATTCAAGTCATAAAAGAAAATAATATATACGAATCTTATATTCATGAAGATAAGATAAAAACTATGGCATTTTAAAATAAATATCTTTTCCTCAAGACTCAAACAATAGTCGCGAACAAAACCAGAACCATTAGCATTATAATTCTTTTATTTTCCAAAAATACAAGTGTAATTTTTCAACTGTGTTTATCAGTAATAGAATTTTCTGTACACAAATATCTATTGTTGGAAAAAGTTTTGTATGAAGAGAAAATACACTATATAGAGAGTACAAAAGGTTCGCGTTCGATTCCCGGCGGCTACAGACTCACTTAGGGGATGATGATGGCACTATCAGCAGCATTCTATTTAATTAAAGTTGCGTAAAAGAGTGGGTAGACTGGAAACCCTTTTGCAGTAATGACTATTGCGCAATGACACCAACCAACTGAATGCAAAAATACTTCCTGTTTTGTCTTCCTCTAGCTTCTTCTTTATGACATCTTTGTCGTTGAAAGTCAGTATATATTAAGTAATCATATTTTAGATAATGATAATGTCGCGATACTGACTAAACGTATTTTTAATGTTTTAACTCTTTTGTGACTAAATTTGTTTAATATATTTTATTATTAAAAAATGAAAACCCAGTAAAGGCAAGGTGAAATCTCTAAGGAATAAATTTATTTGTTGGCCTAAAATATATATTTGATTTTCTGTTGCCTTTCCCCCATGTGAAAATCTTATCAGCGTCAAACATAAGCTGGTTTCTTTTCAACAAATTAGGACCGCCATAAAGCCAATGGTGCATACAAACAAGTTTTCTATCCCTTCGTACTGCACGCCACAAAGTAGAAAAACCAGGGGAAACATCAGAAAGAAAAGAAAATAAGCGAAACAAAATAAAACGAATGAAAAAAAACGTACGAACGAGATAGATTTGGTGTGCAGATGCTCACGAATAGTGTCCGTTTCCTAAATTGAATCCTAACGCGTGCAATGGACTACAAGATGGATGCATTTATTCTAGAAACGATGCCGCGATCTGGTGTGGTCTGTAAGTGATTTCTAGTGACATATGTGTTCCTGGACCAATGGGTGCGCACACATGGATATCCGAATACTAATCGGTATTCGTTTATAAGTGGTGCTGGGTTTTTTTGTACCAAACACTTTTCATTCCATTATAACCAAACCATTTCATTTAACAAATTTACGTAAGATATTTATTTCTAAGCAATAATTCTAATTTTATTACAATGCACATTGAAAAACATATCAAAACAATTAAGTTGAAAGCAACTGAGGATTGATACTTTTCGGATGTGTACATGCACATATGCCTGATATAATCAATGTGTCGTATTATAGTTTGTCTTACAGTTTTTCTACATTCGAAATGTATTGCTTTGATATTATTCTGAGTGCTCTATTGTGAAACACCCTGAAATGAGTGAACATGCACGATCCTTGGACGAACGAACGTCAGTGTCTGACAGTGGTACGCTGGTGGCTAGTCGTCTGTGAAAGAGCGTCGCGTCGGCCGTGTCGTTTTCCTTATGCATAATGCAACGAACGAAGGATATCGGTGTCTTGACCAAGACCCAATGTGACCCTATCTTTGACCACCATCCTTACTCATCTCTCTTACTTGATCTTCTTCACCAGCACTTCGGAAACCAACGCTCCCGAATCTTGTGGTTTACCGTCGACAGATGTGTCTGTGAATTTTCATGACGTCAGAGGTTAACCTCTTGTAGATTCTCCTTACTGGGAATGCGACTGCTATATAGATTTAGCGGCAACTTGGGTTCCCATAAGGATATATACCTGGAGAAATGGAATCCTATCTATGGAACTACATTTGATGTCGTTTATAAATTGAGAATGATATGTTTGGGTTTGAATTATGGTACACGCACTAGGGAATCGATTCAAACCCATATATGATTATTTCTCAGTGATAATTTTGTATTAAACAATTCTGATACCAATTAGTAAGATACATTTGATTGAATTTGTACATTTGTAATTCATATACTACAAATATATTATGATAGGCGAAAACTACTTTTCCAATAGCTCAAAATTAGTTCAACAGTAAACAATCAAGGTGCCAGGAATGTGTTGGTTATTGGAATTTGTTATAAAAGCAAAATAAATTCAGAGACATCACAAAAGCTATGATGAGGACCAAAGATAAATATTATATATTTAATATTTGTTATATTATCAAAATGCTATGAAATTAGTGAACATAATAACCTAATGAAACATTAAGAAATAATATTTGCAACCACGGTAGAAGTATTTATAGCCCAGTTATACCAAGTATAAAGAATTACTTTTAAATTAGTATTGATTTATGAACCTATTACTTCAACAAACAAAATTAGCTAATTTGATTTAAAAATATGTAATCAAAAGTTATACAAGCAAAATTTGAATCCACATTTCAAACGAAACAAATCCAATTTTTCATGTTAATTCATGTTCATGTTCCAGTCCAATTTGCCGGCAACAATTGCGTCACTTAGCGAACAAAAACGAACTGTATTGACTTTCCATGATGTTGGAATAACAAAAAGAGGGAACGTTAAGTTTGTGTTATTATTATTTGAAATAATAATAATATAGTGAAGCGGCGAACTTTATTCCACACAACTTTGTTACACATACATTAAAACACAATACAATTTTGCTCATATCGTATCCCAACAATTATCCATTAGCATATGCGCGCAGTGTATTCAGTACATTTATTATTCAGTGCATACCTATTCTATAATACAGGAACATGCAGTCAAGCGAAAGGGTAGTTTATAAGGCAGGAAAATGAGTTTTTCATAGTTGTTGAACCATGATAACGAATTAAACGAGATATGAATATATAGGTATATTTATCTTTATATGTAGTATCATATTCTGTAGATACGTATAGATAATCCGTTTGTGTTTTGCACTTTTCGGAAATTTGAACATTGTTTATTTGTTTGACCGGACATAGAACTGATATGACGTAAATTTAATAATCATATAACATAATAAGCAAAATGGCATCGTGTTTTCAAATATAATTACAAAATCAAGAACATGTCAAATATGTGTGTGATTGTCCCCCATTGTCGCAGACTTCGACCCAGTTGTGCGGTGCACTGGTAGTTCAGTCAGCGAACGTCAAACACAACAACGATTCTGGCAACTTGAAGGCATACTGGCAATGCCAGGATCCGGGATATGACTAATGTCTCTACACAACGTACAAATTTGTCAACCGGAACTGTCAGCTGTACGAACCAAACAACGTGCACAGCCAGCAGAATCTTTAATACTCCATGTAACAGTTATTGATTCAAACATACATTATATGGATGCAAAGGGCTGCCTCTGGTGTGTTTCTGAAGTTTCAAACTTGCCGCATGCTGGTTCATTCAATACGTTTTAATTAAAAATCATTCGCTCGAATGTTAATGAATGAATCATTTCGCTCAACGCTCATTTGAGGCCTTTTAGTAATTACTAGTCGAACTCATGTTTGTAAAGGTTTTTTTTCATAGGGGTTTTTTCCCCGAATAATTTTATAGTGAACTATTACGTTTCGTTAGTAAACAGATTGATAGGTTGTACGCTCAATGCAATAATAATATCCGAACGACGTAGTTCTTATTATTTTTAAAGTCAAAGTACTACTGGATGCAGCACGAATTAAAACCAAAGCCAAAGTGTGCAGTGTGAGCATGTGCATAGGTATACATATGAACAATGAATTTAAACATTGCGTTGGGCTAAAAAATAATACATGGCATACTTATTAATAATAAAAATTCTTACATTATAATTTCTATAATACACTAATGCATCACTGATTTTCATAAAATTAATCAAATATTTTAATTATCGTATAGTTTTACTTTTGTTTAGTGAGAAGCTTTTTCTATTTCAATTTGCATGATGTTAATTTTTCCACCATGCTCAAGTATGTTGTCGGTAGATATTAAACAAGATCTCATTAAATATGGAAAGAAACCTGAAGTTCATTTTTAATCATTTTGCAACTTAATTATATCCAACAAACTATACAAAGATAATAGAGCTAATTATAATATAAAATACAGTTTAGATGTATGCTAATTAACCTCCTTGCACTTTTTTAATTATAACTCAGAAACGAGGCGAGAGCCACCGCTTGGGACGAAGAACGGAGAAGAAGCAAAATGAAAAGCAATATGCGTGGTGGATGTAAGCTAATGACCTTCAACCTATGCCAGTACAGTTAAGTACGTGCACGCATTAGAAATAACAGTAGGTATGAGATTACGAGAAATTCTTACAGAAGGTGTGTCAACTGATTGTGTAGCCTGTAGCTAGGCCAACTACAATATATCATTTTCCAATTCCTACAAAACATTTCGCGGCAAAGATAATTGCAAAACCACCAGTGCGCCAATTAGTATTCACACACAGGTACATATCATAACTGCGATTTTTTTCTGAATGCAAAATTGGAATGTCTATATGTGGGTGCGATGAATGGTGCGAAATAGCGAAATTATCATTGTTCCTTCACAAAATGAATAAATGTCTTACGGAACTAACAACAATAACAAGAATAATAATTGAAACCAACTGATTTCTATTATACAAGATATTCATCTTATGATCAATGGCTGACGGAAATTTAGGTTGGACGTAGTTAACGAATTTAAAAATATAGACCCATACTCAATAAATCACTATAATTGAAATAGATGGTCGAATAACGAAAAAAATTGTGATTTGATTAGATTAATATTGGTAAACAAATATATTACGTATCTATCCTCAAGGGGTAACTGACTGAAGTAACTCACAATTGGCCATTTTGTATCCCACCATACGTCATACGCCTAAATAGTGACGACTTTTAGAATGATTACTGGCACATTATTTGTCTACCTCATACAGCCAAATAGAAAATATAAGCAAGAACACGGAAATAGTGATTTTGTATATGAAAGACAAAATTTAATACGTAAAGTTTATACAAAATAGAAAAGCATTACTAAGATATTAAGTATAAATAACAAACTAAGAAAATAAATATTATACTTTCAAATTTGTAAGCAGCAAGCAAAAATATTGAAATACATCTTTTTAAGATTCAGCTCGACAGTCACAAAATCTAAGTACTCCTTTGTGGGTACCAAGTGCTTACAGTATTCTTTCGTTGTACACCAGAGAAAGCGTTGTAGAAGACAAATATAAGTGCAGCTCATATTATAGAAACAGAGAAGAGAGCGCGCAACACAATAAAACAACAGCAATATATAATGTGATGGAAGATCACCACACCGTCTGGTGTACCTACATATGTGGTACGTTTCGGTCCCGTGGAGACGTCATAAAGTGACCGAGTTCCACGTGACGTCATTACGGTTACACGTGCAACGTGGTGCACCTGCACATTCACGTTCGTAGACGTGGCACGTGCTCGCTGAGAGGATCATCCCGGCAAAGATACTCCCTCTGTGCCATGAGAGGAGCTTTTTACATCTATGTTTACTTAAAGTTGAGAATGCTCGAAGTTTTAGTTGAGTTAGTTAAGGTGTTTTCGATGTTATTCATTTTATATTAACATATTAACTGATAGTATTAGATATTCAAAGGAGAACAATAATTTTAATATTAAATCCGAATTCAATGTTTATTTTCTTGTTATTTTCGAATTTGAGCCGACGTTTTATTTGTATGAATATTTGATGTCGCAAGCAAATAGATCACGAACGAATTTAAAAGGATGTCATCTCAGCAGTCAAAAGCATATTTGCGAAAATATTTTATTGTGAACTTTGTGATTCACAAAACAAAGTGCTATAAGCCATACAACGCTATAAGATATTTCAATATTGATTTCTTTTATCGTGACATTCTTTTTTAATTTGCTCACAGCATGTCACAACGCTGTAAAAATACAAACGTATCTTGTTAGTTTGCAGGGCGAAACGTGTCAGTAGCAGAGAGCACCAACCAAACAAAGTCCCTTTTCTCATCGGAATGCTGCAGGGGAAATTCGAACCGGGATAGAAAAGTCAATCACCAGTGGCGACTCACAATGGTAGGATAATAAGGCACTATTGTTAGATGAAAATAATATAAAAAATCATCTCATTTCAATAAAACTTAAACTCTGCGTGCGATGTGTTTGGTAAAGTAAAACACTTTACTGTTAATAATTGTTTATAAGATATATGTAAAGATTTAACTGTATAATTGATATAATATCATAATTAAACACATATGATATGACCTATATATGACCTATATGTATATATATATATATATATATATATATATATATATATATATATATATATATATATATAAATGTTTCTAGTTATTATATATTTGTTGTTACGCTACTGGAAACCTTCAGGAAAGAATTCGTTCGAATTCTCAATTACGTAACACATCGTCCACCCTCCTGTATCGTAAAAAGAATAATGCAGGATAGGTGTACCCATACAACAGAGATCTGAACCAGGGGTCAAATAGCTGGGGTTGCAGAAGCTAACGGTTAGCGGTCAAGGGTCAGCGATTTTGGATGTCCATTCTACAGCCGGTGACACCACTACATGTTACCGGTGACCGTGGAGAGGCTATCAATCTTATCGCGTATGAGTACACGTCAATATTTGGTGGCAACCGTGAACAATGGTGGAGTTGCCAGATGTCAGTTTCAGTTCTCCCTCAACTTGACCCGCTGTAACAAGCATCGTTAGCGCACGTTAAGATTTCAACGGTGTAGGTAAAAGGGGAGTCGGAGGAAAAGAAGATGAAGAAAAACGTCAAGTTGCTGCTGCTGCAGCAATCGAGTCGCATTAAACATGAAGTTTTTGTTGACAAATTCCCTACGCGCAGGAAATGAAGAATCGATGCTGTAGGACATGGAACTGCCTTTGCTAACGTTCAACGAGGCACTTGATGTTTTCATGAAAACTTTACAAAACAACTTAAAACATTCTATATTCTTTGAAACATAAATAATTCAATAGTGCAATATACATGATAGTCCTATAGATTATAGCTTTTAAATTCAAAGAGACATATTTTTATCATCGAAGTTGCTAACCAATATTGGAAATCTTCATTGTTCTTATCAGATAACATGTGTTATACAATAATTTTTCTATCTTGACCATATTTGATCGCGTAAAATTCTAAGATTTGCTTTAAAAAGATTTTTAAATAAATTTTCGAATTATCTTCTTCGATAGTAATTTGGAAAATTTTCATACAGTCTACCATTTTTAAAAAAAACAATATATATGCGCAAAAATCTAATTTTGGTAAAACGATGGCCTTAAGAGAAGCAATAAGCTGTCCAATGATAAAATATATCAATAACTTTCTTTATAAATAAAATTTTATTAATGTGAAAAATTATATAAAACGTTGTAGAATAAACACTGGTGTAAGTTATGTTCTTTTCTTTGTCAGTATTTTTCTTTGTGGAATATTAAACTCTAAATTGGGGCCCAATACTCAGAATAACGCAACTCGACACCACGTGCGAGAAAATGTACAATATGCATTCGCATCGCATAAATCATCGTTGCGTCATCAGAACATTTCTTTGCGAACCGAAAATTGTGTCTTTATTAAGTCATTTATCAAATTTGTCTCATTTACGTCACTTGTTATGCGCGGTGAAACACTCGCTAACGACCATCGAACTGGTTAATTTCTTTGTAATTAATTTACAAATTGGCGCCGAGCCTGAATATGCCAGGGGTGTCAACAGTTGTACTAAATTCATCCCTCTCCCACTTTATTTCTGTGTATATTAATGTGCATGCAGCACATACGTATGTGAATGTGTGTGTGTGTGTGTGTTAACGCCACTTTGCCAGCAAACACAACACACCTGCCAGATATTGAACGTATTCATACTCACACACACATACAGTTATACTCATATTTCACTCTATTACACATGCAAGCACACTCACACAGTAGCACTCCCTTAATTTCTACCCCCAGTGTATCAATCTTCCCCTATTTACAAGAGCCAGTCTAAATTAATATGAAAGTAATGAAAATACCAGTCAGTTCGTATTGATATCAGTTTAATATACCTAGATAGAATTCTGTGTAAAACCGATGGTACAATCAAATTATTTCTTGTAGAATATTCGACAGATTTTAAATGTATGCTCACCTTACTTGATTCAGGATTATTAACAATCGTTTTAAAAAGAAACTAGAGATAAATTTACATATTAAATAAATATATTTTTTGGAAATAACCGTAGTAATATAATCATTTTAAAAACAGATACACAAAGCATAATATAAATAAATACAAGATACGTAACTTTTTTAGAATTTTTTCATCCTCTTTAGCTTCTACAATATATAATGAAACAGCATAGAATAAACATGGCCGTTCATTTAACCCTAGAACGAACTATATTTTTTTTACCTCTAACTAACATGGCGCCGGGGTATGTTTGTTACCCAATTGTTCGTTCTAGGGTTAACTAAACAGCGGTTTCGTGACTTTCTATCAATGCTGCTTCTAGTAAAGCTCTCCAGTTGTCTCAGTGTCTCCATTACTTTTGATTTTAATTTGAGATTTTATATGTCGAATTATTTTATAAATTGGACGATAAATTATTTATTTATTGTAAAATTGTGTGAAAAATATGTGATAGTCAAATAAGCGGAAACATATATCAAATCATATATCTTACATAAACATATATATTTTTTTTTAGTTTTACTGTTAGCGTTCCCGCAAGCTTTACACACGACGAACAATAAAACGAGCCAAAGTGTGCAGTTCCACGTGAACATATTTCAAAACGATGGTAGTCTCTCCCACACACATGACAACCCGCTCCGAGATAGAATAGGTATATACATACATACATACATACATGAGGTGACCTCTTGTGGAGAGAGTACCACAGCTATAGTCATAGTCAGATATTCCACTTCCGGCAGAAAGCATTTTGTGCGGTCAAGAGTCAGTTCCTCACATATATATACAATATACATAGACACCATACACTTACCCAATGTATAACACTGTTATGTTTATATTGAATTTTGCAAATAAACACTAAAGCTATAGTTTGGCACTATCCAATATTTCCTGACCGCTCTTTAAAAATAACTCTACCATATCTTAATTGGATGTCTAAGGTATGTTACTGGTAACGTATGTCGTAGAAGTATCATATTGCCAAAGAATGTAGACTGCAAATTTAGGAAAGAGCACAACGAGCTTAACACATTTTTCGTATAACAATATGTCACCTTCATGAAGACAAAGCTTGGGAAATATTGAAATAATACATTAGAGTTACGGCTCTATTGGCATGCAGTGTCGCGGAAACAGATTTCAAAATGCCGTTTCAACAAGAATGGAATATTTCTCTGATGGAGTTTAAAAGGAAACTTGTTATACACGACATTCAGATGTCTCTCAGATCTCAGCATGTGCGCAATTCTCGTTTTGCCGTTGTGAAAAATTTGCCGTAAAAGAATGCCTCAACTTTTGTGCGAATTGCTAAGTTAAACCTGCAAAAGTTGTCACATATGTTTTGTTGTCTAATATATCTCACGAAAATAGATTTTTCGTTTATGTCTAAAATACTTTAAGTAAATATATATATATATTGTAAATATGTTCGTATGTGTTGTTTGTTAAGAGAAAATATAAATTAGCAACAAAAATAGAATCAATATTTACGTAAAAGTCGAAAATTTATTTCTCCCTACGTAATTCACGCGTTGTATCAGTTTCATAGGGGAATTGGGGACAATATCACCATCGTAATTAACTGATATTTGCGCAGGGAGTACGGGGTGAGAAGATGATACAATTCCACCAATTAGCGTTTAATTAACAGGTTCATTACAGTAATGACTTATCATTCATAAATTCATCTCCTAAAATGGCAATTTAATAACAAAACAAAGACACAAGAAATTCGCCATTGTGCAAAGACAAAAGGCAGCATATTTAATTGGTATTTTACATTATTAAATACATTATAGGTACAAGCTTAATTTCTGAGACAACTCTTATAAACAAGTCTTAACCTCATTTTAAATACACATTAATATCATTTTGTTTTAATAATATTCCATACAAATATAATTTATATTTAACTTTAAATATGGAATAATTTCCGAATTTCTAGCCACTTTTAGTTAATTTAAAATTATATTAAGACATTTGAGAATAGGTAAATATAGGTAGGTCATTAACTGATTCGATACGGATAAATAATTGGAAAGAATAAAGTAAACAATGGTAGGTTTGATTTAATAGTGTCTTTAAACAATCCTTAAATGCAGCTATTATACTTTGAGACTAAATCCAAGTAGTTGGCTGTAGTTGTTCTACGTTTATTTTTAACACTCGATTTTCCCTTTCGCAAATTTTGCGCTCTAGTTTGCTTTATACACGAAGCCAAAATCCATTCATCCAATTCGTTAGTGGCGACGTTGTGTATTTCCGTATGACCAGTGATCTTATGGTCAGATCTACCTAGCTTGTAGATGCTTCTACCGCATGGTACACTTCACTCAAAAACATGATTACCGACTCGCTCTGAGTTTATATACAAGAGTCCTTGTCCTTTTTCCTCCACCACACAACACACATACTCTTACTGCAAAAAGCAGCAACCGAGTTATTGACTAATCAGTTCGAGATCCATCGAACAGATTTTACTTCGGTTTTTAGTTCGTTAATGTTTTCTATTATTATTATTATGGCTAGCATTAATATAAAATTTAAGCTTTTCTATAATAAATATGAACTAAAAACTAGTTAATTGAGAAGTTGTATGTCTACAAATTAATTATATTATTGTGATGACTTATCTCGGCACAAATAAAGCAACGCAAAGCAATCGAAACACCTTTCCATTAGCAATGTGTACACCTTACTCTAATGCTGCATTGTATAAACAACAACAATAATATCTCTTGTTTTCTCAACAAATTAAATCATCCGGAAGCAATCACTGTTAAACAAAAGATGTTGTTACATAACAATTACTTGGAGTACGCCTTAGAGTACAATATGAACAACAACATGAAGATAACACATTCATTTTTCTTTTCTTGAATGGTGAACTTGACATTTTCTCAACTCGGTGTTAGCACGAGTAAAGCACACATAATTATTATTTAATTAAGTATGATTGTGTTCCTAGTAAACAATAGTCGTTAGTCTTAACGATGTCCCTTCCATGGACGATCGTGCGACGTGACTGATTAGACGGACCGGGTTCGAGTCCTGTCGTACTCGCTTGCGCACTCGAATAACACTGTCAGTAGCGGAGACTATATAGAACTGAACATGAAATAATATTCATCCAGTTCCAACTAACACAAAATGTAAAAAGAACAATTATATATTCTTTTATATTTAGAGAACAAAGTAAAAATCATCAATAAACGAAATTATTACTAGTTTAATTTTCTTACATCAAAAAGTTCTATTCAATTTTTCATATCTCAGAGAAAAAGAATCTTTACTTTTCCAATCATAATATACTAGAGTACAAAATGGCAACGTTCCTGATTAATTAAAATGTAAGATTAAATAAGCTAAAAAATACACTAGATATGGTAAGAACTTGTATAATAAAACAAGTTTGAGCCTGTTAGGCAAGTCAACCAAATGAGGAGTATGTGCAGTATTGAACATACATACATTTAACAAATGAATACACGGTATCAATAACTTTTTCCAATTTATGAGCGGGGGAGCACCAATTCCACCCTCATTTAACGTACGCCCATGATCGTAACTCAATGTTTTCTTTCTCTCTTTTGGTGTACTGACTAATGGCTACCACCGACGACTCGTTAGCCAGACACAAACGATGCAACAGGATGAACCGTTCGATATGCTCTTATGAAACGTGATTCAAAACAAACCAACGCAACAGCAAAACACCCAGTAGAAAAATGAACGACGTGAATAATGCAAAAAAAAAAAAAAACATAAAAGGAACGAGAAAAACTCGTAAGCAAAAGTCTGATAGTGAAAGCGATATTCTTGACCTTACACATCAATTATTCTCAGTGAAAATTGTAACGGATTTACGTCTTTTTTCAAAATGGTCTGTATCATATAGGGAAACCAAATATTTTTTTAGTTTCAAAATAAATAATAGTAGATACTAATAAGTAATATAATCGATTTAAAAAAAATGTATGTTATTTGCCTGTTATCTTTATGTTATGAAAGTACCTAAAGTTAGTTTTCTAACGAAGTTAAAGAGACTGTCGTTTGCTTCAGAGTTTTGTAAGTAGGATTTGGATTTCAGTAGTGTTCATCTCGTGCAGATTATTGTGGATTATACCGGCATGAGTTTATATACAAATTGTATTTAGTTGACAATTTATACCTTACATTTTACATTAACGTGTAATTGCTTGGATATTAACAAGTCAACAATTTATCAACTTGCAAATGGAGAACAATTATGGAAAGTTTGATTATAATTAAAACAAACATCATAATACACACATATATAACTATTTCCATCAAATGGGGTGACAGAAACCACTTTACATACATTCACATCTTAATCTTTCACCATTCTATTCTATCATTCTTTTGTTTGATTATAATTTAAAATGTTTTATTTAAATATATTATATATACAAACAAATAGTGCATATATTTGCCTCAACCTAAAAACTGTAATGCATATTATAATTAAATATTAAAGACGTTATTCAATTGATTTTTGCGATGAATAAAACCCGTTGATTATAATATAAAATGAACTGCTGTTTTTTGAAACATTAAAAAAATTACGTAGAAGCGGTAGAGCGATATTGTCAATTTAGATGCATATCCGATTGCATTTGAAGAAATGTTTATACAGAATAAGTTTTTAATTTAAATAAAAAAAAAACAAATATTAAAGATGAGAAATAGATTATGTTGTTTGTGTATATAATTTATCCTCAAAGACACAACTACGAGGATAACCTCAAACGTACCCTCTTTTCAAAGACAGTTAATTAGAATTCCACTTAACTCTACAAGTAACTGATACCTCCCTTAAGAATAAATATATTTACTTACTAGACACCTTACAATTATTCCCAGTCTAGGGAATAACATTAGTTCTACCAATGTTTATCTACGCTACCTATTATGAAAACAAAATGGCGGTACAAACAACATACAACACAGCAAAGCAATTAGAAATTAGTTTATCATGGTTAGTGAATAGTGTATTCAATCGTTGATAATTGTAACATCATCGCAAAGCCGTTCTCCATTCGCATACATACATTTAATTTAGTTTTTTCCACGCTGCAACAAAAGTATCTTAACCAGACCATCGTAACACCAACGTGAACTATTGCATTACTTTACAACTTTCATATTAAATGAAGAATACACTTCAAGATCAAAATCACTACGCAAATATTTACAAATACTTGTACTGTATATTTTAACGTGATTCGTTTTCGTTTTGTGTTCGTAAATTTAGATTTATTATGATTCGAGAAGTCGTGCATAAAATATTTAATAAGGGCGAAGAGAGATTCACCAATAGATATGTTTGTAGGTTGCTGGGAAATTATGTTAGAATTTAAACTTTTATAGAATTTAATTCTTTTTGTTCTATATGCAAGAAACTAGGACAATTTAAGGGAATATTAAATCTCCGCCACTGTTTTGTTATTAAGACACCAGCGTGAATACGCAGTCAGCCTACGACCAAGTCGTGAAGTAAGCACGAAGTAAGAAGAAGAGAACGACGAGGACGAATAGGATCAAAGGTTCGATGCAAGCATCGTGCAACGATTGTTAATGAACAAGATCCAACTTGCTTGCTCACTCTCACTCAGCCTCTTCTGCACTTTAGTGGTGGTCCCGCGAACGAACCAACAACGCGACGACAGGCTTGGTAAATAACTCGAGCTGGAAATGTATGCAGTACCAACAAACGATTAGTTTAGTCTTAATTATTGGTAATCAATTACTTCGCAACTGATTGAAGGTTATTTGTAGGTGGATTCATTGCAAGTTTCGCTCGTTAATACACATTGTTTGTTACTGCTGTAATTGTTGTAATTTGATTTATATTTTACTTCACAAAAACAATCTTTACATACATTTTGTACACCAATTTTATTATATAGAAGTATTCTTCTATAAATGAAAATACTCGACAATAGAACCAATCACATCATAAATTTCTTAAGAATTGTTCCACGAAAAGAAAAACATATTTAACACGTACAGAACATAGCTTTAAAAACATATGATTAATCCAATATCTCGATTACAATGAATGCGAGGTGTTTGAAGATGGAAATGTGAAAAATTCAAAAGCTAATACGCGTGTATTTACTTTTAAACTTTTAAATAGCGTTTTTTTTTTTTTTGCAGATGCACTTTCATTACCATTTTAGGCTAATAAGTTCCGTTTCCCCCTTAAAAAACAGGAAATAATTACCATAAAGTGACATTGAGAATCACCAAGGGAATGAGTACACGTTATACACCGATCCATCTGTTTCTTCTCTCGCGCAATTTCTCCCTAGTTTGAAAACCAACGTACCATAAACACCCAACAACAAAAGAGAAACGCCAGTGATGGTGAAGATGAAGAATTGCTAAAGCAGAGACTCAAGTTAAAATTTAATAGAATTGAGTGTATATTAATACTTCAAGAAAATACTGTTCCATTGTCAGTTGGCTACAATATAAAATTCATTTGAAGAGGAATTGAAAAGAAATCATAAAAACACATACATATAAATACATACATCACCTATAAAATGAGATAATCATATTTCAAGGACTCATATTCTTCAAGTAATTTCTTATTTATATTTACACTCTTTACGCCCAATATTAATAATCATCTCACATTTCTTTCACAAAACTCGTTTTCTATCAAATTTATATATTTATTCTGAAGATTATCCAAACTCTGTAGTTAAACCTATTTATACCATCGGAATAAACTAGTGTTTTTTTTTAAATATAAGAATTGCGCTATCAAGAACAAATATATTTACCCTAAATAAAGGGAAGAATTATATATCCATAGCAACATCCAAGTTGAAATTAAATAATATAAGAGGAATTCTTATTCAAAACACAGTTATTGATGCAAAGAAATTTTCAAGTGTACTTTTACCTTTGAATATATTCACTACCTATATTTATTTTCAAAATAATTAAATTTTGAAAGAAATATAATAATATTTATAATTAAGGCAGAAATATTTAATTTACTCGAAAATTGGTTTTTATCAACAATTGCGTTTTGAAATATTAGTCGCTATCCTACCAACTATTATTTTTCGATTTCAAATATGAATTTATCGTAAGTAATCCAAAGAAATAGTACCTACTGAAACATTTTAAAAAAAAGTATAATTATCACCCTCTTTCGGCTCAACCAATGAACGAGAAAAAAATGAGCATCACAACTGGCATTAATTTAAAAAGTGTCTGTTTAACAACTAGTCCGACTGGCGCTCGAAGCGGCGAGGTCCGCTTGGGCTCCTGGCTCTAGCTGTGCTGGTAATTCTTTGTGAGTGACAGCCACTGTAATTGTGCAGATTGTACGCGTGTCATGGCCGCCCCCGACTGATGTGAACGAAGGGTGCGAATACTGAAATGTTATTGCATTAGTGTTCCATTCCCGTCGTCGTTGTTGCGGTATGAGCAGAAACCTCCACAAAAAAAAAAAGTGAGGGAGATCGGGGCAAGTTACGCATGCTAATTTAGAAATATTTCTATAAAACTTTTTTAAATTGTTTATTAGAACAAGAAACACAAACTTGTAACGTAATTTTGAAATTTGTTTTAAAACACTTTTAAATAGAAAGCATTTTTTGAATGTATGTACATATCTCCACTTCTGATATTTTATATTGGTAAAGATGTTGGTTTGGTCTCCCCTACAGTGGCAAAAACGAACAATGGAGTAGTAAACCATATGTGGAAATCAGCAAATATCTTCCCTCGCAAATATATTGTTATAGAAATATGAAAACAAAATCCACAAACAGTGAAACATCAACTTTTCCATCGCGTCCTAAGTTACTGTGCTGTTTGTTTAGTGTGCACTTGGTGTTGTTGACTATGGAGGGGTCTGGTTTCGTAGATGCATCAGGGGCGTGACTGGTGTAGAATTGCGTGGCATTAAACCTAAATTGGAAGATACTTTGTCTGCATGTTGTGTATTACAACGGTATAAAAAACATGTCATTCTGTCTGGCAAATAAATGGGAAATAGATTGGTTGAACTTATTTATTGGATGGTTAGTTGATGAGATAAAATGAGAAATAGTGAACATTAATTAAATATTGTTTATGTAACAGTCAAATGTTATTCACTAGTTGGAGAACAAATTGAGTATAGACATAAGTTAGAAAAGTTTGAATGCCTGATAGAAAATACGAGAAGCAACTGTTTTAAAACGAAATATCTTCAACAAATTTCCATAATTGTATTCAGCCCATATCCGACGTTAATAGAAAATATTCTAATGGAATAACAATCCAACCCCACTCCTTTGAATGCAATGCGGAAACTTGTAAAATGTATATTTGATAACATCCAATCAAGTTAGCCAATTAACACATTGCAGAAAGGATCGCCTCCCCTACAAACCAAATTCATCTGTAAAAGAATAGAGATGGGGAAGAGGGAACTAGAAGATCAAAGGTATCCAACTGATGAGCTGGTTAAGTGCAGGGTGTGTTCAACGTTGGGGGATGTAGGACCAGTTGCCAGGACACGTGTCTCGACGTCAGCATTACTTAAACCAGAGTACTAGATCCCTTACAACAGCTATGTTGCATTCGAGCACGTTCACCGAGGGCTAACTCGCAGACCAAAATGCTTTTAGCAAAACTAAGACCTAACCAGAATTGCATCCGGTTATTTCGAAAACACATGTCTTGTTGGTGTTTCAAGAAATAATTGTACGAGCAAAATATACGAAAATTATCATCAAATGATGCACATATATGCAATTAAAGAATACATTTTAGCTTTGTATTTATTTAGATGATTATAATAAAAATAAACAAATTTTCGTTTTCTTACGATTGAAATTCATTATAAAACTTAATTTTTTGTTAACATAGTAAATGAGTACAAAAACAATTGTATAGTAGGGAAAATATTTAGTAGATGGTTGACACTATTTCCATCATGAAAATTAAAATTAACTTTATTCTTTTAAAAATGCAATATGTAAATTAAACATTTTTAAGTAAATGTAACGCTTAATACTTTTGGAAAAAGCCAGAAAATGTGAATTCATTATTCTACTGATAGCTTATGGAGTGAAACAGAATGCATGTTAAAAATAAAATGAAGTAAAGTATTCTTTATAGAAGAAACTTTTTTTTTTATCTATATTTGACATATACCTACATATGTACCTATGAAGTAATATTAGATGTTTACAGTTGAATGATTTTTTGTTGAATTAGGACAGGAAATGCTGTTGAGTGATATTTTCTTCATTTATGAACACATTGTAGAATATTTGAAATTCTACAAAATTGTATAGCTATGAATTGATATCGTTGACATATTCTCAATATTACTTTGTAGGAAAAAATATTACTATGGTTACCTTTACATACATATATATATCTATATCAATCATGAATATTTTTATCGAATAACTGAATATGTTTCATTCAAATATATGTCATTGAAATTGCACAATTTTGAAATATTTTTATTTATTCTTCCTTAAAAGTTCTATTATCGTTGAAATTATTTTCAAGCTATTTACCCTAGTGAACCAAATATTAATCAATAATATTTAAATCTTTTATTATCTTTAATAGTGAATCAAAAACCTGAATAAATTACCAAAACGATTTTCAGTGTATAATCAAATGCATATATTCAAAACAGATAGTGCAACAACAATATAATAAAAATGGAAATTGCTAAATCATTTTAAGCTGAGTGAAAAAGGATTAACATTCATTTTTGAAAGACAGTGAGCTGCACGTCAAGTGAAGTAGATAGATTTGTTCTGTGATACATGAGGGAGAGATGTCAGCTGGCATTACACACGCGTCCAGCGGCGTAGAAAAAACAAACACGCTGGGAAATGAGAGGGTAATTAAAGTTACTATAAGCTACAATGCAAACACACTCATACACGCAAGCACATGCATACAAATTCTGCTTCATTGGCACGTTACGTTTATAGTCAAGTACAACATTTGCGAAAAAAATGTACCTTGTATATATTTAAAAAACAAAATCCTATAGTCATTTATTATTTTATTTTACTCATTTTGCAGCGATAATAAATATTAAATATTATACAACTGCGTAACTGCGATAGTATAACTTGTATATTAGAAAAACATTTTTTTTAATATGCTTTTTCAACAAACTGACATAATTGCAGATATCTATAAAAGTACTTCGCGATAAATTCCAGAATAAAAGGGTCTAAAATGGTTTTAACTATGTATCGTTAGTATAATGCTGTTTCACTAATTTGTTAAACGTAATAAAGTAACATATGGATATAATAAAATGATATTAAAGTTCAACTTTGCATTTAGGATGAAAATTATGCGGTCGTCCATCTAATGATGTTAAGTTGTGCACATAAGTGGAGTAGCAGTGTCGACAGTGGCAAGTAGACTAGAGGTGATGTATATATGTGACGAAAAGATGATGATGATGATGATGATGATGATAACAGTGATGGGTGTAAATAAACGTGGAATTGCACCATCGAATACGGTGCAGAGATTAACATGAACCCGCGAGCAAACTCGCCCTCCACGCTCGTAGAGCAGTAACATGAATTTCTTTCATGAATATGCATCAGCGAATTTAAAGATAATTGGATGTACACTGCTTTTCTGTAATGAACGACGATTATTAAGCTCCCGCCACCGCTGCAAATTTGTTTAGTGTGTCCAATTAATAAAACGTCGCATAACTTTTGAAATTATTAACATGTATGTTCGGTCGTACACTGGTACGGGTACGGGTTCGGGTACGAGTTCGGCTCGGATCGGCTAGTATAGTATATGAGACTAGCTCTTGCTCGGCTATGTTCGTCGTTCATAACGCATCATAAGCTCATAAAACTTTTAAGTAGTTTAACTTTGCCCGAAAGTTTTGTTAGTATTTTTCACCACATAATCCAATTAATTACGAACACAATGTCGAGAAAATACACCCCAAAAATTGCATTGGAAATTTATGCAGCTGCATTTTATAAAGTAATGACAACATTTATATTTTATAGAACGTTTCTTTTAATAATTCTATATACAACATTATTCTATTTAACTAAATATGTCTTCTAATACTATATATTAGTTTTCTCAAAAATGGAAACGTTAAAAGTTACTTATTTTGGGGAAATATTAAAAATTTCATAATATCGTTGAAAACATTCCAAAATTAAGCAAAATAATAGTGTAATTTTTAATTAATATATATATATATATATATATATATATATATATATATATATATATATATATATATATATATATATATATATATATATATATATATATATATATATATATATATATATATATATATATATATATATATATATATATATATATCCATATATATATATATATATATATATATATATATATATATATATATATATATATATATATATCCATATATATATATATATATATATATATATATATATATATATATATATATATATATATATCCATATATATATATATATATATATATATATATATATATATATATATATATATATATATATATATATATATCCATATATATATATATATATATATATATATATATATATATATATTTTTTTTTTTTGTTTTTTCATCCTAATGTCGTATATTGCAATTTACGCATTACGCGTTATTGGAAATATATTTAATTATTCACGTCAATAAATTTCAAAGATTAGTTTTACAATAATTTTAATGTAATAATTAAATTACATTTAACGAAATTATTTATACTAAACCTACACAAATTAATTTCACAAATATAAAAAAATAAAAACAAACAAAATTGTGAATGAAATTGTAATGAAAACGAACGCCATTGCGACTATTAGAAAGTGTGATGAGGAAATAAAGACGTTGAACAAATGAACAAAAGTGTAAAGTGTCACATCGGCTCGGCTGTGTATAATCAGGGATGAAAACAGCTGCAAGCAAACAGTGCTAATAAATAATCACGTGTCTCTGATAATATGAATCCCTGTGGGATTATACAGCGGACTCGTGAGTGTGCATAATCCTACCGCAGCGCAGGATGTCGCAACAGTCGTTCGACGCAACCGGAAGTCGCAAATCAAAAATCGTCGACGTACAAGTGTGCTATCCTGTTATTCCTTAGAGAATTCCGCCGGTTATAAACCCACAAATAGTACACAATCACTACTAACAAAATTGGAATAAACATTCATATTTTCTTAAATTAACAAACAATGGATTCTAATCTAAGGACGATGTAATCAAGATATATTATTTTCTTACGCCGTAATTCAGATTCTAAATATGTTTTTTATGAAAAAATAAAATCTAGGTCAGCCAGTTTTGTTGAATAGAAGAAGGTATAAAAACCTAACCCTTTGAATTTCATTTTAATCTGAAGTTTGTGATAAATAATTCCAAATATCATCATAACTGACAAATACAACCCTATTCACACTTACTTATCACATGATATACGGCCAGCTCGTATTCTATATATCATAAATAACAACACAATAATTCAACACGCATATCCGATTATGGCGGAAATGTACGTGACTTTTAAGTGAATATCGCCGACAACATAATATGCGACCGGAACCCAGATTTTCTAACCAATGGCAGAGCGAGGTTAAGAAAAAAGGGTTTTTTTTAACACGAGACCAAACGTACAGAAACTAAAATAGAATTGATTTATTGCAATGTAAATCATTATAAGAGGGTGCTCTAGTTTGTCTCTGGGGGGCTATTGGATGGCCTTAGGCACGTCTTGGTTTTGGTATGTTTGTAAATAATTAAAAGTTTAGGTTACCAGACGTTTCTAGGAGTGATAGCATGCGGCTGTAATTCCTTATATATTTTTTTATGTAGCATTTTTTTTTTAAATAAATATATTATTTTACCTATTAGGCATCTACAAATTATTCTATTTCCGATACATCTCTGTACGTGTCATGTTTTATGGTTATATGGAAATATACATTAATTATTAATATGTCAATAAAACATTGCCAATTTATCAGTCACTTAGTATAGATATAATGAAAAACGATATCTGTCAAATACATTTTATTTAATGCACAAAAAGTGTTCAATCTTTGTAGATAATTCCACAAGGACTAAGCTAGTTTGATAATTATATTCAGACAAAATATATTCCTTGGAAATATGAAGCATTTGTTGAAAATAGTTTATCACGTGATTTATTCAGTATTTTTGTTCCCAAAGTATTAACAATTTAAATTTGCTAATAAACTGAAATTTGTAATAATACATCGTAAACTAAATGAAAACCCACTCAACTAGCTATGAGTGAATGTGTTTGTTGTGGCTTTGGTAAAGTCAGGTATAGGTTTCGTTTTCTACGAACTAAAATATTACATAATTGATAGCGCCGCCGGTTTTGCCTTTTTCCGTCAGTGGTGTAGACTGAAGTAAAGTTTTGTAAACATTTTACTCTGATGTTGTCTATGTAATAATATGCACGTCTAAAACTACCAAACTATCCATGATTCTTTCAGATTAATTTATATCAAAAATAATATTAAAATGTTAACCGTCAATAAATATATTTGTTGGTTACCATATAATTATGCTGTAAAAACTTATTATTTTTAATTTAAGTAAAGAAAATTGTAATTTGTACATTACATACATACAGTAATTCTAAGCAAATTCCGTAAACAGAATCTGTAAAATTTAGAAAAACTTGTAGTTTCATAATGAATACACATTTAAGGATAATTCATTACTAAAAACAAGAATTATGTTCGATATTATATTTTATAGATTTCACAAATACATGATTTGCAATTCAATTAAAATATTTTATATCCTTTAAACAATTTTTAAATTTTCGTTACTGATCTATAAACTTGCTCAGAATCGCACCATAAGTTTGATTTCTGGTACGCCGTCACTGGTTTGACTAGATGAGACTTTACTTAGAAGTGTTCGCACGGCATAAAAACAAAATTGGTAAATATTGTAGGGCTGTTTTTTTCTACGTAATTGCTGACTTTGGAATTATAACTGATGGATTTAATAGACTAACCTATTGTTACTATAATTAATATAATATAAATGGCAAGTAACCCCTGCTCATATCGCCCTACGGGTAAACCATACCATGCGGTTTCTCTATTCTCAATAATAACATACTACACAATACGTAACAACTCGCCTTATTAAATTAAACTAAAAATTAAATCCGTAATAAATCAAATTCGTAAATACAGTACTATAATACCAGTTTATTCTTATTTTATTATTATGACAGTTAAATGATGTATAGCTGATTTCTTAACTATTTTAAGTATTTCCGTTGATGTGACGTATAGAAAATTATATTAGCATGATAAAACGTAGGCATATAGATTCTTATATGCGTATGTCATTTTGTCTGTCCCTAACAAATGGCATTGACAAGTAAGAAATGGTATTCACCGATATGCGTTTAAGCTCAACAATGGACGTAAGTTTTTATAAAACACAGAATAGTTCTCATATCAATTTGTGATGTCTCCTCGTTCGTTATATCTGAGATAGATGGCAGCATGGAGTATTATTATTAAGTTAGACAATTAGATAACCCCAGACTATTGTTTAATGTAAATACATAATATTTATTTTTTAGTTTAAAAGAAATTTTTAACTAATTAATGTTTATTTGTTTTGATAGATAGGAAATAACAATTGTTTATAATACAATGTAATTAGTTATAACCTAGCAAATGCTTTTGCAATAATAACTACATTTTTTGGTGAACATACATCTTGTGGATGTAGTTTTCTGGATTACAAAGTATTCCAAATGTATATAGACTCTTTTTTTTTGTAGTTTATTATCACATTAATATTTTAAAATGCAATTCTCCAGGTGAGGCTCGAACTCACAACCCCGGCATGGCTCACGACTACTGTCCTATAAGTACCGTGCGCTAACCAATTGCGCCACTGGAGATATATATTTATATACGCCTAGACATATGCAACCCGCAGCGTTTTTCGTTGTAATTTAGTATCTAGACATATACAACCCTAAGTGCTAAATAATAACAAATAATTTTTATTATTATTTAATATTAAGATAATTATTCAGATTTTGCTAAAGTATTTTTTTTTACTTACAATTAGAACAGAAATCGCAATTTTAAACAAAAAAAAATCAAAAGATATATAATTGTAAATAGGAAATATAATGAAAGCTGTTTTATGTTGATTTATTATCAAAATTACTTACGTTTATTAAAAAATTAATTCCTTTTTTTACAGCCGTATAGCACTAATTTTTTGTTAGCAAGAATGACAAAAGTCTCATTAAAAAAAGAAAATTACTTTAGAATTTTTAATTTTAATTTCACGGGAACAGATTCACTTGGAATGTTGTGAAAAACCGATTATTTTTGTCACCTTGGATGATGTAATGGAATGTTATCTCATTTACTTGGTCTTTTCATTTGAAAGAAAAACATCATTTCTGCCACAACAATAACCAAGTCTATAAAACATGTTTATATATATATATATATATATAGATATATATACATATAAAATTTAATTAAAACGTTTTTGCGGCTGCTTTCACACAGGCTCAAATGTTTACAGGACTTGGTGTGTGAATTTTTAACTTTATTATGCAGAATCATTCGTTACGCAAATGATATGCTTTTTTCTGAAATTTAAGCAGATCGCTTTAGGTTTTTAGAATATATATTGAGTACATCTTAATAAAATCCAATTATGTGTAGGTATCTCATAGTTGAATAAAAATAATTTCGAATAATAATTTGGATTGTGTCCTCGTTATATCACGAGAATAATTTTCGAAAATACATAATATGATTGCAAAAAATTTGCGTTTTAACGAATAGTAATCAAATTCATATCGTTTCAGCGAATACTATAGAGCGAAGAAAAGCATTAAAACAACGTATTAAACCGAGTGTGCAATTGGAAAATAACGATGGAAACAGAAGTTGCATTGTTCTTTCGATATGTCAAGTGCATCTTCTGAATATGAAATTCGAAGCAAAAGATAATATACAGCACAGAATATTCAAGTTCTCCCCTAGTCGACTGCTTGTTTGTTGCAGTTGCAGGTTAACAGAATGATAACAAAATTACGTGTCTGCTACAGATATTGAATAAGTTAATATCAATCTTAGGGTGGGCAAAGTTTTCAATACGCTCTACATAATTTATTTAAAAATTTATTATACATTTTTCAAGTGACATCTTAATTCATTGTTATACAAAAAAAAACAATTTTATAACTATTGGTTAAATTCTAATATAAATAATGATTTTAAATAAAATTGAATATAGGTTGCATGCTTGTTTAGAAAAATAATATTTAGGAATGTGTTTACTATAAATATATACTTTTTAATAACCTAATTATTTCTATTCTGTCATGCATTTTAATATTTGAGTTATATTTTAATCATATTTCGTCTCTAACGACCTTTTTTCTCATTTAAAATAAAATAACCCTTCAGAAAAAATTCTATAATAATTACGAAAAAATTCAACGTTTCCCACATAATGATAGGTTAGAATGGGTTAATCACCAGTTCATACCATACAACTCTGCCCATTATTAATAACGAATTTCACATTCTATCCCTTAAATTAAAAGTAAATAGCCTAAAGATATTTCAATTACGAGAAAAATGTGATATTTTTCTGCAAGAGTAGTTTAATTTTCTTTACAATTTACAAGAATTTAAGTTATTTTCAAATTTAATTCCAAATAATCAGTCTTTGATGTGCATACATATATGTATGGCAAAACTTGAAAATGATTCGAAGAACATGATTATCTTGCTAAAAAGACGTAAATAATATCTGCCATCTACACGGGACCTCATTAATTAAATTATATACACAACGCCTGCATCACTTTTATTTTTCATAAACAACCATCGCATAATTATGTCTCACAAATGCGAATTTTTTTTTGTATGCTTTTATTCTGTCATAATGTTAGCACTAATGAGATTCCCTATAACGGTGCTTGTATGTAACAGAATTAATTTACTAATTGAACAATGTGTAGGTAGTGCGACAAGCTACCTCGACCTTGGAAAATAATTTCAGGTGATCATTGCTGTCAGTTTGTAACCCACTCAGGTATAGTATATTTTGTCGATCAATCACTAGTTAAATATATATATATATAAGTATCCTATAGAATTATTTTAAATTCCCAATACGTTAGATGGTTTTTCAAAATTTACTAAATGACTTTATCTAAACTTATACGAAAATAAATTATGAATAAGTATGAATTTATGTAGAATTATTTTGTTTAAAATTATCCCGGTTTAGGTATATGAGCAAGCTTTCGTTGTACATTACCAAGTTTTGCTAGTTAAATGCTAAATTGTGGGAATAAGTTACAAGAGATCTCGACATGAACAAATTTGCATCATCAGGTTTTAATCGAATACGCGGCGCAAGCTGAATAATAGTTGATAAATTAACAACAAAACCATTACACATGAGACAGACATTTGTAGATGTAACCGAATTAAACTCCAGTTAAAGATATTTGAATTGTAAACCAACTGCAAAGCATCAACATATACACACATTTGCAAATAAAATCATGAATTATAGTAATTAGATCACGTCACATCGAATCTCCTCCAAACCTTTGTCTTCTCAACATCAGTACCCAGTACGACATCGAGTAATTATTTCAATCCTAACCAATTCGTTCCCCGACAGATCACTATTACGTTTACAGGCTAATGTTCTGCGCGCAGGTATTTGTCACAGAGTCACTGTACGATGGTGGATTCTACCGGCCGTTTATCGAAACAACCCAAGCTGTACTAATCCGTACAGGCAACAAGAATTGCTGAATTAGCCGATTCATTACAAAACAAAAAACACGCCTAGTTGTATTCGGGAAGAAAAGCGAGAGAAAGATATGTAGTAGATTTAAAAAAAAATGAATGGGACGGATTAACGTTGTATTTAGTCCTACGCTTGTGGAATTAAACCAATTGTTAATTAATTAGTGGGTATATACACTTGTATATATCTGTAAACTTATTTCTTTTTTAAAATCATTGTACTTTGGTGAATTACGTATTTGTTATTAAATAATTTTTTTTCTAATTTATTGAAAATAGAGATTGCAATAAATCTAGTTTTGGCTATATAATCTTTCTATGCTGTATGATCGTGTGTGTACGTGTTTTACGTATTTGATAACTCCACATATAAAACATCGGCCATGTGTTGGCCCTAAACTTTCTTTTACGTCAGTATATTTAGATTTGATAGTATATAAATAAAAATATAAAATGTTTAAATTTCAAGAAAATATTTTCATTCATTGTCTAATAAAAGTGTAAAGTTAGTTTATTGTCAGATTTCCAAAGAAAACATATATATTTTTGATTTTAAATGTTGGATTTTATAGTAGTATAAAGAAATATAATTATTAATTACATATTATTAAAAATTATTATGGCCGGGCATTTTTTAGTTTTCAAATTAACTTTAAACCAGAGAAAATATTTATACATAATATTTTAAATTATTTACTAACCTTTGTAACGGTTTTTCACTAAACTTATTTGTGACACTGACAATAAATGTTAAATGTCAAAATATTGGAATATTTAAAACAGTTGACATGCATAGTAGATACGATTTATTATATATAATTTTCCATACCTATGTAACTATGGCAATATAAATAAGAAAATAGCAATTTTCTCGTAAATGTTTCAGACTAAAGTTGTTCAAATCATTAATATCTTTAACTTTAAGTATAACTATTTTACTGTAAGTGCAGCCGTTCCGAAGATATGCAAAAAGTGTCTAAGTAAACATGCACTTTCGGTTTGAATATGCTTTTCAAAAATAGGAGGCATATACAAATCTTAAGTTTAAATTTGCATAATTTTATCTTTACAGTGTAGCCTGTAGAGCGCTCATAGCCACACACACAGACACACAGACGTCATTCCAAAAATAGTCTCGATTTAGGGAAGGACAAAAGATGTATTTCCGTTAAAATTTCGAGTTCTTTTCTCGTGATTACAATACTTACTTATTACTTCGTAAAAAAAGTAAAAATATGACCCATAAAAAATGCAACCTATGATGATTTGTAGCTTAGTTAGTTTTCCATTACATAGAAAATGATATTATTTGTTGTTTTTTTTAAAAATTAAATAACTATATTTCTAACATAATTAATTTATATAACTAAATTTATTACGTAAAACTGTTTCAAATTCTATAGTGGAGTCTGTAAATTAATGTTATCTGAGCTACGTGAGACCTAGTTTGAAATAGTTTAATAGCAGCATAATTAATTTAAACTAACAGAGGCAAAATGCACAAAGCTGGCACATAAATTTTTTATCATATCCGATAGAACTATACTGATCCTAGTTAAATTTATATGAAAATTTTCAAAGGAAAAGCATGCAAATTTATACTAATCTAGATTACAAAAAGAAGAAAAAACAGCTAACAAATACGAGAACGTTTTACCATACAAATCTAGTCTAACAACCTGAAACAACTGCATATGAAAACACCGGTCTTGATAGGTAAAATTAAAACCACAAGATCACGTTGGTCATGCAAATATTTGAGGCGCGAACAAAATCTAGATACCTAGTACAAACACGAACTTAATACGGAAATAATAAAAGAGAACATTTGCGAGGCTAAAGTGCTGTTTATCTTTATATAGGTGTATGCGGATGTACCCTAGTTTTAATTGCATTAATATTCAAGTTGTTAAAGAGTCGAAACGAAATTAAACTTAGTGCGTTTATATATTAACTATGCGATGAGTCCTGTTATTATGATTATGACTCTCCGCTCTGTACAAAATAAAATTTCGTATACTCGTATTGTAATTATAATTAGACCTCATTATTATAAGATGAAAAATAATAAAACATTAGTTCTTGAAGGAATTTCGCCAGTAATTTCATTATTATTTATAAATGTATTTAAACAAGAACAAACGTAATAATACATCTTATTTATAACAGTGATGACTTGTATAACAAATGGCAATTAGACTACAAGACAAGCCCACTTATATGATTATATTTTAATTGGTTGAGCAGGTAGGTAGGTCAACAAAATTCTGGCGAATGTTGACGCGAACGCATGCGTTTAATGAAGTGAAACGAGCGAACATAACATCATTCAAGTTACTGCGGGTACCCACACACATATGAGAACATACTGAAAAACATCTCAATTATACGTGAGAAACATTTTTTACTTCTACAGTTTCGTTTGCTTGGTGTGTGGTACAAACACACACACACACTATTAAAACGCAGCCATGAATAACAGAAGAGTACACGCACTTACTACATTCTTCAAACTTATATATTTACGCAAGCGCTTGTGTATGTAGACGATAGAAGCGCCACGGATATCTGGATCGTCGGCTACATACATTCACACACATACACGCATCCTTAAATGATGATGATGATACTATGCGAACAAGTAATTGAACAACCTTTACACCCGCAAGGTGTACTCGTGTCTACGCGTGTATATTACATAGAAAATAAGAAACAATAATGAATTCATATCGCACACGAGCTAAAAGTGATTTCTACAGCCGACAGTGATCTGTGGTTGGTTTTAATTTGTTGCCCGTATGTTATGTTGGGTAATCAGTCTTGCATCTTCTAAGATGTTTAAGTTATGCTGTATATAATATAATTATGAATGTTTATACTTGAGTTGATGATAGAAAAATAAATATCTTTAATATTGTCGTATTGTTATTATTTTACTGTACTTTCATAATTCATATCTTCACGATGAGGTTCCTCAACGAGTTATTATTTTTATTTAAGTATTCCATTATATTTTCTATTATTAATTAAGAAAAATAATGTTTTTGTTTTGGAAAGTTCATTTCCTGATTTCGAAAATATCTTTAGCTTAATGTACTTTGATATTAATTGGTATTATTCGGAGAATTTCTGTATTTTGTTGAATTGTTAATATATGATTGGCTATAAATTAAATAGCAAGCAATCTGAGGGTATTGGCTTCGCCGAGGTGTGTTTCAACTTGCCCCAGTTAGGTACCTATAGGGCAACTAACAAGTTTTTCATTATATTTTATTTATTGCCAGCGATAGTATTTTTTTTTTCATATAAATATTGATTGAACATATAAAAAGTTATTAATTATAAGTAAATGTTGAATGTGTGATATTCTTTAAGTTTCTTGTTTGGGTTTATAAGAAAACTTCAATATATTTTTTAAAATTATTTTAAAAAGAGCAATGGTTATAAAAAAGCGGATATATCTAGATAATACATTATTTTAATAACAATGATAAAATATGAATTGATAAAATTCTTCACATACATTTGGTTTCCACGAATTGAACACATTTTCCGAGTTTTCCAATTTGCCATAAATATTTCCTATTCAATACGTTTACATATTTCTATACCTTTTGACTACATTCATTTGACCACATTATATTTTCGATTCAATAGCCATTGCATTCACAAATATAACAATGCAAACCATATTATAGAAATTGCTTTATCTAAATTTTACTTTTACCATTCGTTCTTGTTCAAATATATAGAATTGGGATATCACCTATCCATCCCCTTCAACATATGTTTTAAACAAAAGGAATCTATAGCTTCAATATTATTTATTTAAATAACTCGAGTATGCACATTTAACCGGTGTCTCTCTATATGAAAGATATGTTCCTATCTACTCCGTCAGATGCTGATCTTATTTATATGGTGGTGGGTCCTGCAACGCTGTGACGGCCGAAGCCCGAACTAAAAGGATAATTATGCCTGTCATCATTTTATTACTAAGTGAGTGATTACTTCTTAACTGTTCGTTATTCTCGACTGTCAATTAATTTATATATTAACCCAAACAACACAATTGAACTCCAATCAAGTGGCTGTACCGATTGTAAAATTATATCAAATATATAACAAATTATGGCTATTAGAAAATAAATAAAAATATTATGAACATTTACTAGAAAATGAAAACTAATTTTTTCAACTGAGATATCAATAATAGAATCCATATAGGTTAAGTTAAAACATCCGAAAACAATCTTATAAACATCCTAAGACAATTATGTTGTCATATATAACATTTTCAACACGTGTTATACATTTTCATATGACTTGAAATAGTTCAAAATGTTCGCACACCACTATACAGATGTCAATATAATAAAGTCGTGTCGTTTTAGACTTACTAAAACTGACTTAAATACTAAAGCCATTTCGGAAACAGCAAAACAGACATAAAACACGAAAAGGGACGTATATATCAGAACCGATAACCAAAAACATGTTTTCCAAAGCATTTCGAAGGGTTTTTGAATGGAACAGTTGGGCCTTAGCTAAGCGGAAGTTATATGTCAACACGGCACTTTAAAATTTTGGCATTTAACACGTTTGCACGAACAACTTGACGAAATGGATTCAATTAATACGAATAATATAAACTGAATATCTTATGCTAATCATATGTAAGTCCACCGTTTTATACCGGATATTTTAAGCGTGATTTATATTTCCTTTAGCGTTGTTTTAAGAAATTAAAACAGCGATAATATTGTTTGCGTGTTTCGCGCATTAAACTTAGGTATAACGCATGTTAAATGACTTTGGATATACCTACTGTTTGTTCTTAATGTTGATTCTACGAATAATTTCAATATATCTTACAACTGTAGCTTTTGTGAATGATCAATTATTGTAAATTATTAGGGTGTGAAATACAATGTCACATTAGCAAACTCTTAATTTGCAATTGTTTAAAAGCTGATATTATTATTCAAAAGAAACTTCTAAAATAAGTAAGGGGGCAGATCTTACATGGCTGTAATAGAATTATAATTTAAAAAATGAAGTATTTCTTCTATGCTACACTTTTACGTAAAATTGTGTTTGAGTTAAAAGTAAAAATAAATATGGTTCTAAACCAAAATATGCTAAAATTATTTGTTCGAAGGTTAATAAGGTTCAAAAGTTTATTAGAAAAAATATCGCTTTCCTATTTCTTGTCAAAGCCGTTATATTATAAATTTATTTATGTAAAAGTTGCTTATCCATTTTGTGACATTATTCCTAACTATACTATATATTTACAAAGAAAAATATGAATAATCGAATATTTATTAAGATTTATTACTAAAATTAACATTTTTAAATAGTCAATAAAGATATATAAGTTGACTCAGCATATATTCAAAACTGACGATGTTCCTCCTTTACAAACAGATGTAAAGTCAGAATCACGCATATTTACACCAGAAATAATAAAATATACATAATTTATGCATTTTAATAAATTTAGCATCTGCAACAATAAACTGTGTTATTACTAAATTCATTTCATAAATATCTGAATTTATGTATATAAAATGTTAATAACCTAGAATTAAACAGCGTTATAAAATATGAATTTCAATTAAAAATATATATCAGTTTGTTGTCCAGTAATTTATTACCGAAAATATTAGTTTTGTAAATAGATTTTCACGTAATAAATGCCAAATATGAAATATTTAAATAAATACATTTGTAACATGAATTAAAATCAGTTTGTATTTTTTATTTCGTATGCTAAATGTTTGTTATGTCAAAAATGGATTGTTAGTTTATAATTTAATTTCTGTTTAATGTTTACATCATGCAACGTTTTTAATCAAATTGTTTGTGATTAATAAACTCAATTAGGAATTTGAATCGGTTACAGCAATTGAGTTAAAAAACTCATTCGCTTCCATAATTTTGATAAAGTCTAATAAATGTTATATTTGATATTTATTGAATTAAAGGTATATATGTAGTGTAACGAAACGTTTAATATAACAAATATGATTTATTCATATACCTATATTAGAATAAAATATTAAGTATTATTTTGACCATCATCACACAAACAGATATTTGATAGTGGAAAAGTGTAAATAAACTTAATTGAAGAATTTTTTTAAATTATATTGATATTTAAATGTAATTTAAAATTTGCAGCAATATAAATTTGATTCTTCATTTATTGAAGAATTTGTATCCATGATTTTAAATCTAAAAATTGTAATTTGCTTATGAAAAATCATTACGTGAAAATTAGTAATCAAACAAAATTACGAACAATTCATATCTAGTTACCATGAAAATTTGTCCCCAATACACTCTAAATACAAAATAAATATTTGTTTTTTAAATCACACGGTTGTCAGTATAATCAAACATAAAAAATAGTTTTTTAACGTGAACTAAATTACAACATACAATTCACTATAAAATAAAAACAAATCGAGAATTTGATCACACCATTCTCATAAATATTGGCCTAAACATGCGATAGAAGTATTCTATAGTTGATCTCACTTTAAACTAAAAGCTTGCACTTATAAAACATACATTTCACCAATGAACAAGAAAAATTAATTATTAATTATTATTCTTATTAATTTATTCTCAAATCACCAGAAAGTGAAATATTGTATTTAAAATTAGAAAAAAAAAATTACATTTCATTGTGATATACATCACTTATGTGCTGCAATATATGCAGAATTATTTAATTGAGATTTTATGCTACTTTTTATTAATCATATATGCTGGGCAATGAACAGTCAGTTGATTGAAGCTATATATTATAATGGTGCAATTTTACATCTTCAACTAGAAATACAATTAACCAAGCATATATTTAGGATTCTTGAAGTGGAATTAACTATATACAAATGATATGGAACAGAGATAGAATTACAATCGATGATCACGTTCAGTCTATGCAGTGAATTTCGCACATGTACGCGTCCGCTTTGCAGTATGCATTTGGTTTCGTTTGTGTATTTATTATTGGAAGTGTATGAAACGAAATTGTCCAGAAATTAAGTTACGTCAATTACGTTACCGTCGGAGCGGTTAGTAACCGCGTATACGCACATTGAGTGCGGTTGAGTATACGACCGAAATTGTGGTTTAATTAAAATGCGACAAACCATATCGTAGCTACAGTAATTTCACAAATATATTGCGAGAGAAGCGATTACATTGGAGATTTCTAAAATATAAAAACATCAAATTATATCGCCAGCGAACAACGTCAGTATTTGTTTCGTTAAAATAATGATTTAAATCTAAAAATTAAAATACTACGCATATTATTATTGAAAGTCAACAATAAAAAAATAATTAGTTTTATCCACATTTCTGGTAACTGAAATTATGATAAGCAAATAAATTAATTCAGAATTTAAACACCTCAAAGTATAATGTGTTTTAAAACATATTGTATTTCATTTATAACCTTGTACTCATATAAAAATAACAATTATGCTATCTGTTAAATAACTACATTGATTATGAGCGGGTTTTGAGAAAAACATTCTTTAACGCTCTATAGAATTATTAAATAAAATTTAAAACTCAATGAATAATTTATGACCATAGTTGGCAAAATGTTTTTTAAATTTCCATTTTAAAAAAATGTATGTGGGTCTACAATGTTTTAATTTAATTAAAAGAATATTATCTCGTCAGTCTCTCCATTTAATGCTTCAAAATTATCATGATACAGACGGTTATGTAGACTTGTGTTGTTCGCTGATACGCGTAACGCCATACGTTACCGTGTGTTTACGTTAAGTATTAAACGTAAACAAGTTACTCGCTGTATTTTACGCGTATTACTCGTTCAATATTTTGCAAATCGAAAGAAAATATGTTTTACATATGCACGTATATTCCAAAATATGTTTATTTATTTGTTTTTGGTTGTGGTTGGGCAAATTTTGATGTAAATAGGTTTCTGTTTTACGCTGATAAAATACAACATAATCAAATGTTGGTATTCATGTTGAAATGCTTTTTAGACTTTTAATAACTATTTATGAATTAATAGTTATTGCATTATTTTAATTGACAATATTTAAAAAAAAAATTAAAATTTGATATTTACTTATCATAATATAATATAATTTATATAAACAGTTAAAAATATAAATACTACCTTATTTTCGATAAAACGCCTATAAATATCCGTCATTTAATTTAATTTCAACAAGTACAACAACAAAATCATTTCTACTTTCTACGTTTGTTGTAAGCGTTGTCTTTGCGTAAAATTAAGGTATAATATTAACTTTCTTTGCTAAGATATTGTTGCCTTTTAGTAACACTACTGGCAACATCTTCATGTGAATTAGTTTCGTTTCTGTCATTTGGTTGATTTAAATTATGCGCAGACTTTGCATGAGATATGAGTGTATACATAAATACGCTAGACACACAGCAAAAACTTGTCGCGCAACTCCAATGAATTATGCGACAATGGTGTCTGAAGATGTCTTAGATCGGTTGCAAAGATATGTAGTTGTTTACTGTCGGCTAAAACCTAATGTGAATGCAGACTAATTTATTAGTTTTTCCATTGACCGGTTTCAATTTTTTTAACAGACTCCAGGTATACTTAAGTGCTAATGAAGTCTTCATAAAGATATACAAAAGCGATATTGAATAGCTCCAAGTCACATCTTAGTTTTAACAATCGATTTCACAAAAAAAAAAAATGAAAGTAGATGATAAAACTTATGAAATAAATTTTTAAATATTTTTTTTCTACTATCGCATTATTGTAATTTATATAAAATGTTAATAAAAGACACTAAATCGTTGTTAACTTAACAAATTCAGCACTTAATGCTAACTCCATGCTTTGCCGTCATGAACTAAAGGTAACTTACCCCTTTAAACTAGTGGGGTACTTTATTTGGGGCAATGTAATAATATTCCCAGAGGGTTGGTTTTATGTAGCTGAGGTTAGAGAACCACTAAAAGTCTCCCCCTCCCCTGTCCTATCTTCTTCAGCCCTATCAGTGTGTTTCATATGCGTTGTGAACCCTCTTGGCCCGGAAGGCAAAAACTTGCTAGTACTGCATGAATATTATTCCGACCCCAAACATTAATGTATTAAAATATGAAATTAGCCACGAAAATCCGAGGCTTTGTAACGCGCCAGGGGTGAAAGGGTAAACACATTGCGCAATATATGTATATTAAACTGCGTGTATTAACATTAGATGTATAGTAGGTATTCCAACTGTGCCGTTTTCTCTGTGAGGTCGCATAAAGGTGTTTTTATACGGAAGTGTGTGGTACTGATACCCATAGGTATATATACCATATTCATATGTGTTTATGAGAATTAAATTTGTAACAATATGCGTACTGCATGTTTGTTAATACGCAACGATATAACGTAATTTCCCGCGGCACATCACGTGCCGATCCGTATCATAAATTTGTAAATGAACAAAGAAAAATAAATAACTATAATATTCTGTATGAAACAAATAATATAGTTACAATTAAATGATTTTTATTTTGAGTTAATTCATGATCAATGATCTATGACATAAATCGTGTCATTGTAATAAAATCTTATTTATGTGAAACATCTAAGTAAATATTAGTATTTTTGTTTAATTCTGAAGTATGTCACGATATTTTGTTTTAATAAAAAAGTAATATATTTCCTAATGTAATTACTGTTTAAAGTTAAGGTCGAACACATTTCGATTTCGTGTCCTGCACTGACAATGATTTAAAACTAATAAGTACAAAACGAAAGCTTGCTATACCACTATAGTTATTACGTGACCTCAGAGAACAATGTATCAAAATACATTATTTCTACAATTGATTTTTTACAAATTGCAAATAATGAAACATAGAAATTGCTCTTCGATAAGATCTCTAGTAATAAGTTGATTATTAGTAATGTTTTCAAATCTGGGCTTTCACAAAAATATTCTTGGATATGTTCAATTCTAAAATAATTCAGGGTCAGTGCTTTCTATATGAGGTTTATATACCTAGTGGAAATCTTTAATTTATCTTATTTTAAGAAGAACAAGATTTTTTTTTTTTACAAATGTTTAAAAAAACAAGAAACGATGGTTAATAATTACGATTTTCACATAAAAAAACATCTGCAGTGTATTGCACTGGACTGTCTTATACGTATTAGCTATATTTTGTTTAGATAGAAATAAACAATTTTAAACATTCAAGAAAATATAACAATTCTAGAAATTATTTTGGCCGGACGTGTTTGAGTTTTCAAGTTTACTTAAAACTTGAGAATATATTTATATATCATATTTTATATATTTTACTAACTATTGAAACGCTTTTTCGGCCGTATAGCATTAGCAAATGCTAGTATTAAAACATTTTTTAAAACGTTTATAGTCTGCGCTGTTGTCTATTTGATGATATGAAATGAACTGCATCTAATAAATAATGTATCGTGCAAAATTAGTTATGTTACTTACATCTAACCACGTTTGGAGTTTTTTTGTTACATCTTGCTCTAATCATAACAAAAAAAAAACTTTTGAAATAAAGTAACATTTAAACATTAGCGAGAGAAGCTTAAGCCCCGCCAATACGTCAAGGTAAACTCCAAGAGGGTTCCGTTTAAAAAAATCAACTAAAACATATATGATGTACCTACGATTCTATATTGAGATACAAACTTATATTTTTAATATTAAAATCCTAGTGGAATTAACTATAAGAGATCATTTTGAAACGTATCCCGGCGGGGACCTACCTAACTGAAATAATCCACCCTTACCTAACTGAAAGATTCCCACCTACTACCTATTTGAAGATATTCCCACCTCTTACCTCATATTTGAGATACTTATTCTAATTTGTGCTTTTGAGCACGGGGCACACACAATTTTGTGCTGATGATGTATTTAGGTAACATTGGGTACGACACAATGTTACACCTATAAGTAAATAACTGAAAGAAATTTGGATTAGATGGCGAACTGCCAAAGGGTGCAGTGTGCAAGTCTGCTCACACACTGCGAATACTTTAAAAGATGGACACCCAGTTAACCAGGACTGGGACGTCCGAAAAACGTTCAATCTGAAAGTGTGAAAGTACAGTTAGTTATTGGGGGCCCACCTCGCTCCTACGGCAGGCCCAGTGTTTCGAGATTTTATTTTGACCAAACGGAATGGTCAAACCAACCAACAAATCAATCCGGTTCCCAGTGAACTAGTTCGGCACTTGTTCTAGCACTACTGCACCCTGGTCGTACAGTAGAGAGACTCGTAACCGTTCCAGAGACACCAGGCACCCACCGTACATCATATAATGTACGGATAGGCTTTCTTGGACGATTCGTCAGTCGGTTGTTTGCAACGCGCCAATATTAACAAGTGCCACCCATCTCATTTAACCGACCGTGTACTTATGACCCTGCACATGCACGAGCTAATGTACCTTTTTACACCGCACCTCAGGCCATCCGTGTCACTGGCAATGACCATCCTACCGGTATATCCAACCTTAAGGCACGTCTGCAACCGCCAGTAGATTTACGCTATACGAACACGTTACTCACGCGAAGCAGGACACAGAAGGAAGCTACGAAAGGCGGCATGCCAGTGAACAACAGACCCCCAAGACGAGAGCATATACTTAGTACCTCCAGCACTCGTATCAGATGCTGATCGACGTGTAGTGACGCAGTCAAAAGTACAACAATCGGCTAACATATTGATGAAGTCACACCTAATGATATTAGCGTTAGGTATATGACTTAAATCGCGACCCGCCCACCCCAAAACACCCGAGACCCGAATTAAAAACCCAACCAGAATTAATGCAAACACCCGAGAATCTACCTATATCACGCGATCAACAACACCGATCTGCTCTCGGAGCAGAACTGCCCAGTACGCGATATCAATACTAAAAGGTCTTCATGTTGCTGCTGTTGTTGTTATCTAGAAGTCCAACGGTGGTTGCTCCAACGATGGCAAGGAGGAATGTGCATTTATAAACGGAACGAAACGAAACGAAACGAGAAGGAACTGAAGAAAATACTTGCTCTTACCGTAAAGGGGCAGGTGCTACCGCATATATTTGAAACCAAAGCGCGTGTTTCAGACATATGCAGACATTTGTTTAAAGAAGTTAAATGAACCATGGTAAGATTGAATTGCTTCAACCACCACTTCATCGGGATCTGCAATAAATTATCAAGGGTGGTTTGGAACAAGTTATTCTAAAGTTGAACATTGTTTTTGGGGCATGTGCTATTTTATATGATTTTAATTAATGTCATTTAATTTAAAAAAGTTATTGATCAATATGAGTGCATTAATTTATATTCCCAGTTGCTTAACCATTTCTGAATACGCGCCGTATTCAGAAATTGTTAAAAGAAGAAAAAACATACAGTACATATTACATATTCGATACACCCGAAGACAGTGGATTATCTTTACATTTTGTACCCTATAGAAAATCACTGCCTGATACGCATGACGTACGAAGTATATTAGAAGTACAAATTGTACTCACCAAATCCAAATCCAACACTTGTTCCTCTCCAACCACAGCTGAAATTCTAGTTGCTCCTGTTAGCGATTGATTCATTGATGATTGCACTGGATTTTATTTCGCGAAATCATTTATTTTTAAACACTACTCAGATGCACAATTTTTATTCATGAATTTACGACAATTATTTAAACACTCACTTTACAATCACAGAATTTTAAACAGAAACGCTAATTTATTTTTAAGAAACTTTCAATAATACTTTATAGGAAATGGCTGATTTTTACGTAGTCATTTCACTAATTGATAAACACTCGCGAAAATATCCAAATAAATTAATCACTTGTTGACGAATCGGATGATACATACATAGGTATATTTATAGGCATATAAACAATAATAAAGAAAGAAATAAACTGGGAAATATAAAGATAGCACATGCCGGATAATAAAAAAATCACTTACTTTTTCTATTCTTAAAGCCCTTTGGTTGCTGTGGATTGGTCGCCCCTAAAACATTGGCAAATACATTAATAATCATGTCTAGTAATTAAACAATGCTTAAAACACCCGACGCGACCGTTTTTAGTATTTATTTATCAAATTCTAAACTCAAAGTTAACGAAAATAAATAAGAAACACTAAATTAATAAACGAATTTTGTAAGCTGAGATATGAAGTAGAAATGAAATATTTTTGCAAAAATCTAATGTATTCTATAAGATCGCGCTATAATTTCTTCTGAATATCAATTATCTTTATATTAGCAAACTTTTAACAGCAAAAAAAGCCTTTTTTATAAGTTTAGTATTAACAAAGTTCACGGCCTGCCTCGTGCTATTATTATTATTAACATTATTACACAATTTACTAATTTAAACTCGCTAATAATAGAAGAGCCAAACGTACACAAAATATATACAGATTTTAAGTTCATCAAACAACCACCCCTGTTTAGCGGTTCAGTGTCTGATTTTGCTGCAACAATTACGAAGAACTACGAGTATGATTTATTAAACCCGAATTTCTATATTTATGATTTAAAACACAATTTCCATTTCATAAACATTACACATTGTTTAAACGCGCGTTTAAATTACATATATTATTTAATCACTACATCAGTGACAGACATTTTTTCCACACTTTTAAACGGAAAGAATAAATATTATTTTAGGTTTAAAGTAGGTATAGGGACCTACACATAGTAAACACTTGGTACTAAAATCACGGCACTTGTTCAAAATAATCAACGCAATTATTAAACATATAAATAAATAAATAATAGAAACGCACTTTTAATTGTGGGAAAACAACCGTTTTGCAAAAGCGCCACATGCGCATGGAGGCTGCAACGGGTACTTGAATTATTTATTGAATTAACATTTTTGAACCCTTTACTGAATATATCAAGTTACTTATTTCAAAAAAAGTAACAATCTTTTACCTAAATAATATTTGAGATTTTTAATCAATTTCTAAAGAAAATTTATTGTTATTTAAAAATAAAAACAATTTAAACAAATATCCAAAATATATAAACCCCGTCATCCCCCCTCCGCCACAGAGAAACATATGCATATATAAGATGGCGACTGAAAAATATAAATAGGTACATGATATAAAAATAAAAATTACCTTAAGTCTCTGCAACCTCGAATTTGAGGGACTGCTTTATGAATGATTCGGTTGATCCTGCAACAAAAATACATGCAAATATTTTAAATAATATTCTATAAATGTTTGTGGTTAGTAACGTTGTTTAACAATGTTTATAAATCCTAATATAGTCATTTAAAGTATCAGAAATTATGTCACGTTATTTAAGAAATAATTATAGTATATCTGTAAACTACGTAAAAAAATTATTTATTGGAATAAAAAGCAGAAAAGTCTCTATTACCTATGAAAGGTTCGTGAAACTTATTATACGTAAGCGAGCAACACTGGTACGCTAACTATAGTACGTAAAACACTATTTTACGCGATTTAACACAATTTAAACAATTTTTAAACCATTTCAACGACAATTTATATAGATTTACTTGCATCAAACACAGAAAAAATGAACTTTTCTTGTCGGCATCTATCGAAAAACTAGTTGCTGCCGGACAAGTTTATACGTAACAAGAAATATCAAAATAAATTTCGGGTACATAAGATAAACAAGGATAAATACATTTCAGAGTGTAGGTGTCCATTTATGTGGATTCTTTTCTAATATATTTATATTCTCATGCATTTGTATGTATGGGTATGTATGTACTACATACATACATATTGTGTAGTAGTACATGCAATTTTAATAGCGGCAAGTCCACCCGCGATCACCGCGGAAAAAAATAAATCACTTGTTTACGAATAAACAATAATAAAGAAATAAACTGGGATAATAAAAAAATCACTTACATTTTTTTTTTCTTCTTAAACCCCTTGGGTTGTTGTGGATTGGTCGGTCCTAAGTATTTAAACAATTTTTGAAACACTCCACGCGAATTTTATTAATATTTATTTATTAAATTTAGAACTCAAAAAACACTAAATTAATAAACGAATTTTGTATGCAGAGATAGCTATGCATGCCCGCGTCACGCCACCATATATATGTAAGTACATACATACCTACTACATTCAACGTATTAGGTTAGAAATGAAAATGTTCACAAAAATCTAATTTATTCTATCAGAATGCACTATACACTTGATTGAATATCAATTATCGTTATATTAGCTAAGTTTTAACATCAAACCCATATAAGAGCCGCGATATGTAACTCTTTTTTGATTAGTTTAGTATTAATAAAATTTCTGCTGTCACCCGTTTAGGTGCGCGTGCACTCTGTAGTATAGCTAGACGACTGGCTGTGCACGGCCTACCTCGTTCTATTATTTTTAATATTATTGTACAATGTTTTTAATATGTATGAACAAGTTGTACGTTATATTGTTGTAGATTATTATAAATTCAAGCATTTTATTATATATTTACATAGATACATAAATATTAAATAAAAATAATACCTTTTCTTTCTGGATTTTCACTGCATTTTACTAGATTTATAAGCACTCACATATGTCCATGCAAAAATAAATATAAATTCAATAATATTCTTTATATTTTCATAAAAAATACGCGATATATTTAAATGTAATTAAAACGAATTTATAGCTGTGTGAATAAATAGTGTATTAATATTTAATAATAATCTACTGCTTCAGAACCTCTGCGCATACTGGGAGAATTTATTACTGGGAATTTAATTACAAATACCTGTTTTCTTTCCAGATTGGACTGGAATAAAAGTTTTACCAAACATGTACAAGTTGTTCTAGCATCAGTGTACTAATATATTTCAGACAGATAGTACATACATGTTGAAATTAAATAGCATGGAGGAGCTCTGATTGCATTAACTTTTTATGTAGCCATAAATAAAAGTTATAATTTTGAAAGTTCATCGAATATCGAAGAACAAAATTGCAACGCAGGACATATGCGAGTGCTTATAAATCTGGTAAAATACAGTGAAAATCCAGAAAGAAAAGGCAATATTTTTATTTAATATTTATGTATCTATCTAAATATATAATGAAATGCTTGAATTTATAATAATGTACAACTTGTTCATACATATTAAACATCTGCAGTGTATTGCACTGGACTTTCTTATACGTATTAGGCATATATTGTTTAGATAGAGGAGTTAATAATATTTACCTACTACGTATAAGAAAGTAAAGTGCAAGACACTGCAGATGTTTTAGTCCTCAAATGAATTAAAAGATTAACAAAATATGTATATATAATGTTTTAATATTTTACTAACCATAAGTATAACTTCCTATATCTACGTAACCATGGCAACATAAATAAGACATTCAAAAATTTAAATAGTGATTTTCTTGAAATCGGTAAACTTTTTGAAGAAATGTTTTAAAACATAGTTGTGTATAATAATAATATCTTTCATTTTTAATAATAGTATATTTTCTGTAAGTGCAGCCGTTTTGGAGATATTGCAGAATTTCGAAAACAACAAGAGTAAACATGCACTTTCGGTTTGAATATTCTTTTCAAAAATAGATAGAATGATAACAATACTTCCTTATATATATATATTCGTATAAGAAAGTAAAAATTTATATTGAAGCTAGGATATTTTATATAAGTACTGTGTAGGATCTGTGTTGGTTAATATGCTAATTTGTTTTAAAATTTAAATATACAATTAACGAAAATAAACTAGTTTTAATTATTTAATAGTTAATAAATAATACGAATATATAAATATATATATATATATATATATATATATATATATATATATATATATATATATATATATATATATATTCCCATTCTTCGGTGTATTTACTAAACTTTATCAAAATGCTAGATTAGGAAAACAAATTTAAACTATAGTTTAAAGTAATAACAAACAGCTGTTTGAAGTACATTTTCACAGTTAAATATACTTACATACTTTGTATTCTGTAGTAATTATGAATAACTATAAGATCGTTATTTAAATTGTTTAATAAAAGTCTATTATTACACATGTGTAGTTAACCTAAATAGTAATGAATATGAAGTCATTGCATTCCAGTTTCATTGAAGGTCCGGCATAAATAATTTTAGCTGGCAGGCACTGTTGCAACAGACAAAGATTTATATCTTTAAGTGCGGGTGTATAACAATATATCGTATATCATAACTAGAGTGACTACATAAAAATGTACAGTCCAGTCAATAATCGTGACTGTTTTTGTCCTTACATATGTATTTATTATTATCTGATTATTAGTCTAGTACTGCTAACGGCTGAGAAATATAATTAATATTTGTCATATTTCAAAAGTAAATAATAATAAAAAATTCCGGAAAATAATATTTTATTTTTGAATAATAATATAAACAAAAAAAAAAATTGCAATAAACATACAGGTAGATGATCTTAAGATGTGGAGATTATAACCATTATACATTTAAGCGCTAGGAAAATAGAGATACAAAAAAAAAATATGGTATATTATGAATGCAGGTGCATGAAGTATGTTGCAAACGCGCTTTGGTAGATGTCAGCCAGATCATAATGGCGCAGTAAATGAACCCATAAGACTGTGCAGTGCGCTGTTCGTCGTAGCATTACGTATGCACGTTCGTGATCTTCACCGGTACAGGTTTCTAATTAATATGTTAAACCCGTAATGAATTATTAATTACATATTTCTTGACAAGAGCGTTCCTCTCAACAGAGATATCTCATTGTTCTGACACATTCCACTCATTTTAATGAAAGTCCCGAGGCTGTTGCGTTGCGCTGCCACCATTGCTTTGTCGCTCAGGACGACGTCTGCCTCATAGGCGTCTCGTTCTTAAATGGTTAACTTCCAATGAAAGTGCTTTCATATCTTGAAACACTTACTTATTGCGTAAACCAGAACATAACACTTTAGTAAATTTCGTGACGTTAGAAGTACAAAACGAAGATATAAATTAGTTTTAGAAATAAAAAACAATTTAAAAGAAATTCCATTGTTTAATTTTAGAGATATTTGTTTTCGATTTCTCCAAGTTATCTTTTCACTTCTTAATACTACTGACACTATAGTAGATCGTTCTGAATATATATGTATATTTTTTTGACTGGATGAAATCCTGCCCAACATTTTTTTTTAATTTGACGAGCGCCTATGGCGTCGTCAGAGGACTAATATCTCGGGTTTTCCCATGGGAGTATTACGGTGCGTACGCGCGGGATTCGACGACTCCAACAACGGCAAAGGAAAAGGAGCTTGCTGAAGTTTCCGGCGCGGATGCCGGCAGCCGGATTTATATTCTGTCACTTGGAGACTGTTGCCTAAGTAGTTAGTACGCCCTAACTCATTATCACAGGAGTTCATTACTTGCATAACGCTAGCTGTACAATGATGATAATTTAGTGTCAGCTCAAGCGTGCTGAGGATGACGACTTTTCTTTCGTCAAGCCAAAGAAATGAACATAAAATTGACGCTAGCTCAAGTCAATGTTAAAATCGAAAAGTTTACATTTTATTTAAATATAGACTGAACATTTAAACTGGAAGTAACTACTTTATTTATTATTTATTTTAAATGCGTACGTGGTTTACGATCACTATTTCAATTAAAGTATACAATTATGTGAAACCTGTTTTAAACTTGTAATGTTACGGGAAGAAAACCATTACTTTACCCTAGTAACAAAAAAGAAAATTACAATAAGCCAAAACAGATTGAATTGTATCCAGGACACATCTGCAGTTTCACGTTTCCCAAAATCTGTACTTTAACTTGTATATAACCTTAACTTTTAATAAAATCATGAAAAATACTACTAAGTTTCGAGCATTCCCTCTTTTTAATGAACCATTTAAAATCTCCGCCAAGATTTGTGGCGCACTTAGCTTCAAAACGAAATCTCTTCGCTTTGAAATAAAATTTATTCCACCTTCGAACCACAAGAGCAAACGAAAACAAGAGTAACAAACTGATGCGGTAACAACAACCGAATCACTGTAACTTTTACGAGGAACACAAGGCTGTGTTCAGAGTCATTCAGGGTCTATCGAATTAGTGATTACATCGTGGGGGACACTCACAAAATGTACTGAATTCCACCTTGTATTTATAATATTGCACTCATAATATGTTTATGATCATTTTTCGACAATATGTTTGAAACCAAAAGATAATCAAATGATGTAAAGTTCATATTTTTTATTTATATTTTAAAATAATCGTTTGCAATTTATTTTAATTTGTTTATTCTTCAATACATTCGAGTAAAATCCACAGCATTCTCCATGACAGTTTAAACGAAATATCTCGAAATCTAAGAACACCCTATAACTTCTACATTGGAAAAAGTCGAGAGTAACCGACATTAGACGATTCTGTTCATACTATTTATGCTACGCAGGCATGCGCCGTTGAAGATCTGTGATGACATTCTGAAAATAGTATTTTGTAAATTATATGTATGACATCATATCTGTAATGCATTCTGTAACGGAAAACTGGAATTGAGTATACTTGTGCTCCTTGAGACGAAATTAGCGGATGATAGGAGCCACGGAAATAAGATAATTTGAAGGCAGAACCCGAATGCACACATACACAGGGCGCAACCGATAGGGAGAGGAATAGTGAAGATGCTGTTGGAAACTTAGAACAGAACAACAGACCACCAGTTACGGATCAGGGTTGCCGTGGATGTCGTCTTTGTAGAAACATCATGGTTGTAGAGCAACAGGCGCGCTAATTAAGGATAGCGTCTTCTATCTTGCTCTTTGTACTGTACTCTCGCTCGTACTTATTCTCAATCTATTTGGAGGGAACTAAGAGGGCAGGGGAAACGAATCATACCACCCGCTGTTTTGCAAGTAACTTGTGGCAGGGCAATAAGTCAGGTGAGTCGAGCGGTAACTATGATATAATTATGTTCTACCGTGAGAACTCTGTGTATGACTATGTGTTGACATTATTCCAGCAAATAAAATATAGTTTCATTTCAAGAGCACATTACCGTTTTACAAAATACAATTTTATACCTATTCTGCAAACAAAAGTTACACTAGTTTCGCGAATGTATTCAAAAGTTTATTCATAATAAACGAGCAGCGTATAATGCAATTTTTCAACACTAATGTTTACTTGTTAGACAAAAAATGGTTTTGAATGTATTAACAATTAAACATGAAAATAATTGTTATTTATAGTTACGTTTTTACAAAATTTAACCAAATATCTTTACTGACTACTAAATACGAAATATGAAAAGATGCAAGCATCATCAAATCGTTTATTTTAATTAAACATGTCTATCTTAAAAATAAAACCCAAAATGTGTTTTAATTGCAAAAACCTTATCTACAAAGCCCTTATATGAGGACGTGCACGTGCAGATTCATATGTAGGAACTACCATGATATACGATTTTATACGCAGTATTATGGTTTTAGTTGTCCGTAAAAACAAATTAAAAAGGGTCCTAGAAATGTATAACCATAACTTTCGTTTTATTAAAAGAGATATACAGCCGACCACTTTCACCCTTAACTAGAATACAGAAACAGAAAGCCAATACATAAAATAAATCATGTATTCATGTATGTAACCATGCAAATAGCTTTGATGTTTCTGTAATACGAGGACATGAAGTGTGCTGCACACATGCAAATTTCTAAATGTGGCGAGATGTATGACGACTATTGCTCAATGATAAATACTATAAATTAGGCTCAATCGTCGTAACTTTCTCAAAAATTTTATATTATAAATGTATCTTTAAATAATTTGAATGAGCCAAACTTATTTAGAAGATTCAGTAAAATAAACAACTTCAGTTTTAGGTGTTAACTAATTTTCTGTTTTAATTTAAAAGAGCTTTATATTTGTAAACACTATCCTGTTTCCCATTACTAGAAAATTTTATACCTACTCTCAAATGTGTGTGCGTCTGTCTGTGTGTGTGTGTGTGGAGGGGGGTTATTACGTTGTTTTACAGTGCAGATCTAATTACAATGTGAGGTCGTCGTGGGACCAACAAGCGTACCGGTACGGTTTTCAGAGTATGCCTGGAAGAAGGTGATGAGAGACTAGGAAAATCCAAATAATCTGGAAATTACAAACTAAAGCAGGCGGCAACGCAACGTGAGCTGAAACTGCTCGCGTTCTCTTAGCACCATGTAATTTGTGCACACTTCGCGTCTATCTATATGGCATAATGTCGCACTAGCTGCACTAGTTTCCCACTGAAAACACATTAGACTACCGTGATGACGGAGACACTATACGTGTATAATTTGATACAGGATTAAAGAGCACGTGACGTATGTACTCTGAGTCTCCTATCATTTTGAAACTGTAATTACAACATGTATTCAATACATTTTATCATGATTTCATGTCTTTATTTTTAAAATAACGTTGAGGTAATAATATTTGCTTGATATCGATATACATTTAATAGTAACCTGTAATATGAATTCATGTTTACGTTCACTACTTCTTTTGACTTTTTAAAGTCATAAGATCTTTATATCGAATTTTCATGGGGATTTAAGAGCAATGTTAATTTAGTTTTAATCTATTACAAGAGACAATTAGTTTGTACTTGAATCTGGCTTTGTTACATACAGGTCAATAGGTTATTTAGCCTTCTGTTGGCCATTGACGAAGCAGTGATTAGCCCTCACCTGTATTCCGCTACCCGCGTGCCTATGAAGTCGCTGTTAAATTACAAACAGGTACAGTACACCAGCTAACGCTAATCCAATCAGTGGTCAACATTGTGACGTCATTATTACATTATTGTAATGCAATTCGGATAAGCCTGGTTTGTTGTTTATAACTCTCGCAAGGGACTCGGCGTTTGTGGCGCACCGCATAGACACGCGGGCGAAAGGGAAACTAGAGAACTTTATAATTAATTAACGAGACCTCTGACCACTAAAATAGACTTTGTGTACCTACTGTACTGTGTCTGTTGCTGGTACCGTACTGCGTACCCCTATACATTGGCTAATCTGTACGATCACTATTGTCATTTAGCTCAATCACTGCTCGCATATTCATAAGTGTGCGAGTGTGTTCGTCGGATATCCGTGGCTACATATTCATATTTGATTATATGGAGTTTGCGAACGCGCATGCGCGTATGATGGATATGATTGTACCTTCGTTGTTAATGTTTGAATGAGAGATGTTGATTATTCGGGCCAACTGTAAATTACTAAAGCTTTAGTTGAAACTGTTCATAACATTTATGAAATTTACTCTATTTTGCAAACTGAATGCATTATTAGACTTTGTTGATGTGGATGGAATCTAGCCTTTGATTGAGTTTATTATGTTTAATGTAATGAGAAATGTATTCACTGGTTGCATATTTATTACTGACATAAAACGACTAAATGCTAGTGCTGTCAGAAACGGGTAACGTGGAACTGGGTATCCGAAAAGCGCATACACACAAAATCTTAAAATTTCAAAACCGGTACCGGTTTTTACTGAATATATGGTGAAGATAAGAAACAAGAAAATTAATATAATATTAACTGAAAGAACGAAAATATAGAACATAGTTGTATTGATAAATATTAGATTTATTAATGTAGAAATAAATGTCCGAGAATACAAAATCTTCTATGGTTTTAATAATGATAAACTTGACATATTTATTTGCAAAAATGTGTATGTATGTAAAACAAGCATAAGAAACGGAACGAGCATAATATTATTCGAATATTGGAAAAAACTAGCCAGGATATTCTGCGAACGTATCTTTATGTCACGGTTTCGCATAAATTCTCCATTAACATTTTTGTCACCACTGATAATCGATGCTTACTCGACAGTTATTTTCTACAAGATTACCAAGAATAATTGAGCATGCATTACACGCCGATGATGTAAGATTACACCGTACTGATATGAATTTACATTCATTGTGTTGTTGGTCCTACACGTTTAACCGATTGTATTATACTGAACTGTACATTTACAATAAGAAAAAAATATTTAAAGAAGCTAAGAAAAAAATATTTTGGGCGTATATTCTTTACATGGCATGGCTATTATGGTATGGTGATCTTGAAATTGACTTTTATTATGTGCCATAATCGGGTCCTTTAACAAAAATTAATGTGTTAAACGATCTTTTTTTCTCTGTATAATAAATTGGATTTATTCAGATTATCATGATCCACATCGATCTCATTATTGACTACAAATTTCGTTCTTCTAAAATTATTATAAAGTAGTGTTAGTGGTGATATATGGAAATAAATGTTGGGTATGGAAATTGAAGCATACAAAACAAATGATTTTGGTAGAATGTATTTAGGTAAATTGTGATGTAACAAGCAGAGATAGAAACAGAAAATTAGTAAAGGTATCAGGGGTATGTCATGGAATGAACTGATGTACGTAAAGTAGGTCGACTAAGATGGTTTAATAATTTTGAAAGAATGTCGAATGATAGGTTGACTAAAATTATTTATATGGGTGATGGATTGAGAATGAATATAATTGGAAACGGGTGAAGTATAAATTGTGAGCAAGCGACTCGATAGGTCCTATAGGAGAGGTTTGAAGAATATAGAAGAAGAAAGATACTCTATATTTAAATTACTAAAAAAATATTTCTGACATGTAACTACAAAGTTACAGAATAAACCTGATTAATTTTTCCTTTTGTAAGTATGTATGAACATTATCTCTCTTACAAACTATTTTTGACCTACAACTCTACTAATTATGAAACTAAGAAATGTGTAGTGTACTTCATCGTATCTAAAACAGCATATTTAATTCAGAAATATTAGTCCAGTTTACCAATAAAGGTAAAGTATATTCCCATCCATTTTGTACAATATACAGCTTAATTGACTACGAAGTACTATATTCAATTCTCCATTTGAAATTGAATAAAAATTCAATAGACTTGGTCCAAAATCGAGTACTTACAATGGGATAATATAAAGCATCCGAAAAGCAATGGGAATTAATTAAGAGTACCTACAGCATCCAAGACTAATAGAGCCATTAGCCAAACGGAATAGCTCTTAAAACGATTTACAAATACAATTGATCTTGCATTTGTAACGAACTTACCCTGACACAATAACACAGAACACGAGGCAGGAATTGTTTCGGCGACGGGGTAAAGAGGGAAAATGATCGGATTTCTTTGTATAAATCATATCAGTTAATTGTTTCCCAAAGAGACGATCGAGCGGTGAACGGACAAAGCCTATATACACCCGAAAGAATAGCAAGTCACCATTTCGTGATCAATCTAAGCTGCTCATGAATTTCTTCTTTCGTCCTTCATTTTTTTTTCTACTCTGTGTCGATCTTGTTGAAAATAATAATATCAAGAAAACCGGGGAAAAATATACAATGTCACATTTCCAATTGATTTCTGTTTAATCGATTCTCTAATGTAGATATTTACAGTCATAAAGCGGTTACTTTTAGTTAAAGTTATAGTAAATATTATTTGATATTAAATCGTTTCTATGAAAGTAAGAGTAGTTTGATTAAAAAGCTCATTCAACATTTTATAAATACGATTGTAATTATTTGATTAAGTTATTTTTATTCATAATCCTCTTAAGGAAAACTAGGTTTTATTCCTGTAGTTTTAGTGATTTAAATTGATATTTACATAGTTCATGCGAACTTGTAATTTTAGTGTTTGCATGATATTTCCGTGCAGAGATAATATAGAAACCTGCTAGCTGGTAAATGAATTCGTGGACGTTGTTAAAACTGCCATGTAACTATTTTTTACTTAGTATTAGTTTTGTTTTTATTTTAGAAGCTTGCTTAAGTTGCCTATAAATATGTATAACAGTAAATGGGGTCTTAATTAATAGTGTATGTATTTTGTGATTATTTTTGTCAAAATGAATTTGATTTCATATTAAGAACTATTTCAGTACATTAATTTATTTATTGGTTTCGTGTACTTGTGTTTGATTAATGACTAGAGTATTTTATACCTTTTCTTTCTTTCATATGAACAAATTAATCGATGATAAATGAATACATCAATTTTTTTTTTTTCAATTGACAGCATTTGGTACTATTTATAAAATTGTTTAAATGTAATAAATAATTTTTGCAGAAGACGAAATTATATATCTGATGCAAATATTGTTTATTTCACTTGGGGAAAAAACCGCTAGCAATGATTGTGAACATTTCCACAATGTGACGGCACATTTCCATAACATTGGCAGACACCAACGCAATGCAGAAAAACAGAAGAGTTTTAAAATATTTCGCTTTGCATAGCCTGGCCTGGACTGCAGCAAAGAGTGTGCACATTCGGTCGCCTGGTCAGCTGGTATTTTATAATTGTTGAGCAGCGTCGGAATGCGACGCCATCTACAAATATTTGACGTGACTTTTATCACCAGTATTCGTTCTTCCGCACCGAAGATAAAACAAAAGCGAAATACTAGCTGACGACAATCTTCCCTTTATAATATTGGTATGCGTTAAATACAATTACAACTTGTAATTTTCACATAGAAGTCTGTACATTCGAAATTTGTTTTTCATCCACTCAAACAAACAATAAACATAAAAGTATGCTTATTTCCAAAACAAATAATCTCGTATTGTCTTCATTGTTTTCAACAAAAGTAATCCTTTTACAAATTTAATTAAAAGTACTGCTAAAAATACCTTCCAAATTACTTAATACCGTCTAAAATATTTATCAAACATTTAAAACATACCTGCAAGATACAAATTAATGTTTAACCTTAAATTTTATTGCGATATATATATATATATATATATATATATATATATATATATATATATATATATATAAATGTATATATATATCTATATATATATATATATATATATATATATATATATATATATATATATCTATATATATATATATATATATATATATATATTATATATATATATATATATATATATATATATATATATACGTAGTAATTATGAGCGGAATAATTTAAATGAATTTTATAACAATTACATATTTATATATGTATATATGTTATATATTGATCTCAATTCTTATCAACCCTAGCTAAAAATAATCTATAATTTAAAATCAATTCGCAGCTGCTGTACAAGAAAACAAAAAAAAATGAAGAAATATTCCATTAATTGATAATGTTGATCCAGGAAATAGAATTAAATTAAATTGGTATAGAAGAAAGGAAGGTTGGGCCCAGAATACACCATCAATTCAAACGCACATAACGGAGTTGCACGTCCTGCAGTGTAACAATACGGATGCCTAATGTATCAACAGTGTTCAAGAACGTGCGGGGGTGTACACCGACTGTAACATTGTGTAGAACCACAATTTGTTGTCTACTTATAGACTGTTCTTTAATAGTTACGCACTGCGATTCCGAACCAAACTAAAATTTATAATATAAAGATTATTGAATACATTACTGAACCAATGAAACAGGAAGTTATTTTTAAATTTAAAAAATCAAATTTTTAAGTCAACACCTTATGTGACACAAAGAAATATTAGTAAGAAATATGTTTAATCAAATTATATAATTTGCATTGTAATTGGGACTCAAATCAAATGATAAGCATGGTGTTATATTATAAATATAAATATTAAACTAGGAAAACGTACGGAATATATTATAGCATAAAAAAGTATTTTTACTTCAAAATATAAAACACACATTGATTTTTTTTTATTATTAAACAGATGTTGTGGTGGTTTAATCATTTCTGACATGTATTCATCTATTAAGTGTACACATAGACTGCAAAATATTTGTAGACATACTATAGCGGCAATAGAACAACATACCAGTTACCGTTTGCTATTGTCCGCGTGTGCGGTATCTTTTCTTTTATTGTATTGAATATAAGGTCATATCACACAGTGACGATACGTTCGGAGCGTTCGAACGTCGGTCATTTCCTGAGACAGTTCAAATTCCCATCCAGTCTAAAAGACATGATTCTTTCGCATAAACGATCGGTCGATTTTTACGAAAAAGCGAACCCTCTACGCCACAAGATGTGATTTCCTTGAAATTTTATTACAACGGTCACCCCTTAGTGTCAGGGCCGAAGACAACGCAAGCGAATCTCAGCCTTAAATCTAACAACAATAGAAGAGGACTGCGTCAGCTGAACCCGAAATAACCATCAAACCTAAAACAGCATAATATGTCTCGGTTGGGACCCCCTAGCGGATATAAAAAGCCGCGAAAAGAAAGACATTTCGCCACCCCCAAGTTCCGGAGGAACCCTATAGTCAACGTGTGCATAACCGACCCTTTGCATTTGTCAATGGCGTAGAGTTTTAGTTAATATAAGGCGAGGATTTCCAAAATTAAAAATATATTAAAATGAAACTGTATATATACAAAATATAAATTAATATGTCATACCACCTTTTCCTCAAATTGAAGATAGTAAATTTGTTTGATTTAAAATGTTGAATCTTTTAATAGAAATAGCATATTTATATCAGGGTCTAATTTGAATTTGTTTATTAAAGAGATACTTTACGAAATGACTTCATAAATATAATAAAATGGAGTTGATCAGTTTTAATTTTTAAAACAGTATTTGGTTATTTAGCAGAAACGACGTTTAAAATTTTAAAAAATAACACAAACCTCAATTGTTTATGAAATTAATTTTGTTGTAGACAATTTGATTTTAATTTATAATTTTGTATTTTACCGAAATAAGATAACGCGTAGTTAGTATTTTAAGCGTAAATGTGCCCACGGACTGCTTTGTGTACCGCTAAAGCCCTGATCTTTCATTTTCTTTCTTAACTTTATATGTGGTGTGGAGTTTTACATCATTAACCCAGCACCCTGATTTGAACTCTATGTGCTGCAGAAGTAAGGGTGCTTTAAGTTCAGTCACGCTAATGATCTTTGTTGAAACCGAGTTTTCCGCGTATAAAAGAGGATAAAAATGTGGTGATGTATGAATATATAAACGACATATCCCCTGTCAGTGTGTGTATGTGATGTGCACTACGCTATGATGACAGTGTGAACATGTATGTACGTATTATTCGAAAAGTACTTGGAATTTTCATGGGCGGATTCATACAAAGTCGATGCTGATCTGAATATGGCTTGTATTCGTGTGCATAGGGAAAAATCTCGTTGTTGTTGGTTTTCTGGCGGTTTTTTGACGACGACGCAAGCTTATTGAATTCGGAAAGTGGATTTCCGTCTTGAATGCTAGAAAACCACGTAGCTCTTTTGCAATTTATGATTGGGTTGTTTATTTATTTTTGCTTTTTTAATACTGGTTGCGGAAAATTGATAAATTGGCGTATAAATATCAGTGAACGGTTTGGAAGTTATCGGTAGTTAAAAGTAAATATTTCTTTTATATTTCCACGACTTACAAATCTTTTGTATTGCGAATTGGAATTGAAATATTCATTTTTATATTCCAGTCTGTCAAATCGCGTTCTGAATTTTCATCAATATACCTATCGTAATTTAGATAATTATTTTCGTATAAAAATAAAGAGATTCCGTTAAATTCAGTTAAAATTTCACTGGTGGGATTAGATTGGGAATGGTCCATGAATGACGTTTTTAGAAGTGGTATAATTTGCATCTGTGTGACTCCATTGTAATATAGCTTACGTGTACAGACACATGAGTAACGAATTACTAAGACGAACGGGTATGGCATGCGTATTCCCAGGATATCCAAACGTCTTCTTATACTATCGGGTAATACAGACCGTATCACAGTGGCTATACAAAATCAATCTGGCAGATCACGTGGTGCAAGCACGGGCTGTGACACGTGGAAATGGAGCACAGTGTATATGTATATATATATGGTGCATGTGGTCGTATATGTGGAGTCACGCGTGTTATACATCAGATATCACTAGCTTTCTCGAGTGTTATCATCGAGAGAATAGAAGTACTAGATTCTCTTTAACTAGATCCCCATGTATTGGAAAGGAAATTGAATTTTTCAAGTACCTGTTTTGTAACGCTCGGCGGTGGGTGTTTAATATTTGACACTGGGTTTTGCTATTCTGTTTTTTATATTATTTTTACGATCACCACAGATGAATCCTTGCTAGAGGATTTGTGAACGGCACCAAAAACAAAACCAATTCTAACACTGACGTTTAGGTCTTTTGAGAAGCTTTGTCTAAAAATATTTCTTATATAGCTGCATTTCTTTTATTGCAAATATTGGACGGTAAAACAGCTTTTCTATTTGTTCTCAAATCCATCAAAAACAAATCCATTTGTCACTTACAGGTTACGCAATGATCGAAATAACCATCGCTTTATAATAAATTCTGTAGCTATGCAATTTAGTAAATTGTTAGCTTCCTACAAGATTTTCATCAAACACTTTTTACCCGTATCATAATAATTGATATTGAAATTGAATTTAAAAAAAGTCAGGTGTATAATTTTAGCAGGAAAATTGTATAAGAGATGTAATAAACTACAAAGTATTTTTGAAACAATTGTACTAAATCGCTAACTATGGTATGCGACTGCACATATTAAATAGAGAGCTTCGATGTTATTTCCAATATCCCTAGATTATTTCCTTCTTTTGACGTTACATGTTCACGTGTCATTTTTATGACAAGTGGAATTGAAAGTTCTATGTTTGGTTTGTTGGTTTTTTTAAACGCTGTGAGGGTAGCCTTGATAAAAAAAAAAAGTGATTTCATATATACTCTGCAATCCAATAAAGGTGCTGTATTGGACAAAGAACTTATATATTTTCTATTGAAGGAACTTTTCAGTTAAATATTTAATCGGTTTTAAAATTCAATTGTACCAGTTGAAAAATGCATAGAAGTTCTTTAAACGAAATTTTCAATTAATACTGTATGAGCCGATTTCAATTGCAGATTCTAATTAACGTCAATGGATTACTTTTTCATTTGCTTCACTCGAAAAGTAAAATGTAACTCCAAATCTATACAAGGTGAAACTTTTAAAACTTAATGGACTGAATTAGTTTTACTTCATAAGCATTTATTATTGAATAATAAATAAATTTACGATAGACTCATAAATGCAAGTTCGAAAAGGAAACATGACTCATTTTCTATTTCGCAGTATAAAAAATCACAGCACCGTGATGTCACACTATGAACATAGTTAAGGGTCGAATTTTAACGGTGTGAGAAAGGTCATATGAGAAAGGGGAGCGATATCGTTGGACAATGTCGGTGTATAACATTGCACCATTTGCAAATGTCACCAACAGACGACATGTTGGCTATCGGGTCGACAGTCAACCCGAAGTTGTACGAGATGGCCCGACCAGGATAAACATCTCTTACTGTCCCCCGGCTATTTGCGTTCGTTACTTTTTGACGCTTTCAATTTCAGAGCAAGGAAATAGGAAATAAAAAAGAGAAGATAAGAAAAAGATTCCTATTCGGCTGCTGCAAGATGTGCTGTTATACACACCGTGCAGTTTGCAGAAAACAATATATTTAGGAACTATGATTAGTATGATATGAGTTTGTTTTTTACTATAGCGTTTAAAGACTTTTGTCAAAAATTCATTGCAAAAGCTCTTGTTAGTAAACTTTTTAATAGAATTGAGTTATGAGTTATTAAATATAATTCAATTGAAATAGAAATTCTTGAGGCATTGAAATTATACCCTCTAGGAAGACAAAATGTTGTCATTAGGATGTATGTAGATACATCAATGAAGCTGTGAAATGCACCATATTTGACGATATTGCCGAGATTTTCAAGGGTTGATGAATATTTGCACCCCGTTTAACCCAACACGAATGTGTGTATCATCCCTTCAACATGACGATGCTCATCGCAAGAGCTCAACTACCACAGCAACAGCAGCACAGCACTAGCTGCCACCCCCAATTTCCACTTTTGCACGCGTGCATATGTCAAGAGCTCACTCGTGTGAAATAGGCGCGATTGTTGTGCACGAAGAGGATGTGATGGCGATATGTATTTGCGTTTCAATGGGAAAGCATTTTGAGTGAAAATATCTGGCTCGTGATAAAACAACACAACGTTATATCAGTTGGTACCTACATACATACATACATACGTTGTCATAATGAATGCTGTGGTGCGTAATGTCTGCAGCCTGTTTGGCCGAATCATTCATTTTATTCATACAGTTGTGCATCGTATACCATTTATTTATATTAAACGGGGTGCATTTCTGGAGTGTGGTTTGTATTTTAATAGCATTTCAACGGGAGTGCATCCCCAATGTGGGGGACATTTCTATTCATTAAATTGTAGTTACAAATACATTAGGATGTGTATCATTTATGGTGTACAAATATCCTTGGCTATAAGTAGGCTGTAGTAGTGTGTTTGTAATTATAATATGAGTTCGCGATATATTCGTGTTTATGAAAATTATATAATTGTTGATTGACAGAGATTATTAATTCGGTAATAGCATGATAAATTCAAATTTAAAAATGAACCTTTGTAGTATTAACGCATAAATAATAAGCATTACCGAAGCTGCAAATGAGCTATTTCATTTGTAAACAATCACATAAAATAATAAAATTTCCTATCTATAAGTATATAAAAGACTACTTGCCATAAAATTAACACTCATACAACAATTAATATTTTATGTTTAACTTTATTCTATATTTTGCACCGCGATGTATGTTCTAATAAATAATCACCAACATTAATGGCGCACATAAACATAAATATAAAGAAGCGAATGCTGTAAAATAAAAACATTTATTATTCTATTATTGTCCAAAATTGATTTAATAATAGTTGCTCCTAGGACAAGTTTAATTACGCTAACGCTACTAGAAAATAATAATCCCGTTTAAGTATATAAAATGAGAAGCTATTAAAATGCTGTTACATATAATTATCACAGAATTAAGAACGGTATAGTATAAGTGTAGATTTTCGTGCAGACATATACACTCATGTCACACATAAATTTTATGTAATCCAGTTCGTATTGCACGAGTGCACTATACATTTTCCCGACTAGCTGCGCCATTTTAGACAGTCCAATTAGTATATCTTCGTGGTAACAAACAGTTGTTGGTCACACAGCGACACACACAATTACCCAAAGCCAGGGATATCAGAATAGTGCATACAAATATGCGCATGCGCATACACATAGTCTCAATTTTCAATGTTAGCTATTTTCTTGTAGTTAACTTAACGCTATTAGATAATGTGTAAAATGAATGTATTTTTGTATTTTGTAAATAAATTGTATCCAATCACGTATTTAGTAACATATTAAGTAACTCAAAAATCAAGGATTTTTTTTTAAAAATCTGGTAAGTAATTAATACAAGTAGCATTCTTTCTATTGATACCTTTGTGTTCTAACCGCCCTTATGTTTTATCGATGAGAACCCTAATGTAGGTATATCAAATATCTAGGCTAGAAACCCTGAGAGTGAGTTGTGGAATTTGTATGTATCCAACCATTTAATTCGAATTTAAACATCAATTTAATTATCGCAGGTGGGTGGTCCACCAGAAAAACCGGAAGCGTATAGCAAACGAAATATCGATCAAGAAACATTTGTATAAATTCGTGAGTTTGTTTCAGAGCAACCATTACAAATTAAATTAAAGTGTAGAAAAAAAACCTATCTATATAAAATTTGTAATAAAAACACTCGTTTAGTTTCAAAAATTTTTTTTGAAACTAAACGAGTGGTTTTTATTACAAATTTTATTAAAATGTTTCAACGAGTGCCAGCAGCAAGTTCAATTAATTTTACTATCTATATACATATGTAGGTATACTTTTAGTGTTGCTGTAAGTAAATAAAAATATAAATTCTATTACTACTACAAATTGAATAAAAGAATGGTTTTGTTTTTCACCTGCATCGATTCCGACAATACTGTTTTCATTCCACTATTACTTGGTTTTGAACGATGGTGGTACGTTTACTAGTATTTAGACTGTTTTAATTGTTAAACGTGAACATTATACTAATTGATATACCTAGAAAGTAAATATGAAATGAATTAATTGAATCCAAGTGAGAAAATTGCGCAATCCATTTGTTTTCGATGATTGATTTTATTTTGCAATTTGTTTCTTTGGTAAATCTACATATTACATATTTAGGATCAGTTTTTTAATTGTTAGCTAATTATTATTTATGTTAAAGATAGTTCCAAAAACGAAAACAAATAGAATTACTTTAAAAATTATCTTTCAGCTAAATGTTTTAATAAAAACTTTAAACTCAGTACAACTATGTCCTAGTAAAAGAATAAAAATACTAGCACAGATCTTGCAGACGTAGCTGACTGAAATCCCGCATCTTAACTTTTAACGCAAAAATAAAAATACTGAAGGCACGGTTGCAGTAAAGCATTTTATTATAAAAGCGGTACTAATAAAAGATTTATGTTCCACTCGCATGCTCTCCAAATTCCGCAAGGCTAGCTTTGTTTCTAAGTGGACTGCATGTCTTCGCTGACTTCATACAATATACACAAACATTACGAATAATTCACAATGAATGCATTTTTTCATTTTAATAAATTTTGCTTATTGCTACTATCTTGAACATAGTATTGTGCTATTGGTATCTAAAAATAACAAACATAACACTATGGACATTCTCCATCGCTATACTCAATTTTATTTGGAATTTTCACCAATTGACCAAAGAAATGGACCAAATTTTCTTTTATAATTATTAAAGAATACAGCCAAATTTTTATAAATTACGTTCATACGTAGTACTATTTTATTAAAATATGATTTAACATATTATTTTATTTCTTGAGTAGTTTTTGTGAAATCTTTTACGCAATAAGGTCTATTTACAAGCATCTGTATTGCGCAATAATCATTTGGTACATGAGGTTAATCTATATTTAACGCAAGAAAGCATTATTATTATTAATATTTATAATCATTATAAACAAACAAACAAATCATATGGTTTCCGCAAATAACATGAAACGCGCTTAAATAATGATTTGTAGATGTATTACTCCTAATTACAGATACAATCAATATATTATATTATTAATATAACTACTGGAAATGAGTCTAATATACTGTATTTTGTACAGATATTTAAATATTACTATTGCAAGGACAAAAAGCTGAGTATATATCACAAATCACATACATGAATATATTATTAATTTTAACCTTGTGTGTGATCTTTCTTAATGAAACATATGAAGATGGTGTTCAAGTTAAAATGGATAGAACCGTCATACGTTATTTAAATATAAAGTATGGTAATCTAAATATAAGCATATCTAGAATAAACAGGAGAGCTAAGTTTTCAGTCATAAGTCATATCGACTATCTACCATACAAAAAACAAATTATTATTAATTTAAATTTCAAAAACGCTTTCCTTAGATTGATTCTCAAAACGGTTAGTAATAATTAATTTGATATGCAAATAAAACACATTCCTTTTTTGTGCTTTTATAATAAGTTATTTCAAATACCGATTTTTTGCGTTTATATTTAAATGTACGAAATTGTAGGGACATAGAGAAGATTGCCATTGTTGATGTTCGTGATAAATTAGCTAAAGTTTAGAATGTATCACTCTTTTGTCCATTTGTAAAGGTACATACTCATCTAACCAAATGTTATATTGTTTACATATAAAGTCATGCTATTTTTTAGAGCGAATATTATATAAAAATTACACGATTGACATAATAAATATCCCCGATTTGCCATGGGATAAACTAATGTTCGAATGGAATGTCATATTTCGTAATGGTGAATTACTAGCTGCAGTAGAAACTTACATAACATATGAGCACGATCAAATGTTTATAAATAAATTTTTAGCCAACATGTAAAATTGAAAAATATCTAAAATAAAGCATTAATGTTTAAAAATATATATTATTTAATATTATAGTATAATATACATTTTATATCATACCTTTTAGTTATTTATTTAACACAAATATAGGTCTTTACATTCGCAAATCACGTCTTTGCGAAATCAATTATGCACCAAGGAAAAAACAACCGTATAACACCAATCTTTTCATCCAAAATGTTTTTTTTTTAAATTTGTGTAATTTTTTTTTCGACAGCTACATGAAAATCCTAATTTTTAACTCAAAGTAAATAAATTTGTGATACAAGCATCTTCTGCCCGGCGTTTTAACAGGTATCTTTTCTAATTGTAAGATGCATCCTTTGCCCGAGCCTCCTGATTAGGAAAAAGGTAGAATAACCCTTATAAATTATTATTATGTCTTGAATATTCGTCATTTTAATAATAATTTTCAAGAATAATGTTTAATTTATTATAATACTGCATATCTATATTTATTTTGTTTCCTTTTTCTATGTTTTTATTTTTTATACTTTATATAGTACTTATAGTGGAACATTAACTTCGTTTATGTTCTGTTTTAAATTTTCCCTTTGCGAATTCATTTAATGAAACGTCAATTTATGACGGTTTTAAATCAATATAATTCACTTATATTGATGATTTGTGACACCGAACGCCGGACAGAAGGTGTTTGCACTAAATTTGTAGCTGAAGGAACTACAAATGGTTGCTACATATATTAATAAAAATTTGCTTGTATTTACTAACCTTTGAAATCACTGCTCGTAGGTATATAACAATATAAATTATAATACTACTTTCCATGGGATAAATTTATGTATATTAGAAATTTCATATTGCGCAAATTATTCAGCTTCAAACGTACATATTATATATATATCTATATACATATATATATATATATATATATATATATATATATATATATATATATATATATATCAACAATGACTCATTGGCAAAGAATTTTTTCTATTATACTAAACTAAATTATATAGTTTATAATTGTAATAATCATTTCAACAATGCACAATAAAATAATTGAATATGTGCCTATATATTATTTATTTAGGTAATGAGCCTTAACTAATATACTTATAGTAGTAGGTATATAAATACTGGCAAATAAAAAACTTTTGAGTTACGAAAATGAATTTTATTGCTGCTCTGTTCTGGTGTGCTACTATTGTTCAGCAGACACATCAAGTTAAAATAAATATAGAAATACGAAAATTGGAATTTCTTTTTGCAAATCACGAGTATCTTCATGCGAATGCATCTGTAGACAAAATATCTAAAACCGATTTTGGCTTGAATATATATTTGGATATACATAAAGAATTCCCAAAAGACACAGAATTTGTAAGGATATTAATATAATTTTATTTATTACACAATGGTCCTTTGTTGTACTACATGCACTTTTAAATCAATTGCTTTTCGAAAATTATAACTAGCATTTATACTCCATTTATATTGGTCATAATTTTCTTAGTCAATATTTCTTTCGATATTCTTTCCCTATGCCCATTCATTCATTTAATTGCTATATATACATACATAATAAATTAGCGAATGTTTGGCAGAAAACTTCTTTAATATTATCCAATATTTAAATAAATATAAGTGCAATATGAATCTTGAACTGAAAGTAGATAAATCAATAGTTATGGTGTTCGAAAAGAATGAATGCAAGACAGTGTGTAACATTATGGTAGATGGACGTCAACTAAAGCAAGTGAAACAGTTTGTTTATTTAGATTGTTTTTGTTCTCTTGCGATGGAAAGTATGAATGCGAGATTGAAAAAGAGTGTCTGCTGATTGTAAGATATTAGGGGCTTTAGGAAAGTTAGCTACATTATGGCATTAACATGTTGTTAAGCTCGTCTTACACTGCACAATATAATTGAACAAGAAATTGTTCAACATTTGGAATAATTTAAATTGTGTAGTATGATACAGCAAATCGTGTGAAAAATTGTTAAGCTTGACAATTTTTCACACAATTTGCTGTATCATAGTACACAATTTATATTGTTCCAAATGTTGAACAATTTCTTGTTCAATATATTGTGTAGTGTAAGACGAGCTATACATTATGACATTAACATTTTTTTACAAGTCGGCTGATGTTTTCGCTGAGTTCAGTAATACTTATAGACGAATGCCTATGAAGCTACAAGACAACAAGTGCAACACTTTGGATCACTATAGTAAGTTTGAGTTGGCACAAAAGCTATTACAAGCAAACTTTCCATTAATCTGCCCTATTATAAAGGTATAAGTAATTTTGTAAATATATTTCGTGTTGGCAAAAACTATCTTTTTATAAATATTTTAGAAAGTATATTCTGTGAAGAAGTTTGTTGCAGGGGCAATAGAAACTATAGATTTACCATGGAATAAAGTGTTGTTTCATGTAAATGTAACGCATGATAATATCCAATTAGTAGAAATTAAACTGCATGTTACTCTCGATCATGAACGTGCATATTTAGATAATTTTTTTGATAAATTAAGAACATAGTCTTAAAAATAGTTTTTATTAAATATAAAGCAATTCTGTATCGATGTTGAGTGTTATATAGGTACATGAAGTTCATGAATTATATTTTTTCATGGTTGTTTATTATTATTATCATTTCCTACTATTTATCTAATATAAATTTCAATATCTGTGAATAACCTATGTCGCCAATGTTGACTTCTGCATTTAAATTAAACAGTGTACAAATTCCCTGTGGTCCTCGATTTGTCTAAACCAGCGCAGCGATACCCATTTCATATATTAAGAAGAAAAGGAGGGACAAGTTTTCATAATCAAGAAGTTATATATATATATATATATATATATATATATATATATATATATATATATATATATATATATATATATATACAGTGTCGGACAAAAGTTAAGCAACTACCTTAATACAGAATAAAAACTGTAAAAATACAGAATTCATGCGTAACTATGAGAAAACTATTTATGAGCAAATGAAACACATAAAATCATGTAGAGGAGTACAAAATATATTTGAAATTATTTTAAAAGAATAATAAATATACTGTAATAAGTACAACATTGTCGAATCATGTCGCGACAAAACTTAAGCAACTAGTATTGATAATATTGTAAATCTTTGTTGAAATTGGCATTTTATAGAAGACAAGGCTTGATTTAGTTCAGTTTAGTCTTTGTCTTTTATAAGTGAAGACCATGTCACGAAAAATATATTCTGAAGATTCAAAATTGCGAAGTTTGAGACTACACGAACGAGGTACATACATCACAAAAGCGAATTAGCGAAATATTTAATATAAATAAGTCAATAATATCGTGAATGATTCAACGATATCGAGTAAGAGGGTCTGTTAAAACAGCACTACGATCAGGGCGACCACGGAAAACGACTCCCAGGGCTGATAAGCGTATTATTAAGATGTCCAGAAAAGATCCATGGATAACATTTGAAGGACACTGTAAGTGTTCGCACTATACAAAGACGCCTGGTACAAGGAGGACTATATAGCCGCAGACCTGCAAAAAAACCCTTATTGACAAAAAAACAACGGACTGCCCAATTAACATTTGCTAAAGAGCATCTGAACTGGAGCTTAAATAAGTGGAAAACAGTTCTATTTAGTGATGAATCCAAGTTCAATTTAATTAATTCAGATGGTGTGTCATGTGCGACGTCCAGCTGGGCAGAGATTAAATCCTCGCTACTATCGGACTACTGTCAAGCATGGTGGTGGAAATGTTCTAGTGTGGGGATTCTTTTCAGGACACGGTATTGGACCAGTATATCAAATAAAGGGCATAATGGACAGATTTATATATAAAAACATTTTAAAAAACGTTATGTTGCCATTTGCAGAAAAAGATATGCCATTACGATGGATATTTCAACATGATAATGATCCGAAACATACCGCAAAAATAGTTAAAGAATGGTTTGCTGATAATAATGTTAGAGTTCTCTCATGGCCATCGCACCTGATCACCTGATCTAAACCCAATTGAGAACCTTTGGGAGGTTGTAAATAGAAAAATTCGCGAACATACTTATACTAATGCCCCAACTCTATTTGCTGCCATTAGTGCAGCATAGAGTCAAGTTTCTGAAATAAAATAAACAATTTAATTTCATCTATGCCCCGGCGCTGTGAAGCGGTGATTAAAAGTTAAGGATATGCCACAAAATACTGACATTTTATTAATATCAACATATTTTTAAAGAGTTGCTTAACTTTTGTCGTTGTTAAATTCTACATCCTTACACCAATCATTATGTTATTTATTTAGTTTAAAAATTTATTTAAAAAAAGGTTGTATTATCGGAACATCAATCTCTTAGTTTAATTTAATCGTACAAAAATGTCCTCTCAGCGCATTCCAACTCTATAATTTATTGGGTTTTGTTAACTACTACGACAGTTGCTTAACTTTTGTCCGACACTGTATATACAATTAATAAAAAGAAGAGTATCTTCATAATTCAAGGGAGTCATACAATATTAGGCCATAATTTCATCTATTGAGATTTCTATCATTTACTATTACCGGAAATAATGAACATACACATTCTGTAGATGCTATCGTTTGAATTTTTTTTTAACCAAATTGTATCATTGTTTGCACAAAAAATATTTGCATCGTCCTGTACTGAACGTAGTATATTTGACAACACAGTATTTTAGCATATATTTATATTTTAAAAATAGAATTACGCAGAAATAATATTTTTTATAGTAAATAATATTTTGATTTAAATATCTATATATTTATTTTATTACCTATATCAAAATTCATGTACCTATGGACGAATTTCAATTTTAATTATACATTTCTGAAGAAATAACGAACATTTTTGTAAAAGAAAGGATGTTGGTACAAACTAGTTTTAATTAAGATTATTTAATTATAAGAAGTACCCTGAAAAATTCAAGAAACAATTTACAAGTGGCCCTTACATATAATACTCATCGGATCAGAAAATTAACGTTCATTTAAGCTAAATTTGAAATTACTGTTACACAATAGACGATGTCTTGTAAGAAAGTTTCTTTCATGTTTTGATTGCCATTTCACTATCGAAAATACTTTTTGATTATTAAATTTAATAAAATTGTGTTTTATTTTACCTTCAATCCAAATCGGCTATCATTAAAACAAGTCTTAAACATAAATTCAATATAATTCAAATGCTCAATAGATAATTCCAAAATTAGATATTATTAATTGTCTTAAATTTAATAAAAATTCGCAATGTGTATATTTATTTCGATTCCAATTTCTACTTAGTATACCTAACGTTAACTTTGTGTTTGTTCTGTTGTTTTATACTTTCCCTTTGCGAATCGATTTAATAAAACATCGTTTTATGACGGTTTTAAATTCGGACAAGTGATGATTTGAGACACCGACCACCGGATAGAAGATGTTTGCGCCAAATTTGTAAATGAAGGAACTAAATATGGTTGCTATAGATACACTTAAATAAAAATTTACTTGAATTTGCTAACTTTTCATGGGATAATATTATATTAGAACTAGCATTTTGCGCAAATTATTCATCTTCAATCGTACAATGACTCATAGGCTAAATATTTGTTTACATTTATTATACTAAATCAAATTATATAGTATGAAATTGTTATTTAAATACATCATTTCAACAATGTACAATACATTTTTTAATATATGCTTATATATTTTTTATTAAAGTAATGAGCCTTCACTAATATAGGTACTTATAGTAGTATATAAGTACTAGTAAATAAAAAACATTTGAGTAACGAAAATGAATTTTATTGCTGCTCTGTTTTGGTGTGCTATTATTTTTCAACAGACACATCAAATTAAAATAAATGTGGTAGTACGTAAACTTGAATTCGTTTTTCTAAATCATGAATATCTTGATGCGAATGCATCTGTAGACAAAATATCTAAAACCGATTTTGGCCTGAGTTTCGCTTTGGATGTACATAAGGATATACCGAAAGACACAGAATATGTAAGGATATTAATATAATATTTATTTATTACTCAATGGTTCTTTGTTGTACTAAATCCACTTTCAAATCAATTTCTTTTCGAAAATTGTAACTCGCATTATACTCCATTTACATTGGTCAACATTTTCTAGCCAATATTTCTTTCGATATTCTTTCACTATGACCATTTATTCATGTAATTCTACATAAACCTATTCATCTAACAATAAGCTAGATCTACTCATACATTCAAATATTCTCCCATTTGTCTCCCATTGCTGCAAATTTTATTCAAACATCCGTTTATGTTTCAATTTCCATACCCTACATTTATTCCTATACATTAGCGTAGCATACCAAGCCACACGTATAGCTTATGTTTAATATAAACAAATTCAATCGATATTTCAAACCAAAGCAGTCTGATATGCATAATCATTAAAAAGATAATTATTTATAGCTAATTAAATAAGATCATACGCTGAATTAATTTATTAGTAGATGATTATACCAATTTGGGATTATTTTTAGCTAAGCCATGAGGGAAACAATACTATGTTATAAATATATATATATATATATATATATATTATATAAAAAAAAAACGATTTTAAATACTTCATGTTGCATTAAATAATGACATTCGCTTTTTGTTACAAGTCAATAGAAGCTTTCGCTGAGTTCAGTAATAGTTATAGACAAATACCTATAATTATAAAAGGAAATATGTGCCAAGATTTAGCTACTTTGGATAATATTGTAGTGATAACGATAAATAAAAAGTTAGATGAAGAATCGAACTTTAAGTTTTCCTGCCCCTATATAAAGGTATAATTAATTTTGTAAATATATTTCATATTGACAAGAACTATCATTTTATTAATATTTTAGAAAGTATATTCCGTGAAGAGGTTTGTTTTAGGGAAAATAAATATTATAGATTTACCATGGGATAAAGTAATGTATCATATACAATTAACGCATGCTAATATAAAATTGATAGAACTTAAACTGTATTTCACTCTCGATCATGAACGTGTATTTGTAGATGAATTTTTAGATAAATTAAGAATATCGTCTTAAAAATAGTTTGTATTAAATAAAGAACGATTCTGAATCGATGTGGAGTGTTATATATAGGTATATGAAGTTCATGAATTATTTGTTGTAAATTATTTTCATTTCCTACTATTTATCTAATATAAACTTCTATATCTGTGAATAAGCTATGCTGACAATGTTCACTTCTGAATTTAACTAAGAAGTGTACGAATTGACTGTGGTCCTCGATTTGTCTAAACCAGCGATGCCCTTCTCATATATTTAGAAGAAAAGTGTTAATAATCGAGAAGTAAAATTAATCTCAAAGTGAGTAATAGAGAAACATTTACTCGAAATATCATTTAAAATTTGTTCGTCGAATAAATTTAAAACACATATAATTAAATACAAAAATATACCACATTTTCATTATTTTTTCCAGGTAAAAGTATTTGAATTTAATTTAAAAATTATACAATTTTGATATTTTCAGTTACCAAATACTCTTTAGCTATTAAGAATATGTACAAGAAGTATAGCAGCAAGATGTAATAATCTATACTCTTTTTCACACTTTTTGGCAGTGGGGTAGGTATAGGCAATTCTTTTCTTATGGTGTGGTGGTGGGTGTGGGTGTGAGTGTTGGCGCGGATGTGGGTGTGTGAAGTTGCTTGCGCAAAATTTGTAGATGTAGCAACTAAAAATGCTTGGTACAGATATTAATAAAAATGTGCTTGTATTTACCAACCTTTCAAATCACTCCTCGTATATAGCAATATAATTTATAATATTACTTTCCATGGGATAAACTTATATTAGAAATTGCAGAGTGCGCAAATTATGTTATATATATATATATAATATATATATATATATATATATATATATATATATATATATATATATATATATTATTATATAGTATATAATTAATATGTGAATACATTATTTCAACAATACACAATCAAATATTTCAATATGTGCCGTTATATATTTTATTAAGGTAATGAGCCTTAACTAATATACGTATAGTAGTATATAAATAAAACATTTGGTTCACTTTTGAGTAAAAAACATTAATTTTACTATTGCTCTGTTTGGTATGCTACTATTTTGCAGCTGACACATCAAATTAAATAAATTTCGTAGTACGAAAACTTGAATTAATATTTCTAAATCACGAATATATTGATGCGAATGCATCTGTAGACAAAGTATCTAAAACCAATTTTGGTTTGAGTTTTGTTTTGGATATACATAAAGATATGCCGGAAGACACAGTATATGTAAGGATATTAATACAATTTTATTTATTACACAATGGTTCTTTGTTGTAATAAACGCAGTTTCAAATCAATATCTATATATCTCGTACATTCACATACTCTCACATTTGTCTCCCGTTGCTGCAAATGTTATTCAAACATCCGTTTATGTTTCAACTTCCATACCCAACATGTATTCTTATACAATACGAAACATACCAAGGCACACGTATAACGTGGTTTTAATATAAACAATATCAATCGATATTTCGAACCAAAGCAGTCTGATATGCATAATCATTAAAAAGAGAATTATTTTTAGCAAATTAAATAAGATCAGAAGCTGAATTAATTTAACAGTAGATGCATATCTCGAGCTTAAACAAATTTTTGATTATTTTTAACTAAGTTATCAAGGAAACAATACTATGATATATATATACTCGTGTATATATATATATATATATATATATATATATATATATATATAATATATATATATATATATGTATATATATATATATATATATATATATATATATATATATATATATATATATATATATATATATATATATTATATATATATATATGTATATATATATATATATTTATATATATATATATATATATATATATATATATATATATATATATATATATATATATATATATATATATATATATATATATATATATATATATATATATATATATATATATATATATATTTATATATATATATATATATATATATATATATAAACAATTTCAAATCTATCATTAAAAATTATTCCTCAATTAAAATCAACAATATCGAATCACTTATGAGGAAATATCATAGCTGTCAGTTTTCACTATAGGAAATACATTTTGATTTTTCAATTTACCAATTGTGTTTTATTTTACCTTCAATCCAAATCAGTCATCATAACAAACAAGCTTTAAAAATAAATTTAATATTATTCAAATTAATGAAGACTCCGAATGTGTCGTTTTCAAACTCGAGATTTTGACGGAAATATACCTTGAGCAGGGACGTCGGAACGAACATTTTACTGATTGGGCTGACTTTTTTAAGAATTTAAAAAATATATATATATTTCTAAACAAAATATACCTACTACGTATAAGAAAGCCCAGTGGAAAACACTGCAGATGTGTTTAATACAATAATCTTAAAACCAGAAATAAATGAAGCATTTATGCGAATAGAATAGCAACAATTTAATAATTTCAGCAAAAAAAAGTATTAGTCATAGTTATTATGGTAAATTGAATTATATTGTTTGTAATTTTCGTTTACAAAAGGATGTTACAGATTGTTAAAATGTAAGCCTAAACTAAATATATAACAATGCATATTGTTATGTGATCATATTTTTTGATTACGCTAATGAGCCTTAGCTGATAACATATTATAGAGTTATACAAATTAGGTACCTGTGGTTTAAATGTAATTTAGTGGTATAATTTGTTCCAAAAATTAATTCAATTTTTACTTGTTGTAGTGTTCAGTATTCGACAGCCCCATGAAGTATTACATTTGGAATTACGAATATACGATATACTTTATGCAAATAAAGAATATGGCTATTTAAATATGAGTAGTAGTAGCTAGAACTGTTTTTGGTTTAACAGCAATTATAGATGTGCAAAAATATATTCCGTAAAATGTCGTATTTTGTTTTGTGAAATTAGGTGTATTAGGAAGACATACTAATATGTAGGAATGCGAAAGTATGTGAGTACAATGGCGTGTTTTGTGTGTAAATGATTGTTGGGTATGGAAGACGAAGCATTAAAAGAAAGTAACAGCGATAGAAATGAAATTGCCTTTCAGAGTAATTGATAAGTTGTGCAATTAGTTCAATGCAAGAGTCAATAAAAGAATGGCTGAACATTGTAGCTACCTGCATTCATACGAATGTTTTTTTTTTGCATTATAGAGTAAAATCGGATATAAATAAATCATAATGTGTATGGGTTTATGTTATTGTATATAGGTAATATATATTTTTAAGTTAACGAGGCTTAACTGATGACATTAATATATGTATATATATATATATATATTAAATTGCAATAACTTTCATGTTATTATGTGGTAAAAATTTGATCTAAAATGAACTTACTTATTGTTCTGTTTTGGTGTGGTGCGAACCTCCAACAAACGCATCAAGTGAAAATGCACTTGCATGTTCATAAATTCATTGTACTCTTTCAAAATAATAATTATGCTCATATAAATGTGACTGTCAACAAAGTAACGAAAACTGATTTCGGTTTAACATTCTATTTGAATATACATAAAGATATCCCGAACGATATCGCATATGTAAGAAAATTATATTTTCCCAAGCTTTAACTATTTTCCGCTATTATAAACGAATGAGAAAATAATGAAGTGTGAATAATAATAAAAATGTGTTCATATACCTACAGATAATAAAATAAGACAATCATATTTTTTTTACTAGTCAGTTGATCTTTTCTCCGAATACAGTAATACATATAGACGAATGCCATTTGCAATGCATGGTAGTGTGTGTAACGATCTGCTAGTTTTTGCCACTGCAGGTATTACTAAAAAGATTGCTGAAACTTCGAACCTTCCAACTGTGTGTCCATTTAAAAAGGTTTTATTTAATTTGTATTCAAGTTTTAAGTATACAACAAGTGACTTTTGTTCTAGGGACTACATCATATGAGGAATTTCGTTATAGGCTCAGTAGACACGGTGGATTTACCGTGGGATAAATTAATGTTTCTTGTAAATTTAACACACGGCATAGAAAAATTGATAGATATGCAGCTGTTTGTGACATTCGATCATCAACAAATGTTCATAGAAAAATATTTTGATCGATAATGGAATTATTTTGTATTAGTTAAGAATTCGTTTCATAGAAGTTGTTAAGTTTGTAATGTATTTGGAGATAGCTTTAGGAATTATATTTTTCTGCATTGTTTAATAATTTGTTTCATGCCCTGGATTATCCTTTTTACTTTCTTTTACGAAGTAATAAGTAAGTATTGTAATCACGCAAATACACCTTCTCTGAATCGAGTCTTACTGTTTTTGGAATGACGTCTGTGTGTGTGTGTGTGTGTGTCTGTGTGTGTTGTGTGTATATGTGTGTGTGTGTGCGTGTGTGTTTGCGCTCTAAACCTACACTGTAAAGATAAAATTATGAAACTTTAAACTTAAGATTTGTATATGCCTGGGAAGATAGCCTTTTATTTTGAAAAGCATATTCAAACCGGAAGTGCATGTTTACTTGAGACACTTTTTGCATATCTTCGAAGCGGCTGCACTTACAGTAAAATAAATACAATTAAAGTTTAAGATATTAATGATTTAAACAACTTTTGTTTGAAACATTTCTTCAAAAAGTGTACCAGTTACGAGAAAATTGCTATTATCCTATTTTTCATTGCCATAGTTACATAGGTATGGAAAATTATATATAATAAATCGTATGTACTATGCATGTCAACTGTTTTAAATATTCAAATATTTTGACATTTAACATTTATTGTCAGTGTGACAAATAAGTTTAGTGAAAAACCGTTAGAAAAGTTAGTAAATAATTTAAAATATTATATATAAATATTTTCTCTGGTTTAAAGTTAATTTGAAAACTAAAAAATGCCCGACCATAATAATTTTTAATAATATGTAATGAATAATAATATTTTCTTTATACTACTATAAAATCCAACATTTAAAATCTGAAATACATATGTTTTCTTTGGAAATCTGACAATAAACTAACTTTACAATTTTATTGGACAATGTATGAAAATATTTTCTTGAAATTTAAACATTTTATATTTTTATTTATATACTATCAAATCTAAATATACTGACTACGTAAAAGAAAGCTTAGGGCCAATACATGGCCGATGTTTATTTATATACTATCAAATCTAAATATACTGACTACGTAAAAGAAAGTTTAGGGCCAACATATGGCCGATGTTTTGTTTAATCATAAGAAATGTATGCACATTACTATATTATAAAACGGCATATTTTTAAATTTATATCATATGCTTTTGTAGCAATCAGGAAAATGTAAAACAATTTTCTATCCTTTTAAAAATCATTACAGACACCTATTAGATAAGTTCTTTAGTATGTATACAATTTAAACTTTCGAAAAAAGAGTAAATTAATTCAAATAACTCGTCAACATAAAAACAAAAATCGTTAACGGTCGTATTTGCACTAGTCAATTAGTTAGCTGTTTACTTCCTTTTCACACGTAGAGAAACCACAATAACTACCCGCATATAACCCTAGTTCAAATAATAGACGAACCCATTAGATGCTTTTAAAGTTGCAGCAAGCGATATGCGATCGCGTTCAAAGTGAAAATGGGCGACGGAAATAAAAACCAAGCTATTAAAGACCAGAAACAAACAAAAAGACAGCGCCATGAATGCTCGCATCACTTTTCGAACAATAAAACTTTATATCTTTCATAACAATGCTAATAATGGTAACATGGCGAGCATTCTAGTACTGAGAGCAAATATTTTAAGACGCTAAGAATGGTCAGAATTATTCTAGACATTTAAAAATATTATTATTTCTTTCAAGATGACGCCTACTCAATATCCGGTTTATTTGTTAATAAAATTCGAAATTTTAACTATAACAATTTTAATTCTTTTTTGAAGTTAATCATGTAAACATTTAAATGAATCACGTCATGTGAAGTAATATTCTTGTAAAATTACAAAAGACTTCATGTGAATTTGAACGCAAATCAGACACGTGCTTCGTATACGAAGCAGTGAGAAATACAACAAGCTGATTGCTATATACAAGGGGATGAGTAAGCGGGACAGTCCACAAAATGTAATGTTGCAGTTGTCCTGTTGGCCATCGTCATACAGCGCCATCGTTACACCGTTCAAAGTGTTAATCGGAGCGAAATATTCTATTTCCAATACCTAAAACCACTTGAAGCCATTGTCGCTAAAATAACGGATGAAAGAACACATTGTTGGGTGTCTCGAGTATTGCGACTCACCCCATTTGTATTGTCGAACTCGCCGCCATTCTGATTTAAATACAAAAGGGATGGTACGAAAGGATTTCAGTCTAGACGTGTTTGTTGTTGTTTTATAGTTATTTTTCTAGGAGGGAGACTAAACCCACCCTTAAATACCCCTTTTAGGTAGTGTAGAACATATGGAATATGTGTGGGCTTAAGTACGTTGGTTTTAAGCTGATTTTTGTCATTTATAGTAAGGGTTATTTTTGGTTTGCATTTGATAACTAAACTATATTGTGTCGTCTACTACTTTGCATACATTATATATTATATTCGTGTTATGCACACCGTTTCATGATGTGTATCATATATAAAAGATAAAATGATATATTAGTTGCATATGTCTGTTAATCAAACACATTTCATTATGTTTATTAGAGAATTAAATCAATAAACATTAACTTGTCAGGGCATAAACGCAGCTAATTTTAGCATTGTACCATCAAATTTCATATAATTGAAAATTTGACTGAACTAACATATATTTATATTAAAATATCAATGAACTTTTCTAAATATATATAAAAGATTTTATAAACTTACAATTAGATGAAATCGCTGGACGGTCTTTACTTCAAATTTGATATTCTGAAATATATATATATATATATATATATATATATATATATATATATATATATATATATATATATATATATATATATATATATATATATATATATTTTCAGAATCTATATATATATATATATATATATATATATATATATATATAATCTTATATAGTTACCAATTTTTTTCCTGGAATTACAATTTTGAAAAAGAAATTTATGAAAACCTAATTTCATTGAATACAATAAAAATAGTAAAAAATAAATAAATAATTTTTGATATAAACTGTTGTGCCTGTGTATTTTCCAATGTGACAAATAGACGGCGTCGGTTAACCGAGCATGTTTTTTTATAAAATCTTATTTATTAGTAAATGTACTTTCATTACTTTACTTCTAAGCTTCTGTTTTTTATACACTTATGAAATGCAACATTCGCATAGGTAATAGATGAATTCTTTGTGATAAGAGCATCCTAATGAATATTCCCCCACCGGCCATTAAATAAACTAATAATAAAATAACCATCAAAATAAATGCATAATCAAGTTTTATAACAAGGACAACAACGCCATAATCACACAATAACATTTTATCTCCAACAAGATCTCAACAATACAGCACGAAAAACATACAATGGAAAGACATTCGCGGCTGACAATACTGTCCAGCGAAAATGCCTACTCATATACACAACCGAGCGGTCACTCGCCGACAATTTTCATTATCATCCCTGACTGGTCAGTTTTATTATTCAAATCAAATTTGTGGCAAGCTGGTGCGAGGTAATTCAATAGATTCTATTTAAAACACAGCCCATTAATTCGCTGAAAATTACCAAGTTGTTGATAACACTCTTTGTATCCTCAGCAATTGGTTCTCGCTAATAGACGAGATAATCTAAGTGGAAAGATTACTGCGAGAATGATTTCGCTTAAAATTTATTTTAACAACTAATGTGCAGTGAAATGTTTGAGTATTAAGTCAAATCTTCAAAATATCGATAACATATTTGCATTTTGCGAAAGCAAAACGTAATTACATTTTAATGTATGTATAGAATCCATATTATGAAATCGCGTTATGTTAAACACAGTTCAAATATTACCAATGCTAATTTATCTGTATTGGCTGAATGGCGAATAACCCAAAATCGCATATCTGATTGATAATGATGCGTTCGCGAGTGCTTTGCAAACTAAGAGAAACAAAAGTATCCAATTTAATATCAATGATTCCACAATGGTAGCGATGGACACACTACTGCCAAACTGTGAATACACATACACACGTGCCCCTGGATATTAGGATTTGGTATTTAAACGGTTACGTATACATGCAGATTGAGTACGTAAACTCTGTCATAGAATTCTACCATAATTATCCGGGTAACGCATTATAGTTGCAGTCACAACTATATTCGTTCGGGCTGAAGTTGGAGAAGAAATGGCTTCAGTGGAATGGTCGTTGTTCATGTTACGGCGATCTAGTTTCATTTCACAGAGAAAGTACGACAGAAATGGATGTTTGCACACATGGAATTCCAATTATCAGCATCAATATCAATGCACACAGGGACTCACACACACATACAGACACTGACACCCATTCGCACTTACATATATACACATTGTCATACATATATAGGATTCATATAACGTCCTGGATTACTGTTGTATGGCGTGACTGTACCGGACTTCAGTGTTAATTCGTGTTTAGTGAAATGCTGAATCGGATAGCCGTTCATGAGGAAACATGAATCGTTTATGCTTCTAAAGTCCTTTTCATATACGAGTAATATCGAACAGTGCAATATTCCTCGATTTCCTGTTAGAGACTACACATATAGTGTAGATTGTATTCATCAACACGAAATGCGTTACAAGAAAGATTTGATATTCAAAAATGCCTACTTCCATTTAGGAGACTTTAATAATACATTTTTCAAAAAACATGCTTATACATTTTATGCAATTATAGATGATTTACAGAAATAAAAATGTTTTTTTTTAATGTATGTGGAATACATAAAAAAGTGTAATTTAAACGAAAATACTAATAGATTTTTTCTAAGCATATCTTCTATTTTAAATTGTATGCTTTACATTTCTTTAGCATTTTGAATGAATACTGTTCAAAATGTATGTAAATCTTGCCAATTTGAAACTATATAGTTTGAAATGAGTGCGTGTATGTGTAGAGGTCAGGGAAAAATAACGGAAATGGCGTGCAACAGTAGCGTGCTGTGTCGGATATCGCCAGAACTAATACCACACATTACAACTATTAAGACTATTTGAAACTTGGTTTGTGTGCAGAACATTGTATATAATAACGTCACAACGAACAAACAAGGGAAAAATAAATTATATCCTCATAGTAAAAATAGAGACGTTCATTCTTACAACTACATATAAATTACAGATTCTAATATTCTATAGATGTACATATATATATATATATATATATATATATATATATATATATATATATATATATATTTATATATATATATATATATATATATATATATATATATTTATATATATATAGTATATATATTTATATATATATATATATATATATATATAACTTAGTAAAAATGATGGAAGTTTAAAAATTTCGCCCATGTTCGTTTGACAAATTGAATCGATTTTTTCGTAACACATTTCTTTTATATTTTTTATAATACCGTGATGTCTCACTAAAAATTAAATGAAACTTCGTTAAAAAAAGCATCGTATCTCGTTATCACTGAGTACGAGACGAGTCCGTGACGTTCTGAGAACATTAAAAAAGGGAAATGAAGTTGAAGTTTATTTTTTATTCTGTACGCGAATCGTTCGTTTCTTGTATGCCGCAAGCGAGCAAAGATTCAGCGGCAGCCAATGTGCAAACTGTTCGAACATCAACACCGCGATGATTCATCACAATACGCCAGCACGGACAACATGAAGAAAACAGAGATTATCGAAAGAGTTAACGTTGAAAAACATTTATCGCTATATGGTACTTCCACTTGAGTCACCGTACTTGTAGTATTTTTCTCTTAAAACTTTGGTGCATTTAAATTTTTTATAGATTGGTCACCAATTAAAGTTTTACATATTGATTACATTTTGAAATGTGAATAACGTACACGCCCGTTTCCTCATTTCGTATTAAATGCATTTATGTTTTGTTTTTATTTATATTAGTTCTAGAATTCACCGGAACGAAACATCCGCTCTCAGGATTGTGCAAAATGTTGTAGTCTTCGTTTTGATTTATTTGTAATACTAGCAACGTAACACACCTAAAGAATGTTTGAATGCGTTATTCATATATCCATGGCTATCCTATAAGTATTATTCCCTGTTTGTGCAGTGTCCTGATCTACTGTATATCTTTATATGTATGACTTTTCTGATATGTACGGCTTGTTTTTATATAAAAAAAATTATATGTATTTCTTGGCAAGCATGTACCAACGCTGGACCTGTTGATGTAAATGCTACTGCAACAAAAGCGCATGAACAACTTTTAAAACAAGGAAAAAAAACTGCTTGGCAAGATGATTTACAAAAAGTTGGCGAACAGATTCCGCGTAAATGATATAGGCTTTGAGAGTCGTGGGAGTGCAAAAAGTGCAAATTTTACATACACTCACTGACGGGCAGTTTCTAGACGATGTATTTGCTGTTTATCTTGTCATCACTTTGTTGTGTTTATAATAAATTGTTTTAAGTTACATACTAATAACTTCATTACGACTTTTTTTTAGATTATTATCAAGATGGTGAAACATGAGTGAACAATAGAAAATATATATAGGTATATATTCTTTTTGTACAAGTTGTAATTGTAAATTGGTACGATGTTCGAAATGTTTTTGCTCAGATCAAGTTTTTCATTCTGCATGTCAGTCTTGAATTAATTATCAGAGTTCTAGTTATCTTTTACAGTTTTTAGTTACAGATAAACTATATTCTTTGTAAATCGCTGAGGAATTTCATCGTGAAGAAATTAATTTTAGAAAAATTAAGAAAAGATGTGTTATTCTTCACAGTTTCTCTATTATATAACATGATTACTGTATTAAGTAGTTTCTGTACCAGATGATGATTTTTTTAAAAATCGAAACCGGTCGTACAAATATAACTTTTCTAATAAAGAAACTGTGAAGAATAAGACGTCTTTTCTTAATTTTCCTAAAAATATATTCTTTGTTACTAAACTATGTATACTAATCATTACAGCTAATCAGTGAAATATGACTAATCTAAAAGAATATTAGAGCAATATTAAAATCATTATTTCCTTTTTACGAGTTTTGAATAAAATGCATGTTTTTCTTAGAAAAAATATCCTAAAACTAAAAATATTAAAAAGAGGATTATTTAATGATCTTTTACAAAAATTTAGATGTATACAATTGGTAAACATTTTTTTTAATGACTTACACTTCGTATAGTACGTAAAAAAAATATGATTAAAAACCTGAAATTTACAAAACATGTAAATTAAATAATAAACCAAATTAATACATTATAATTATAATAACGGAGCAGTGCAGTGCCATAAAATTAACATTTTACGAAACCAACAAAACATATATTCCAATTTCAACACAGAAATAATGTACACCATAACGAACTAATTACGTTTGAAGCCAGTTAAAAACAATTTTAAACGCATTGTTTACTTAAAAGCTGGCAATAATTTACAACAGTTATAATCTAAATATGAATAATATTCCAGTTTTGAATATTTCCAGCATTTAATACGTAAATAAAGAAAACGAATAGTTTATGTCGTGACTGCAACGTTCAGCGTGAATAAAACAATCGTTGATTATGCGAGTGCGATATGGAAGTTGGCATTTATATTTAATTTAATATAGGTATAAACGGACTGTTTCGGTATAATATATGCGAACTACTCATAACGTTATTTATGACTGTGTTCACACTATCACAATACGCACGCAATAATTACGACTGATTTAATTAGAATAAGTGAATTTTGCCATTTGTTTTGGTATTAATAAATGTTAACTATTTGTATGTGACATTTCACACCTTGCTGTTAAATATGAATTTGATACTGGCCTGTTATTAATGTGCCAGCAAATTTTTATTACAAATTAATTTTCGTGTATGTAGAATTTGGTGATAAAATCTACGATAAGTAAATATATAATTAACTTTTGTTAAATTAATGATGACTTATTACGGATTTGACAATTAATTTTCGGGTGTTTTATGACTATTATATAACATATAGTTTGGCCATAAACTTAGATTAATTAATGTTAAATTGGCTAAATTATTAAATAAAATAAAGTAGCAAAAGAAGTACTCATTAATATCACTATTGCCATGAAATAAAATATATGACGCCAGCGATGTCATTGATTAAGTGATTATGAAACATGGTAAATAAATAGGTATATGGTTTTTTTATACCATTCGATCTTGTTAAAAGGAAGAAATTATATTTAAATTTCCCATGCTAACATTAATTTAATTTTACTGTTTGTAAACATATGCTATGCGTGAGATACATGTTAAAACAAGTTAATTTTTTAAACACACAAAATGAAGATATTCAAAACGTTCAAATACATTTTTAAAATATGGAAATTACCAAAAATTAACATAGAGACACGACCTCGACATCTAACGTATCTATTTACAGAAGAAGTCAAGACATCATAAATAAACACGCAACGTGCTCATAGGCGTACGTCTGTAGCAATGAACATTTCTATTTAGTTACACAGACAGACGAACGATCACTCTCGCATTGAAAGTAAAGCATGAATGCATCTTTTCAAAGAAGTTACAATGAACGCCTATGTGTGAAGAGAGAAAAAAAAAATGATCATCGTACTACACACGAAAGCACACTATGATATGTTTATTAGACACAGAACGGGGTAAAATGGATCGCTAGATAATTTATTCCGAAAAAGGGAAATGAGATTTCAAAGACGTGTCACGAAAGTGTAAAACCTAACGAGCAGTAGAATAATTATGTAAAAATCTTAATTTATTCCTGGATTATTAAAAATAAATTTAATTCATATAGTATTAATAATGGCGGCTTTTTAATTTGTACTCAACATGTCTACATGAGACATATTTACATAATTATAAATTTTATTCATAATTTCCGTTTTTAATCAAAACTACAACCCGGGAATAACGAATAATGTTAGATAAAGCAATTTATGTACAAATTTATTTAATAGTGATTTAATTGCTGTAGTAATCCGTGTGTGTGTTCGTATTATTACTCAAAACCATCTTTAATTCCATGGATATCTACATATATGACTTTGTATGATTTTCTCTTGTTACTTTTATACATTTGTTAATAAAATACTAGATAATTAATATTTTGTAAATTATGGTTGACATTAATTTTAATTAATCTGCTTGGAATAGATATTGGATAGAGTTGTTATACCGTGGGGATATCAATGAATTGGAATTAAATTTGTCGTCTTGGTAAAGTCATGTGATTACAAATGGCTAAACCTGTTCAGATTTCCAAGAAATATGATTCGTATGTATCGTAAATATAAATTAATTGGATTGGAGTGCTTAAAATGGAGCATATCAAGTTGAATTTAATATTTCCTATTTATTATTTAATTATAATATAATCAATAGATAAGTGACAAAAAAAAGAAGTATTGGCTTACGGTTAATATATAATCAATATAATTTTGTTTTGCAATAAAACCACTATATTGAATAAATATATGTCGAAGATGAATTTGCAATGCTGGTGCACCAATTTGTTGAGCATGTCCATTTGAGCGAGTATCCATACTTCATTTAAACGGATTATCTTTCGAATTGTCTATCATTACATTTGCTTATCATAGTGATTATTAGTTCGTGTGAGATAAACGTGATGTATGTGTCGGTGTGAACTATAATAATGTGTTACGTTAATGTCTTCATTACACGTTTGCTTACTGTTGCATTGGTAGAATAATGATGGTGCATAGTCACAAGTGGTGCATATATAGTATATAAATGCCTTATATACTAACCTGCTGATTTTAAACGGAGCAATGCTTCAGTTAAATGAAATGAAATAATTCTCATTTCCGGTTTACCTACCACTTAAAATCGTTGCTTCCAATTCGTTAATATGCGTGCAGCATTAAATAAATATAGAATCAATCATCTATATAATTAAGATGATGGATAATTTATAAATAAAAAATATCCAATCGCGAGATTGGTATTTGATTTAATCGCTTTAAGATAAGTGGATTCTTCGATAATTATGTTTATATAATGCTAACAAAAAAAAAGTTATACTAATACAAAACATCTAATTAACCTAGCCTATTTCTACGAGTATATCTGCTGAAGTTAGTGAAGAAGATAATCTTGCGATAGTGCTAGAGATAATTAATATATATGGATATTTCGCTAAAAATAAATATTCATACACAGCAATTTCAAAAAAATTAATTGCCACTATTTGATAATGGCTAATTGCATTTAACAAACATTTCAATTTTATTTTCATATTTAAATTTCCGTTAACGGAAATACCTTTTTTTATAACTTTGACACACTAAATAGATTTTAAGAATATAGAAATTGAATTTTGGTAATGAATTCATATTTTTGAAAATGTTATTCAAAGTACAAATTACTTCTTAGAAATTCAATATTCTTGTTTAATAAGTAACTAAATTAAAACAAAATAAAAGTAATAGTTTGGTCATTTAGACAATAAATTTTAATTTATCGTTAAAACATTGCTATTCGAATTTGAAGATCCGATTAAATGTTGTAAATAATGATGTAGCAGTTAATCAGAATGTAGTCTTATTTAAAACAACAATAGCTTGAACAAAAAAAAAGAATCTATACTTATTGGCAAGCTACTATTGTGGTCTCCTAAACTGTGCCAATCCAAACGGCATAACTCTATTATTACTTGAAACAGAAATACACCTCGAAGTCACGGAAGTGTTTTTCTACGACGCGACGGCTATTAGGCTATACACCAACTGTAGCATAGAAATATAACAAAGTGGAACACAATAGAACAATCACAATCTGACGCAACTGTTTAATATTCCGCCTATTTCGCTCTTCTATTTTTCTTCATTATTATCTTTCTTGTGTATAGAGAGACAAATAAATTACGAGATGAGATCAATGTAATATTGAATTTGAATATGCATATCATCAGACCGACCACAAAACGTTTTTTAAATCTTTCCTATTAAGAGTCAACGTCTTTCGGCTTATCTAGTAATTATAGGTAAGCTAGAGTAATTGTTTAATTAGTATCCCACGTATCTATATATATATATATATATATATATATATATATATATATATATATATATATATATATATATTTATATGTGTGCTTACGAAGCATGCACGGGAAAATTATATTTCCATATGATATATCACCCCGTTTATATTGTTCTGCTTACTAAGGTTGTACTTGAAAATTGATGACTTTTTTATAGTGGCAGATGTTTATATTTCTGTACGCTAAGGGTTAAAATTTAATTAAATATAATTACCGGGTTAATCTTCCACCTGCGTTGGAATGTTTGATAAGTGTAGAACGGGTAATTTTTTATATTAGTTTTAATCTTTCATACGAATGGACCACCTACGAAATCACGAATTGTATGCGATGTAAATATTGATAAAAATTAATTAAAGAGGAATTTCGAATGGGAACATTTGGGATAACAAAACTGTAAGTCATTTGGACCAAGCAATCACATTTTTTTGATAAACCATAAGAGATTATGTTGAAGATGAACGACTTCTTCATTTGGAGCTTTTTATATTAAAGTTCTTCAGCGTAAGTAATTATCAAATACGGAGTGTATCTCTTGATAATTTTGTAATAGGATGATGTACTAAATGACATCAAAATTGATTGTGTTATAAATAGAAGACAATTACAGTTGTGCATTACAATTTGCAGAAGATTAGGAAGCAAACTTGGAATATAATTCTCGCTGATATGCTGTTAAATCATAAATTCAAGTGTTATATGTATGTATGCGCGTATAGATTGTCTTTATATATTTGTATGTATGCAGAAGGTACACGAACTACAAATCGGTAGAATCCGCTTTTACTTACGTCTGTAATTGCAGACAAATCACAGCAATTTCCCAAGCATCCGTTATGACTTGTTAAACGGAATGGTGGAATGATCAATGATGAATAATAAACTGTGTAAGTGTACAAACATAATTTCTCGCGATGACTGGATAAACACAGGCCTCACAGGTGGTGGTTTCGTACAAAACCAACAGAGACAACGCTAGTGTGTTATACACGCGGGGTCCATTAATAAATATTCATCTCTCTTCCACGATCATTTATTGGTTATGTTGAAGAGTGCCGGGATTAATATGCATCATGAAGTTAGAGATATTGAGGAGGCAACTATACTTATTTATCTAAGACGTACAACAAATGCCCTAGCTATCTCTTGCAACTTCTTGCCGAAGGTCAAACAAGAAATATTGTTTTGGCTGCCTATTATATTCTACGCATACTTAATAGAGAATTATATAAATAAGATGTAATGCATGTGAAAAGGATGAATGTATGTGTTAGTAGATGAACTTTAACAAAGCACTTATTCAGTATATAGTTACGTTTGTAAAACCAAAACAGTTCCTCTTGATATAAGCAACACATTGTAGAAATTCTGTTACAATTGAATGAATCCCTCAAATAATAATAATAATGATCAAATAAAAAAAAATTTGAATTTCCTTTATAATAAGATCATTTTTATATAGGTACATCTTGGTTTGGCGCAACTCAAAGCAACCTTTCGCTATTACTTATATTTGTCAACGAATTTGTGTGCGCAATATCATAATATGTGCACTGAAACGGTAAATTGCCAGGGCGCACATTGAGTAGAATATATTTGACAAGTGGTTGAGTTACGATATATGATCGTTTGTGTATGTCCTGCGAAGTTTTACGAGTATTTCTCAAGATGTCATCTGTAATTTGCGTTATGGTGTTGCCCGAGTTTCACTCCTCTTGCTTCTTTTTGCTTGCATCCACCACTGCCTTTCCTCCACGACCACGACTTAATGTTTTTGTTAATGTAAGTGTTCGCTGGGAGTTGTGACAGCTACCCGACCGCTTGACATTGTTATGAAAGATGATACGAATGCTACCAAATTATAAAATGTTTTAATTCTATTTAATATAACTTAAAAACAAGGTAATTTAATTGCTGTTACTAGGAGAGTGTTTTCTAAAGTAAATATTTATCGAATAGTATCGAAATAATAAACAATTTGATCGTAAATAGGCAATATAAATTCCTCAACAGTTTATAATACTATTGAAGGCACACGCGTTCTCTCGCTTATATCATCGTCATGTTAACAAATCGAGTGGACGAGTACTTAATATATAATTTAATATAATCACCATGGTATTACGTGCCTTACTGCATCTTGTCACGATATATATTTGTATGGGGTATGGTTCAGCGTATTCATTTCCGAAACAACTTTTATATTCAAATCGATTTTTATGAACATTTTACCGTAAAAGATAAACTAAGAAATGTTGTATTATTAATAGTCAGACATGACCGACTCTGAAATATCTACATATACGATTACTGATAAAAATCATTTTTATGACTTAATTATGCTAAAAACTTATTATACGCAAATATTTATTACAACTTTTGATTTTATATTAATGCAGAAGCGATGGACGTTAATTTATTTACATTTTTAAATTTTCTACTCATACCCTAACTTCATGCCTATTACCATTCATTTCTACTTTAACAATCTTTCCCCAATCTGTTTTGTATATTAAAATTATATTGGAGTGTTGAAGAAGGAAGTCAAGAAGATTTCGACAACTGGTATACGAAATTAGTTTCTGGTAGCTTACAAATTCAATGTAGTTTCTATGTTTCGCAGCGTATACTTCAATTGGTGTAATTAAATTATTCCTTATAGTGTCAATGTTTGTTGTATTGTTTCAATTACCGCTGCACAATCTAACGGTAGGTAATCAAACGGTAATATTTGATGAACACTGCACTGGTTTCACTAATAAATGCTAGCCTTCAGTAATGTGCCGTGAATGTTGTTCAGGTTTGTTATATGCCATGGCATATTGTGTTTATTTAATATTTCATTGATAACATACATATTTCATCGCTAATAATTTGATGTTTGCTTTAAACTATTAACGCTTTGTTTGCCTTGCAGTTTGCATGTCATGCCCTTACAAACACGGGCGATAATTTGCTTGTTTATAAGTTTATGACGCACATTGATTTTTGTTGCATCGTTTAAGATTATTACTTAAGTTGTATCTTCATTTTGTATTCAAATATATTAGGTATACATACATAAAAATAAGAAAATTCAAATAACTAAATATATATATATTTTTTTGACAAAATGTCAATTAAGATATTTTCTGTACGTAATAAAAACATTTTTTTACTTTTATTCATAAATTGTATATATGCATTAGATTGGATATCTCTTGCATATAGACAACATCTTAAATTGTAATTAGTTCAAATAGTTTTTTTATCATTTCTTCTGACTTCCTTCCTTATATTTGTCACCCAATGTTTATTTTAATTTTATTGCTGTTACACAAATACAAATCAAATTCCTGAATTAATTAGAATCTATAAATGTATCCAAAACTACGTTCGATATCTGCATGTGTCATTTGTAATAATAGCAGTTGTATAAATTGAAATGACGTAATTATAATAGGTACGCAATTATTTGGTAGATTTGGAAATTCAAATATATATATATCAACTTATAAGATATTAATGATAAGAACTGTCAAAATCAGCTACATACACTAATAGTTATTTCAATGGTATACATTTTCTCAGAAATATTTAGAAAATCGTTGTTTTAATAACGTACATAAATTTTTTTGAAAACTTCAATCAAAAATGTTTGCTTTATAAAAAGATAAAAACGTATTTTGGCTACTGTTTGATAATTTCGTGTCTAATCCAAGCTTTACGTCTGATACAGTTGGGTGGATCATATTTATAGGGTGGGCGAGTGTGGGTCGCAATAGGTGTGTATCGCTTATCTATAATAATAGGGTGTCACGTGGTATAGAGACGTTAGACCGTGAGACAATAGCGAGGATAATATATATTAGTGCGTACGTGGTTCAAAAGTTCACGCGTACCATTGTCCATCCGATACTTTTTTTTCGTTTTCTTTGTTTTTGCAGTTTCTCAGGTCGCACCACCACTTTAGACAATGTATCATCTAACGCATCTGTAAATTCAGATACGGACAAGCTAGTATGTTACTGCAGGGGTCGCCAATGTGAAATACATAAATATTTGAAAATATTGCGTGTCTGGCCAGCACCAGCTAGGCTAGCATCCGATAACCGAAGCACATGTGCGCTCTTGGATTCTGAGAAATATGTATATGGCACATTTTGAATTCAAAGTTTTTTTTTTATATATATATAATAGTACCTACGGTTGAGAAAATACGTTGCACACAATAATTTATTCAAAATATTTTCTAAACAACATTTTATAGTGGTTTATTTTTTACTCAAAGAGGGTTGACTTGATCAATTCACAAAACAAAGAAAACAATATATTTATTTATAATCGATGGTTAAATCAATGATTTTCATTATCTTTGTATGTTTAATTCCATTAACTAACCATTAAAATTCCAATAACACTAATTAATTAAACTGCATATACGAAACAATATATGAAGGTACAAGATTCTTATAAGATTTATATGCAAACAAGAGGCCATATGTGAAGATTTACGGGTCTTGTAACAAGAGAACCTGTTAGCAGTATACAGCGATGTTACCTTGGCGTATGTTCCATCATATATCTGTCTACTTTATTGACATACTCGCATGTTGTTATTGTTCAAATAAAATGTAAATAAACTCTGGTTTATACCCTGGACATTTGCTACACGTTGTCTCAATGAAATATTCAACGTTCATATCATTAATTGATATTTTATAGTTAAAGAATATTTAACATCGTTTATTTCAAATTGATGCCGTTTATAAATATTATTCACTAATAAAATCCTGTCAATAAAAATAAGAAATATTGTAATCATGATACTTTCGAACTTTCTTTACCAGTGTGCGTGTGTGTGTGAGCTCTAGAGCCAATGCTGGCCACTACAGATGTTTTTATCACCTTATTCATAGCCAAAGACGTGATGCGCATACAACGCGAAAAGGAACAAAAAGTATGACGATGTTTTTGCTATTATAATTTTATAGTTAATCTTTTATCAATATAAATTCATTAAATTATACTAACAATACATTTGGAACAAAAACAAATTAACGTAAAATTATATTATATCTTTCTATTATTCCGGGAAATGATATTATCCACGAATATAGATTATTTGTTGATATTCAATATAATTCAATTTGTAATACAAGTCCAACAATTGCAATAAAGAACAAAAAAAATTATGTTTTAACAAAAAAAAATCGTTGATGTAATGATATATGAAGTCACGTACACTGTGGACAATGCATGTATGTGATAAATGCGTGTATTTTTTAGATCAATATACAATTAGATGTCGGATAGTTAGGTCGGTATTGTTACGTCCGACAATATCACAAAACTACCATCACTGGCTCTAACGATGTTCGCAACACGAACTCGAACTCAATGATGATTTATTTCAGTCGTCGTTTGAATTACGGCGTGTTGATTTTTATTGATTATTCATGCTTCGCTCGACGGTGATTTTTATTATTGTAGAATTGTGGGTGGTACAGGTCATGCACTTACAGTATTACAAAATAAAATGAAATTCTTTAAAATTTGCATGCAATACATTTCCGAAATTCGGTTATTACATATAATATATATCCTTGTTTTCCCAACAATAATATATGAAGTAAAATTAATAATTTTAACTATTTGTAATATTGTATAATTGGAAGAAGAAAAATTACGAAATTGAACTCGGTAACGTTAAACTCAATTACCAGAAACGAACGCAACGAGTAATTTTTGACACACGAAATTTAGTTATATGTACAAAGTTTAATTAAAGAAATTTGACATATATTAGAATTTACAGGCGGTTCCTTTACTTTCATGAACAGTTATGGAACAATATGACAGACAGGTGAGACAGCTGACCTCAAGCACCAGGACTGCCTGGTGCCAGAGATCGTAACTTTTATGTACGGAGCGTCACAGACGTTCTAAAACAATTTATACATCTAATATCTTCCAAAAGATTCACTTTTATCTATCGGTTTACTTGTTTACATGGAAATTATACCTAACCAGATTTATTGACATGCAAATTCCTAAATAGATTTTCTTAAAACTTAATAAAAAAAAAAAAAATTGAGAATTTGGAAACACATATATACTATTTATTACAAATTGTTAACTATTTACAACTCAGTGTTGTTACTATCTAAATAACAGCGCTTAAAATGATAAAAAATCGTCCCTAGGCTACATATTTATTTATATTTTTAAAACAGAAACGTATAAATGCATTAATAATTCATAATTTATGCATTTTGCATCATAAAGATAAAACATTCATCATCATTTATCTTTTATAAATACAACAAGAAACATTCAGACCTATATATATATATATATATATATTTTGTTGTAAGATAAAACATTATTGACCGTTCGGTGTCACCTGTTCAGGAGCACTGTGTCAAATTCTCGGGTCAGATTTAATTACTACTCCCACCTTTTCTAATATAGCTTTATTAGTTTTCCGAATCAGATTATAGCAGGCCGAGTGCCGAAGTTTCTGAACTCTTGACATCCAATGATGCGAATCTCGTCACATGCTAAAGTAGCTACATGCGAAACTCAACGACTTACTTTCAACATGCTACGAACTCATCCGAACTTTACCGATCTCTCATACCTTTCCAAATATTTCTCTGCGTTAGGTATATTATCGGAATCTCCAAATATTTAGTTTAAAATTTGCGGTTTACAAATTTTGATTGCTTATCATGCGTAATCAAAATAATTATTGGAGAAATGTGTATATGGATTTTCGCTAAACCGAAAAGGTAGATTTTTGCGGTCAGAAGAAGAATTTAGGAGTTAATTATTCTGCATCAATAATACTCTATAATTTTTCATTTACGATCCCTTTTTACTTTCTTTTACGAAGTATGAGTAAGTATAGTAATCACGAAAAAAAAAATTCTCGAAATAATCTAACTTTACCACAATTTTACTGGACATAATGAATGAAAATATTTTCTTTTAAATTTAAACATTTTATATTTTAATTTATATACTATCAAATCAAAATATACTGACTACGTAAAAGAAAGTTTAGGGCCAGCACATGGCCGATGTTTTTTCTTTCATGTAGAATTTTCAATTTTTTTTTAGAAATAAAATGGAATTTGTTATAGGTAGTAATAAAATTCATAGTTATTGCTGAATAACAAAAGAAAGTTTTTACAGTAATAATGCGATCACATTTATAAACCTTTATAATTTACATTTTTGCTAAAAATGAATACAGTAGTTAATTATTTTATTATAGTTTTTATAATTAATAACGACGAAAAATCGTATCTGAATGACTTTGAACTAAAAATCGTATAAATGAAACCATATGCATCACAAAATACCAGAAGTATAAACAAGTGTTATTAATTACTGAAAGTAACGGGTACAAGTAATAAATAATCCGAAACTGTAACTAATAGGGACAATGGAATATTAAAAATAAAGTACCTTATAGTCTGAATAGATATTCAAGTTATGAATGACACCCACACAAGTCACAGTCCATTTTACGTGGGGGGAGGTCTTACATTTAGGCTGTTTAATAGCGTAAAAAATGGAACATCACGATAATTAGTATTTATTATAAGCTAGTCATCAGTTATATGCATAACTGAATCAACTAGCGACTTTCTTTAAAAACATCTGTCCTGTAAATGCTGTATGATGTCGCCCACATTACACCATCACACATGAATCGTATGCGGTGTAAATTGATATTTATTTGTTTCGGGTATATACTATCTTGTTAACACTGCTGTGTTAAATGAACTAATAAATAACATACGCGTTTGTTTGTGTGCTATTTTTAAATGGTGCTTTTAAAAATTGAGCGATTATGCATGGTTGTATTTATAGAACAACTGTATGTAATTTATTAAGAAATCTAAGACGTTTTTTATTTAAATATGGATTAAATAGTTTCTTGTTTATGAATTTTATTGAAAAATAAAATATATTTATTTGTGTATATAATCTAGATAAACTTTGGTTTAAAACATACAATTTGCAATTCGTGCAGATAAATTGTATAATATAAAAAATGTTAAGCATTAATATTAAAATGTACGGCCGATGAACTAATGTAGACATTCAAGTTAATTCATTCTAGTACAAAAACAGAGTTTGAACATTTTTTTGTTGCATGTGTGTGTGTGTGTGTGTGTGTGATGTGTTGTCCAGAATGAATAGAACATTAAAGTGAGACCACCGTGAATCTTAATATACGAGACATCTGCAGACAAACTTAAGAATTGAGAGGGACAAAAAATTATATTAATGAAAAACAGACACACATCGTTGTCCCATTACTATCAGTATAGATAATTGTTCTTTATTTCTCAAACCTGGTCCAAATTAATTTAATTTGCTGTTTTTATTTGCAATTTGTTTTAGATGTGCTCTTTTCTATATAAAATATTATGTGATTTAAGTTTAGGTTCATTAAATATCTACGTAACAATTTAAAAAATGAGCAACTATAATAAATATATTTACTTCAGATAAACAAGCATTGTTAATACAATGATTACTTCCCAGAACTGAACTATAATTGCATTGCATTTAGACAACGGAAACTCGAGCATATTTATCTCAAATAATCATAAATTTAAACCTCTTTAGGTATCTAAATACCTACTTTGTGGTTTTGATATTTTTAAACAAAACACAAATTTTTATGAGCGAATACGCTTAAAAATTGCTGCGCTCTACCTGCATATTATAAATAAACAACTGCTAATTTTACGGCGAAATAATACAGAAATTGATAGCTGCGTCTCAAGAAATGATAGCAATTTATAAATAGCCCAAGTTATTTAACAACATAGCCTATAATTTCAGACCTTACTATAATACTGGTAGTTTTATAAAATGTGATATTAACGTTCGGAAGACGTTTTTCAGTACTACCAAAAAATGTTGCTTCATATATATATATTTTATATAGAGAAAAGACTATATATGCTGTTTAGAGGTCTAGGCCATAACAAAGCACATGTGTATGCTAATTATTCGTAATTTAATGGTTTCGGTATAACAACCCTGAAGGTGAAATAAAAAGCAGTGCTTCAGAAACTGTTTGGAAAACACTTAGTTTGGTGTGTATTAAAGATAGAATTAGAATAAAGTATACAAACATGTAAATTAAATTTATTTTATTATAAAATATATTTACCTAAACTAAAAATTGATTCCCTTAGAAAACAAAAGATTAACACTTTGGATTATTCATAATTGCAACAAATATTAACTTAACATAGATATATAACTCCATAACTAGAACGAAGAACTACAACTATTGTTAGTACAAAGTATCATCTGTTAGTACAGTAGTTCTATTAACTTTGTTCTTGTGTCATAAATGTTATACTTATACTTACAGGCACAACTATATTTGTTCTTATTTTTTAAGAACCAGAACATGTACAGTAGTTTAAGTGTTTTCTTAACTGCGCCAATAATAAAGTTAGATAAAATATGAACGTTATGCTAATTTTAAACACTAACATAAAAATGACAAGTTTTATTTCTTTGCATATATGTAGCATAGTGAAGTTTTATGTATTTCTGTATGTTTGTACGTGACTAAATAGGCCACCCAAGCGCATTTATTGCACCAACTAATGAAATCATATCTGCAACGAATAAAAGTTTAAATGTCACCTCGTTTCGTTTAAATACGAGAGATCATAAAACGACACAGTTACTTTGCAATGCAAGGTCCAACTCTGCACTAAATAAAATCATTTTTTGGTATAGAATATTTTCAATCCAACAATTTTTTAAAAATAAATTAAGCAAATATATAAAACTAAATACTAAAAAATGTTTCAGACAGTTTACAAGTATGCGCGCGCCGATTATGTAGTGACGTCAGACCTAGGTGTTAATAAAGTAACACTTGCGATTAATTTGACTATCATTTCTTTTTTTTTTTCAGATACCTTGTGTACCAGTGACATTTTATTTGTTAATACATTGTATATAACCAACGTGTCAACTTCATATATGTTTGCACGCCTCGTCTCAGTCAAGTCACAAACAAACACCATTACTCTCTTTAGTAATAAACCAGGAAAAATACATCTTCATAAAGTTAGATACTTTATGCTGCCCGGTAGAAACTGACATTACTGCTAAATATATTTTTGTAAATAGATAAAAGGACGCTACGCTTAAATTTTATTATTGCGCGAGGTTGCAGTAAATTACATCTGCACTGAATCGCTTTTCAATTTTATTACTTTATACTTATGTGGGAAGAAGGACATTTATTAACGTAAGTAATATTTGTCACACTCTTCTACAATATTTATTGGTTTTGCTGGAAACATTTTATGACAAATTATAGATTGGTAGGGTGATAAAATTATTGTAATATAAATTACGCCTAATACGATAAGAGTGTGCGTAAATTTTATTTAATTTACACTCTGACAACATGTTATCTTGGTGCGGTGTAGAGACAAAAATATTTAACAACAAGGTGGATAATAGTTAAATTACAATATGCTTTATGCGATCTATACGATTATTAAACTATGTACATACATTTATTTATATACTTTTAACAATCACAGTTACAGAATATCAGTATTAAGTGTTTGAATATCAGGTTATCAAACTATCACTAAGAGTCGTTTGCAGAAACAGTCAAATATCACGAAATATGTTTCACATCAGTATCTTTTAATTATAAATATCTCACGTGCTTTTTACTTTCTTTCACGAAGTAATAAGTAAGTATTGTAATCACGAAAAAAAAATTCACGAAATTTTAACGGAAATACATCTTTTGACCTTCCCTGAATCGAATCTGACAATTTTTATAATAACGTCTGTGTGTGTGTGTGTGTGTGTGTCTGTGTCTGTGTGTGTGTGTGTGTGTCTCTGGGTATGTATGCGCTCTACAGCCTACACTGTGAAGATAACATTATGAAACTTTTATCTTAAGAATTGTATATGCCTGGGAAGAAAATCTCTTATTTTTGAAAAGCATATTCAAACCGGAAGTGCATGTTTACTTAAGACTTTTTTTTGCAATTTCTGCAATATCAAGAAACGGCTATACTTGTAGTAAAAATAAATGAATAAAATTGAAAGATATTAGTATTCTGCATAACTTTTGTATGAAACATTTCTTCAAAAAGTGTCAGTTAAGATCTTATCTTTATTATTTATATTGCCATAGTTACTTTGGTATGGGAAATTATATATAATAAATCGCATCTACTATGCATGTCAACTGTATGAAATATTCATTATTTTGACATTTAACATTTATTGTCAGTGTCACAAATAAGTTTATTGAAAAAGCGTTACAAAGGTTAGTCAATAATTTAAAATATTATTTACCCCATTTTGGTTAAAGTGAGTCTTAGGAGGTCTCACTAACAGTTGCCAACGAAATACATGGAAAGCATACCCTACTATGAGATTTGCCCTTTAGGCCAGGGCAAAGTTTAGTTTGTGGGGGTTGGAGAGGGGGGGGGGGCAGATCTAGAAAACACTTTCGATGAAATATCTAGAACTATCCTTCAGCGGTCAAGTGTTTTTTTGCTAAATGCCAACGAGACCTCCTAAGACTCACTTTTACCATTATTTTCTTTGTACTACTATATAATCGAACATTTTAAATCAAAATACGGTAAATGTTTGTTTTTGAAATCTGACAATAAACTAACTTTACAATTTTATTGGACATATTGAATGAAAATATTTTCTTGAAATGTAAACATTTTATATTTTAATTTATATACTATCAAATCAAAATATACTGACTACGTAAAAGAAAGTTTAGGGCCAACACATGGCCGATGTTTTTTTCTAATTGATTGTCGTGGTGAAAAAGCAATATGTATATAATTTCGATAAACAAATGTCTTAAATTTGTACAACTTTAACCTTAATTTAGTTTTGGACCGATGCGTGTGTAAAGCAGCGAAATTGGATATTTGTGAAGTCCACATGGAAGCTAATAAATAAATCGCCCGCTGTTTGATAAACTACCAATTTGAAAGCTAGCCGAAACCTAAACGACGACAGCTATTGACCACAGTTACTATTACATACCGCCAACAAACCGTTTTATTTCCGAAGATCACTTAATTCAAACGGTATATTTGTTTTTATTTATTATAAACACATATCATTATTAAACGATAACTTCAAGTGTACTTTTCAGTATTCAGTTTTAAATTTTAAGACACGTACTACAATTTTTGTAATTAAACGTATATTAATATTAAACAATCAATTCTAATTCTAAATTGATCGAAAAAGTTCTGTTCTTTGGTTTCTAACTATGAATACCATATGGTGAACTTTTTTTTGTGTTAAACTTAATTACAAAAAAAAAATATAAATATCTTGATACTTCTACTCATCTATTATTAGACAGTTGGATAAATAGTTTCATTTTTATTTTGCAAAATTTAATGGATTCCCGTTTGTGTATGTATGTGTGCGAAAAGTTGGCGGCCCTCCTGCAGACAACGAACAATGTGCCGTGCGATCTCCAAATGTTTCTTTCATTTGCACGCGGCATGTGGGAACATGATGGCGAACTTGGCAATGGCTTTGTCTTCAAAATAGTGAAATAGATTAATGAATAAAACATTGGACGTTATGGTGTGTGGACAACACTGTATCCGCGCTTGCATGTTATATATATATTGTTGTTGATAAACACACATGGTGCTTGGTTAAATCGTATTGCATATTTTGGAGGTTCGACATTCTTGCACTGCTGAGCGCTACTTGATGAATAGTCGAGAATTCGATGCACTTTGAGTCGATTAGATATAAATCAATACATCTAGGATAACTGAGCTAAGAGATACTTATTGTAATTAAATTAATTTTAGACTAAGTTAAGAGGAATTTTTGTGTTTTTTTTTACTATTACTTAATACAAAAATATTTCATGTATTTCTTTACGTGTTTCCGAAAAGCAATAAAAGAAAATTATGGCATGCAAACACAGGTGTGAACGAATTACTTCGGAGAAATTGGTAAATTAGTTCAACGCTATATTAGTTACTCTTACGTAAAATTTTGCGTGCAAAATTAGATTTTATTACATTTTATTGTTAATTCTGAAAATTTATTCTCGTGAGTGGAATAAAGAAATAAATCTACAATAAAACTAAAAGTGAATACACCTACTAAATAGCAAATAATATTTTATACTACACTAACTTTAATTTTGGTACTGGGCCATAACTTTTTTTTGTTTTTAATACATATTTTCTTCGCCTAAAAACCCTTTTATTTTTATGTTCGCTCCATAAAAGGCCACTTCTATAAAAGTGTGACGTTAGACACTGCAAATATTTTAGCGTAGTCTCTAAATTTTATTTTATTTTTTATGTTTTCGCCGTTGGCGTCGTCGAGTTTTTGTTATAACTTTTACTCTTAACTGACACTTTTACGGACTATATCGAATGTGTGCAGCTATTTAAAGTAGGTGCTCTATTTATTGTTATATTACGAATATAAATTTGCACATATTTACAGTTATATTTCAAGTCTGTTAATAATTTTGAAACGCTGACGTATTCGCTGCCTTTCGCAGTGTAAAGGTGTTTGCTTATTTGTTTGTTGACATGTAATTGTTGTTTTAATTGTTTGCACAATATTATGAGGAGTTTGAACTCAGTTAAAATATACCTACAGGAATTTTTATTTTCAAAAATACTACTAAATTTTCGCATTTAGGACATTAAAGCCGCAATAATAATTCGTATTTACATCATAATAAGGATAACTAGGCGTTTGAAATAACCTGCTGTAATCCTGTAATTTTCATTAATGTCACTAAATTATTTAACTTTTGTGCTTGGCTATATAATCTCACAGATTTGCAACACGAGGTCCACATACAAATAATTAATCCATATACCAGACTACTGACTGTGCTTGCGGCACAAATCAAAATTATTCAAATATTCGCCGGGTGTAATAGTCATTTGCCCATTTGGTTTTCGTAAACACCGCAACATACCTCTTCATTAGATGATACTTAATAAATACACTGGCCATTACATTACGCATCATTTCATAGCTAGTTCGGTGTGTTATTAGCCATTTATTCCGCACACCTACCGGCCATTTACCGAATTATGTTACGCCACGCCAACCATTAGTCTGGTTATCGCCATGACTGCATTGTGGGACACGACAACAATGCAGGTATACCAATGAACATTCGTTCCTATTCCAAATTTATCATTTTAGGATATTTGTTAATACATTTCGCCGCGATATTAATTCGCATTTGAATATCACTACAACTAACTTGATTTTTAACAAATGCGCACTTTACATGTTATGATGTAAATATTTTTTTATGCTGATTTCCATTGTCGTTATTTTAAATAACAACGCCCTAGCATATGTAACCTAAAATGCTTGTATTATTATTTGATAAAAAAAATAGTCAATGAATAAAAAATATAACAATTTTACCAAATACTCAATGTCTTTTTTTTAGTGTGTTTATAAATAACATTCTCTTTTTTATCGACAACAAAAGGCTAACCATTTGTAAGACCAATAAATAAAGCAATACAATATTGTTTTACTGAATTGACTTTATGTTCTGTCCAATGAAAAAGGGATAAACAAATGTATTTAATTTTTCCACACAGGGTAGAGTTAGTTACAATTGTGTTGATTGGCTCGGGTGATTGCGAAAGAAGCTTGTTGTGTGCACCCCATGGTGCAGCCATAGCGCCCACATGGACGTCCGCACATGTATGTATGTATATATGTTTGCGGGGACAGATGGCATGCATGAATGTGTGTATATTTTTTGCTGTCACGTGTATCATCCACCTGCATTATTCGATTCGCCCACCAGTGCTACTCCTTCTTCGATACAAGCCTATACGTCAATTGCAACACGCGTATTGTGGACATGTATGGAGGCTTGTCCGTTTGACTTAATGCCGAAGTATCGCTGCAAAATGCGGGTAGGTAGGTAAATGGCATTTAAAAGCAATTGATGCTTTATCAAAATATACACAGGCAGGTATTCAATTGATTTCAGATTATAACTGATACGAAAGACTTTAATAAATTCCATGTCAATTGTCAACAGTTGCAAAAAAGATTTACTAATGTTTTCAGGAATTACATTTTCATTATTTGTTATCCAATTGCTTTAATTTCCACTTATTTATTGCTGATAATGTTGCATTATCGAAATTTGTTGTTAAAACTTATAAATAATAAACCTATTTCTGGAATGGCGTTAGAAAAGTCGTTATGAATATACCTATATGACTTAATTTTAGAATTTCAACGATATATTGACTATCAAAAAGCAATAATAATACGACCCTAAATGTAGTTTTTTTTTATTACTTGATAAAATTAAAGTTCCAAATCATTTAAAATATAACAAAATGTAGATAGCACCTGCCTATATATATATATATATATATATATATATATATATATATATATATATATATATATATATATATTTTAGAAGTCGTTAAAGCATATTGAACTATAAATAATATATAGTTTCGTCTAGGGTGCCATTACATAAAAAAACACTTTCACCCTAAATATATATTCGCTGAAACATAGGCGTTTACTTTCTTTTAAATTTTATCGTTTCCCTTTTACAGCAAAGCTGCTGTTACTTTGTATAAAATATGTGTTCCAATTCGGACATGGTTGTTTCGTATATCCAAATTAATTCTACTTTACAAGATACTTAAAAATATCTAGGTCAACGGTTTTTTGACTAAAATAAATTAAATTCTAATTCGCTGTTCTTTAGCAGAGAATACCAAAATTAATTAACATCGCACGATAAGAACTGCGCCAGATTCCGTTCGAAAATCAATCGAGATCTGTACAAGCGAAGAGGGAATCCGAACGGTGTTTTAAAGTGAAAATTATGGCGTTTTTGTGCCGTGCACCCTTTTTTGCCGGTATTTTATAAAGAAGCGCAGGCGGTACGTATCGATGAACAGCAAAGAGCATGATGTAAATCTGCACGATTTCATACTTCCATTGTTCGCGACAGAGCACTCTACAATGGCTCGTGAATATTATACACGGCCAAGACCATTGTGAACAGAGGATGGTTTAACACATTTCAAACTAACGTATCACAATAGACAATTAGTATCGATTAATGTTCACTCTTAAACGTATTATATTAATTAAAATGGACTTATGGTGCATGGCGGTATACAATGTTCTGATGGCAAACTTATAGAACAATATATGTATGTTCTCGAGAATATTCCAACTAAATTGAATTCATCTACTCATAGTTTACATGGTTAATTTAGAACATAGAAATCAATAAATAATACTGGTGAAAACCCGTCAATAGTGAGGGTGATGTTTATTATTTCCTAACAAGCATAAAGGTTCAAAATCTGTTGTAATTAATGTTTTTTATAACGTAAGAAATATATATTTTATATGAGGCTTATTTCGAAACCAAAATAAATTGTGATTTACCAATAGGTACTGAGAAAAACAAATTATTCCAGTACTATTAATATCTATTTGTTCCCATAGCACTTAAAAGTAAGCAATATATCTACTCTAGTTTGATTTCGGTCGCTCTCAAGCTATAGCAGCTTGGAGATTTTTTCATTATAAACGCAGTGAAATCCATAAATCAGTGGTAAATAACGAACGACGTCGAGTGCACCGAGCTATGAACGCAATAACTCATAACGGGATCGACATCTGGAAGATGACCAGCCAACCCCGATGACAGCGACATATCACTGAAGTCCGGCTATATAGGCGTTGCCACGGATTTATACGAAACCATCAGAGTGAACATATCACACATCACACCAACCAACATCTAGTCTATGTTCCACGATGTTCTGGCATTGTTTGAGATATTTAGGTCAACGTTGTTTACGCTTGTTTATTTGTCAAAAATACTAATTTTAAATTATCTTTTGAAATTTGTATAATAAATAATACAAATCTTGAATTGCAAACATATATTTGTATGCGAAGGTTATTTCAGAATTTTTAATTCGAATAAATAATTCTTTATAAAAATGATACACTAGACGCTTGAACAATTTATGGAGATTTTTAATTAAAATTAAATTGCAAATTATTATAAGCTGTTGTTCCCTGTCAAAGTAACGCTTTTTTGCGTGAAACTATGTCGCACATATGTTGTTTTAATTTTAGTAAATGATCAAAGTCGCCTATAAAATGGAGTCGAGTTAATTTATGGACCTACAACGTTTGCTTATCGACACTTTGGAAGCAATTAATAAAATCTGCCATCACCATAATTGCAGCCGTCACACACTGCGATCAATTCCTCATAAAATTTTAATTAAAAAACAAACGGAGCACCCCTTACAAGTTGTAAAGGAAACCTTAAGGGGTGATGATGGTATATAGTTGACAGTAGTTAAGGAATAAGAGGAGTTGGGTGCAGCGGGTATATACTACGTATACCTAGTATAGTACCAAAGACTAAAGTGGTTTCAACTGTTTTCGAGGGAGGAACAGTCAAGAACACTCCGCTTGTTACAAACAAATACACTCAGTAGAAGACACGACACTTGAGTTACCCCGGAGGGAGATAGGCTCCTTGCATTTTACCACAATCCGTCCCAACGGCACACGGCTCCCACGCGACGTCTCTTCAGAGCCGGGTCTAACATTTTCAAACCTCGAGGCTAACTGCTTTATATATACGACATCTAACAAATTAACCACGAATCGACACAAATATTTAATACATATCGACAAATAATAATGTAAAAATGTTTACCAATGAGTCTCTGCAATGCAACATCAAATTAATTTTAATTAATTAAAAATACATGTTTCATCAGTTCTATTTTTAACCACAAGATAATAACACCTCAACTTGAATTGCGTGTAATAAAGTTTTTCAATTTAATTTAATTTCTTAAAATTCTATTAAATTTAGGCGTACATTTAAGGACGGCACTGTATTTCACCAAAGACCCGAACCGTCCCTCAGAGTCATGAATTTTCATCGTCCATCCACGAAATTCATGCTGCATAATGGTTTCGATTCCGTATTAATTTATTCCCTGTCTGTTTGCGTAACGTAACGCGCAACGCAACAACGACGTAACGCATTCGAGTGTCGTGTCATGTAGTACGTGTCATTCTGTCGTTCATTTCCTCCCTTCTTTCATTTCACCACCGCCGTCGTCGATAGTAGTAACGAAAAATGGTGGTTGTGTATGTCCGGGAATGGGATGGATGTAACTCGTAGTGTTCCATTTCATTTAATCACTCGTTACATTTCTGACCCGTGGCTGACCGACCCAATCAACTAATAGCGTCACAAATTAAGTGTCGCCTGATTTTTCTGGTCCAACCCTCATCTGTACTAGTTCTTTCACCTACTATTGCGTGTTCCTCGATATTCGCACATATGTTTTCATAAATAGGGTGTTTATTTATTAAATGCGGGTATTTGTTAGATTGGAGAAGCTTGTGTAGCTGTAGACATGTTTATATAGATCCAAAATCATATAAATGCATATTTTATGGTAGACAATGTCTTTCGTGCGTTTATAGAATTATTTATCCGTTTTATTGATGTTCGCGTAGAGAAATATCTGCAACTTCAAGTAATAAGGCAGTATGCTGATGTATTAAGGACACGCACATTGAAAGGTGCGCACCTACGCACCTAATGCGCCAAGACCAACGCTCCATCGACAACGACACGAAACTATTTCGCACGACTCGAACATATTTCGAATTAACGTCGCATCGCAGGTTTTTCGTGAACGGATTACGAAAAACCCACTTTGATCTTAGCTTTCTCTGTATGTAATATGCTTTTCGGATTTAAATCCTAATTAAATGGCTAACTTACTTTAACTTTTAATTAATTTTAAACTGGATAGAAATATTAATTAAAATCGTGTAATAATAATGTTAAAATATCTAAGGTTTTGTTGAAGCATATATTCTTGTCGAATATAGATAGAAAGATGAATTTGTGGGGTTTTTTAATAAAATTGTGAGGTTATTAGTGAAATAAATCGGTGTGATATTGTGGCTAGTGGCCAAATGATATGAATCAATAGAGCCAAGGTGAAATAGTTCGAGTGGTATCGGTGTAGCAGCCAAGCGAAGCAATATTTTATTAAGCGCCTCGATTCGGTTTTATCATTTTCTGCACGTCAGAATTCCACTGAGATGGCGATCACCGTACTCTACCATTTCACCGTCGTACCGTACTGTGTTGGCTTACTCGGGTATCAGTAGCGTACCTTACGAACCATAGGTATACTTATTAAATATTTGTAACTGTCCAATCATTGATGATGATTAACTCCTAGATTACATCTTTTCATTTTTATCTCGAAATAAAAAAATAATAGAAAGAAATTAGACCATATAGAATATGGTAACATAAACACTAAATAAGATTTCTCCTAATTCATAACTTTTATATTTGTACTAATTAAGTATATTTGAGTTTTAAATTCGAAATTAACCTGATATATTTTATAATTTATGATAATTTGTATGAACAATTAATAAAACAGTTAGATTTGTTATAAAAATAAAACCCTCTTGGACGACACTGTCTTCTTGGCGTATAAAACTATCGGTGGTTAACGGGCATACGGGGGCACTGGGTCACGAATCACGTGTGTTTCCTGAAGGAAATATGGAATATCTACGGTTTAAACATTTTATTCCTTGGATCGGCCGAGTGGCTGATTCCAATAGTGGTTATAAATATAGAAAGTTGTTACCGTATTTTAAAACCCCGAGGTATTCGTAGTGTATGGGTTTGTGTTTTTCAACCCCCAGCACATACATATAAAATTATCACTCTTTACATTTGATATCACCAGACGAATTTATTTATAGATCCCAAAAGAATATTATTTATATAAGTTTACTTATTGAACACAAGTATGTTTTTTTCTTCTTTTTAGAAAATTTATGTTAATATATATATAATAATAATTTTAGTACATAATCTACTTTAACGATCTCTATGAATTTATAAATTAAAATTTGTCGTTATAGAAGAAATATATTATTGTTAACGATAATTGAGTTTATGATAAATGTCACATTATTAAAATAAATACTTAGTATAGAGTAACGTTCATATATTGTATATATATATAATATGCAATAAACGACGAATGATCATATCATATGTAATAATATACGAATTAACTTTCATTATATGGGACGTAAATTGTAATATTTATATGTATGCGGATTGCGTATGCATATTCATATCTATGTTCATTGTAAAATGATATAAAGGATTGTATCGCATAATGATTACAATGATTTTCTATTTATTTAACACGATATATGCATCCGTTATTATATTATTGTTAATACGAGTACCTACCCGTTGTCGTATTTGAATAGGATATGTAAATCGAATTTTACAAACTATAATTTTGCATATGTTTGCCTATAACCATTCGTCAATATTAACATAAGCATTATTAGAATAATTATTTGTTGTTCTGCACAACAGAACATTGCAATTATACATAATTATTGATATTTTGCTATGGAGTATTTGGAAAAATTAACTATGGGAAAAGAATATTAACATTTGTGTAGGTTTAAGTTTTTTTTCGACCTTGAGAGAGTTAAATTAAAGAAGTTGCTTTAGTTAAAATATATTTGTGTTCTTCTTCAGATGTGAATGCGATCACATTACATCACCTATCTTCATGTGAAGGAAACACAAATATATTCTCTCTTACTGATTATTTTTCAAAGTTTGATTACATAGGTATATTGTTAATTACAAATGTTAGAATATATTACGGAACTGTTTGTTATTAGCTTTGAATTTTCTATTATTTATAGTTAGTCAAAGTTTCTGTGTTTCTAAAATCTCAAGAAGACGAGCTTGTACAAATAATAATATGTGCCTCCGCATAAAGTGAAACTATCATTAGTTACATGTTTCTGAATTTGTCATGAATGTTGTGGTAATTAGTTGAAATATACGAAATCTTTGATGTCTCACACATAGAGTAATTAAATACAAATAATATGGATGCAAATATTGACTGTTTACGTTGCTATGGAGTAGCGATGTAAACATACGGGCGTACCGCAAGCAAACAAAGGATGCCAGTCCTCTACCTGTATCTATATGCTCTAAAACCGCGCCCCGCTTCGTATGACATGTGTTCATTTCCAAATATTGGTATACATATATAATTTAAGTATATTCATATAAAAATATATTGCAATTAGAAAGAATCAGCCAAAATGTCAACAACAACAAATACCTGAATAGCAATTAATCCCAATCGCAAAACTAATAATAGAAACATATTTTTAAACTATTTCGAACTTGTAGTAGATCATTGATTTTCTGATAGATCTAACTTTCTGACATTTTCTTATTGGAAGCTTCTTGCTTTTTAAATAAACAGTAAAAACCGTCTGGTGCAACACTATCAAAACAAAATTTATAACCCTTCGACTTCGTGAAAGAAGATTGTTATACGAACTGTCGCCGTAGATATACATGCATATATCGGAGAAGACATTTTCCACTATAGAAGTAAGAGTGTATTTTCTTCTCAGACAGCCTGTCTAGCGGTCGCAAATTTGGAATATATATGTAGGTATGCACAAGCAACGAAAGAGAGTAATGTGACGTACTTCAAGTCAATGGCCTGAGTCTGTCGCATCCCTGGAGATTGTCACAGGACGATACTAGGCACGGAATTGAAATCCCAATAGTTATCAGTTGATGGCATCAAAATCAGAAAATAAATAATTATTATTAACATCATTTTTATAAATAATAAATTTATCGCCATTTCACGCAAATCCTTCGAAATATTTTAATACATTTTAAAAATGTCTCTATATTTTATGTTCTTATGCTTTAGTGTCCATTGTTGGCATGCATCGAGGATGGCGACCTCTTCACACCATCCCTGGAGACCATACATAATATCTATCAAGTAATGGATAGAATGTTACTTAATATGAACACCGTGATACTTAAACTGCTCCAAGAATCACATGCCATTGATACATAATTGCTATAATTTAATAAATAAAATTAACATATTCTCCACGGTTGGTCATATATAATATAACACTCTTTAGACTTTTAAGAAATTCTGATTATGACTTTTCCTATTTAGAACTCAAAATACTGATAAAGGACAATTGAATATTCAGATTCTTTGTTTTTTGAGTTAGGCTTTTGTCCGATTTTCAATAAAAATGAGTAAAAAACAAAATTTTCATTTAAATGAGCGTGTAGTAGGTATATAGAACAGTGGCGCGTTGATCAGATTAAAATTTAATTAAAAATCAAGGAATGGAATTTCACATGTGGACGCTACGCAGCCAGCGGGACACGTGGATTGATACAGTGTTCCGGTTTTTTAATCTGATATGAATGTTATTTTTTTGTTTTATAGTAAAAAAATCGATTTTAGGTTCATTAATCCTCCTTAAAAAAAGATTAAATTTCATTTTTGCATATATAAATACGTACATCAACTCACAAACAGTATTGAACAATTGACTGTCACTAATTAACTATTTACCATATACTCCATTTCGACCATATATAATTTTAATCATAGTACCCATGATTAAAGACATTTGAATATAAAATGATGATGCTGATGATGATGTAAACTTTTAAATGTATAGAAATATTGAATAAACTCCGAATTTCATTGTTGTCACTTTGAGGTGTATGAACACCCAAACTATTTACAGTGTATTAAATTGGCTGAATTCTTAATTAGTTATTGCAATATTGTAAAGTTGGCACCAAGTTATAATTTAAATGTACCTACATACATAAATACTTGTTTTGAAGTACTTGGGTGGTCGTACTCGAATAGGTTTGATTGATTAAAGTTAAATTGTTTCATAAAGCCAAGACAATAGCCGCGGCTTTAAGTAGGTGGAGTTTACATATTAGCAAAATATTATGATTGATTACTCATCCATGTTTAACACATACAAGCAAAATAATCATATAGGCTCCTAACCATAGTTCTTTCATCTGTTTGTTTATAGAACAAACTCCCTATAATAGATTAGAGTGCTGGGTTAATTAATCTCATAATGTCATTACTTATTGGAATATAATTGACTGCTTCAAGTAGATTGATAATTAAAATGAACTCTATTTTATTGTCATTCAAACAGGACAGTAGTTTTGTCCTATCGATGAAATTATATTTCATCTCCTAAAACCGGAGTTAAAGATACGTACTTCAACTTAAGATCACACATTAGGAGAATTTTTAATATTATATTAACTATCATTGTTAATTAATGTATTTTAGGTCATTTGGAAAAAGAAAAAAAGTCTCTATCAAATTATAGCACAAGTTTACAAATATACTTGTGGATATATCTATTAATTTTACAGTTTCTTATAATATATATATATAAATCTGTAAAATGAATAGGTATTTCCACAATTTTCCATATGATGAATATCTTAATTATTTTTACCAAACCGTGCAGTTTTCTGTTTAGAAGAAGTAGTTTTCCAAAACGACAAATTTTAATTTATATATAGGATAAGGGTGAAAAATAATCTGGTACGGTACTGAGGATTATAAGTTTATATAAAAAAAAAACTGGTAAAGAACTTGATTAGTTTGGCAAACAATTATTTCAAGATAATTAATTTTACATCGTTTGCATTCTTTGTAATCAATTCTTTCTTGACGTCATGATGCTGATCTCTGTATAGAAAATTGTTTGCGCAACAATTTTTATGGAAAATTAAGATTTTTTTCTTTAATTACACGTCGACTACTTCATTAAAAATCAAGCTTGCTCTTGTGCTTTCTTTATACTTTTTTTCAGTGTTTTCTTTTTACGATGTAGGAGTAATTTTGTTACGTCAAGAACAGTGTTAAGGAAGTTTAATCAAAAACACCTAATTGGAAGTTTACTGATTTTGTTTTATTCGCAAATTTGTAATTTATATTTACAGGTCTTTGGCAGGAAACATATTTAATCTACCCTCACATTAACAATTTATCTATTTTGATGCGTATAAATAAACTAAAACTTCTTTATATTCAATTTTAATTATCAAGTCGTTCCAGTTCTTTGTGCACTTGACGAATAGTACAAATCATTATAAGGTTATAATGGTAGAAATGCGATGAATCATGATGATTGTGTATTTGTAGCATTTGTCATAATATAAAAAGTAGAAGTGCGGAAGTGAATTTATGAAGTAATATTCGTGAAAAAGTGTTGATTGGCTGGCGACTTGGCTACTTTATTCGTAAACGATGGATATTTTTAAGCTGTCAACCAGTCGAAATTCCTTGCGTCTATCACGAGTTCTGGACGCAGCGTACTGTGAAATTATAATCTGTAGATAATTTGTTTCGGAAATGGCTCCCGCTGCGTACTTATTTATTCTTCTGTATCAAATATGTCTTCTGTTTAAACTTCCGAGTTGACTCGTCTTCGTCGACGGACCTATTGGCTCGTAATAACCGCAATTTGAATTTCGTATTAAATCATTGTCATTATCTTATTCAACCGTCTTGTCTACAAATTGACTTATATATCTATTAAATACTCGAGGATACAACACAATTGTCTTCTGCGTCACTCTTATACATGCCACTGAATTCGCAATAGGCATTATGCATAATTTCCTTTCTTTCGCCAGTCCGTCTCTTTCGCGTACGTATTCGATAAATACTTATTCGCCTTTTTAGAAACTTTTATTCGTTTTCTCTTTGGAAGCGTCGAAGCGTGAGATATATTACCTCGCTTTCGCACTGCACTGTTACAGTAAGTACGTTACTTTTATACCGATTTATTGGCTTCCTATTTTACTTCTTTCTTCGCTTTTTTTTTCTTTTTTGTGAATCGTTGTTTTTCCCATTTAATATTTTTCAGTTAATGACACAGAACATTATTACAATAATATATATATATATATATAAAACGAAACAAAATATGCTCTTAAAATATTTGCAAAATATATAATTCCCGTTGTAACTAAGTTTTTGATTGGATGAAACATACAACTGATAAAATAATATTATACCTCAAAGCTGGTTGCATATGTTAGGCGTAAACAACAACAACGAAAACTACTATTATTCGTATTTATCAAAGAAACCTTAATTATTTTATTTTAAACAGCTTATTGATTTATTTGTTATATCTAAAAATAAAATTGTTAGAAATGTGCTATTAAAATGAAAAACTGCAATACATAAGTAAATGTTAAATATAAACTATACATGGCTAAGCCTAAAATAAATATATAACAAATATTGGAAATAAGCCTCGACTGCTTTAATAAAGTTGCAACGGTTTAATATGCGCATCCTTAATTACCATCAATAATAAAGGAACTATTATACATGTAAATGCGCGCGGCAGGTTTTTGTGGCATTGAAAAACAGACAGAGAAATTACATTTGTAGAACACGTGTTTGATATGCCCCGGAACCATACGGCCATACATTCAGGGGATCAGGTGACAAGGATATTTGTAAATGAGACTCCACCAATGCAAATAACTAGCTACGTATTTGCGTATAACTATAAATATATTTTTCCTTGTATAAGAACGACTATTTTGTCAATGGGTATCACAAAAGTATTTGAATTTATATGTAAGTGAACCCAATAAATAATTAATGCAACATAAATCATGTAGGATACGAGAAACAAAACAAAAGTATAAAAGATGCACATAATAAAGAAATAAAAATCAAGAACAATTCATGTGTACAAGCGTCGCATCCCGGTCCAGACAGACTGTTTAACAATGGCTGCCAAGTTAAACGTACTGCTAAGTTAACGGGCATTAGCATAATCGTGAACGATGGCGTTTCGAATCGAAAACGGGGTGATCACGTTACTGTACAAGCCCGTTCGTATATTAATGTGGCAGTTTTCGTTCGCCCGACTGCACTGTTTATTCAACAACCCAATATTATTTATCTCTCATCCTGATGCATGGCAAAACAAACAAATATACAAGTGCAAATAACAGAGAAAAATAAAAGGAAATGTGATCGGCAACGCGTCGAGTCGCGTCGCGTCGCTTTGCTTCGTCATGGACTTGTTTGAAACTTGATCGGTCTCAACACTGCAATAACACATCCAGATGCAAATCGCGCTGCGATGGTGTTGCTGTCTTGTCGCATGCTATCGCGTTATCAATTTGTATCTTGAAAAATATATATCTTGTTTATTTCTATTTGGATTTGTATCAATATTTCTTGTAGTTTGTATTTTAAATAATTTACCATATTATGTGCGTGTGTGCGCATATATATATATATATATATATATATATATATATATATATATATATATATATATATATATGTATATATATATATATATATATATATATATATATATATATATGTGTGTGTGTGTGTGTGTGTGTATGTGTGTGTGTGTGTGTGTGTTTGAGTGCGAGCGTGAAAGAGAGAGAGAGAGAGATAGTGTGTACGTATATGCGAAACAGAGAGAGAGAGAATAAATCATTTTATTTCTAGCGCATAAAATTGACAACAGAAAAAAACAGATTTATTATCGCATATTTCAATTTTTATCATAATAGCATCTAATTAAATCAAATATTCTATTGTGAAAATTAGAGTCTGCAAAAGATTCTTATTTATTGAAAACAAATATAAAGAAAATTATTGCCTTGCTCTGGTTGGATTCTATAAATGTGAAGAATAAATATATCAAAATATAAAATAATATTAACAGAATATCAAATTTGTGTGAAAACGATATACACAAAGAACTGTAAAAATAGCTTTAAATGGAGAAAATGTTATATAAATATATATATATATATATATATATATATATATATATATATATATGTATATATATATGTATATATATGTATATATATGTATATATATATATATATATATATATATATATATATATATATATATATATATATATATATATATATATATATATATATATATATATATATATATATATATATATATATATATATATATGTATATATATATATATATATATATATATATATATATATATATATATATATATTGAAAGTAGAGCCACACAGAAAATGTAAACATTGAATAAAACAACAAATTGAACTTTTTTAATTCACGTTTCCGTTTTTCATGTTTACATAAAAAGATGAAAACATTGATACCCACATATTTGTTTTTCATCAGTTATTACATCAACCGTTTTAAAGACTATCCACTTTTATGAATTTTGTTTTGATTTTGTAACTGAATTTCAAAGCTAACTCTTATTGTAACTTTTTTTATGATACAAATATATCTAAAACTATGTTTTACCTTTGCTGTCGTTTAAATTTTTAAATCCTCTAACTATAAGTAGACATACGAGTGCATATGGCTAATTTTAATCAAGATTTTATTAGAAACACTTATTCTATAGTCAAACTTATTTTTCATGATATTAATTTTCGCTTTGAAGATAATTTTCAAAAACACGTTGTGAACTACATTATTTTCAAACGTTTCTAATATTAATACCGCTAATAGTTTAGAATTTAACTGACCCCATACATAATACGTCGTAAAAATCGGATTGAATCAATGGCGTGTGAAAGCCTTGAGTGACGAGCCGAAATAAGTTTCATTGAACTTGCCGGGCACGTCTCCAATTGCCGTGACCGAAACCATATTAAATCATTAATACATTTTGTCAGACAGTCGCGTTGAGCTTATTCTGTGGCCAAACCGACGGCAACGTAAGCTGAAACTAAAACGTCGCACACTTTTGTTCATTCAACTCTGAAAGTGATACGGCAAATTTCCATATGGCAATCATGTCACGGCATAGTGGTCCTGCTGCGAATGACGGATTCGGTGAGCCGCGTTATGCATTGCTATATTCCACGATACACTTGCTCCGACGTTCTTCTTCCTTTTCTTCTGCAGCACTAACGCAACCAATGGTTCATCGTGTTTGTGTTTTGTACATACAACTTGAATTATTTGTCTAGCTATTTCAAGGTGGCGTGATCTATTTTTGGTTCTATTTCATGAAGCAAGAAACCAGTGAAAGAATATATGAATGGATACTTATTTTACAAATCATCCTCGTTGTCTAATACAGTTTTATTTATTCTCTCAACAATGTTGTAGTAATCCTTATTAGGTGCATAAAATTGTAATTAATAATTTGCTTTTTATTAATCACAATGTCTTTTCTGAATTTAATCAAATTATTTGTTATATTTACTGCAAAAATGTCTAATTTTTATTCCCGAGTTGTTTTTTAAAAAAATAATCTAGACAGGTGCGAGGTGTTTTTGCGTTGAAATGTGTTAAGTTTATCGAACAAGCGAGGTGCAAAAAACAATATGCAAAGAGGATAATAATGTGTGATCTCATTCGAGGGTTATGAAAAAATGGTATAATCAAATAATAATTTAAAAATAAATTTCATGCATGAATCATGTGTATAATATTATAATTTGCATATTTCTGCAAGCCAGATATTTCATTAATATGTAAATATTCAACGTATTTTTTCTTGCACATCGGCTTTACAATCTATCAACTTGACACTATGACTAAATGCACCATTTTTCCTTTTCGCAAAGCAACGGACGGATTAGGTAGATATAAATAACGCAGTTGGTGGATTTATTTCGAAACGACCTTGGATTAAGATTTAAATTTAACCCGTATATGAGCCTACGAATAACACACTTTGAAATTAAATTCCGAACAGACAATAATTTCGTTTTGGTTGGTATTTTGAGTTCCATACTTATACAAATTTAATTATTTCAAGTGAGGTCATCATACACTTGTAAGTAACGGTTTAGCAAGCTAAGATGATAAAATTGACGGAAAACAACATTTTTTATACAAGTCAAAAAACTAATTACTTCCAAAGTAAGATCCTGATTATTAATTTAAAAGTAACGTATAGATATTTTGACCTTGCGTCCATCATAAATGCTAATAACTTAGTTTACAAAATATTGATTACGTATTTCTCAGTGCCCATATTATACACTATGGGTATTCATAGATCAAATGTCGATTTGCCAAGAGTGGACTTTGATGGACAGAGACCTCTCTTACAAGCATTAGGCAACTATTAATTATTGTTTTTGCTTGCTGCTCAATTTTCGGTTCATTATGAAGCGACATGCACACGCACTTCCTATGCGTATAACAACAAACTTTGAATAATGCTTCATAAGTTTCAAAATATTGCTTAATGAGTCGCCATTAAGTTTCTTTGGCAATCATAAACAATCGTTAGGTTTACCAATACGTTATTTATGAGCTTTTAAAATCATGTTTGGCTTCAACATTTCACAGTTAAACAAAATTAAATTAGCTGTTTATCTCGTTTATTGTATTAAACATTTCAAAATTAATAAATTTTTAAAATTATATTTCATTTTTCGTATTAATTTTGAATATACGTATGCGACCCATCCAAAATATTCTATGTTATTTTAAGCAACATTACGTAATATTTACATGTTTCAATAAAAGTGCCTCAGTAATATAATTACTTTGAAACTAGAAATCCCCTAAGCTTATTAAAATTAGGTACATCTGCAACTTGTTTAATCATCATATATATGCAAACTAGTTGGTAATATTCACATCGCTGCGACAACGTTTGTAGCAAATAGTCACCAATTAGGCTTTGAGTGTAGGAATGGTCAAGCAGTCGCTGTAGGTGCCTTGTCATTCGCCGTAAGCAGATGCACACAAGAGGCCACCAGCACTTTGTAGTTAATAGTTGACGCCTATAATATTTATTGCCATATACCGCGAATTATATTACATACATGAAATAACTACCTAGCGTCGAGTATTCTATTTAATTCATCATTAAGCACCAAGTAGTCAAACGAATTTTAAATGAAATTTTATTACAAAAATAGTGTACATTTATATTTAATTTAAGTAACGAATTATTCCAATTTGAAATTAAAAGAAAAATATATTTAATGGCATCAAGGAACAATGTAAATGTAATAAGCTCTTAAAAACCAATTTCATCCCATCAAATATGTCCTGTTAATTAAAAAATTAAACACAGACATTCCTTTATACCCGACGAACGTGTAAAACTAGTAATATTTAAATAGCCTCTGATGTCAGACACTTTGCCGTCCACGGTGAAGGGTGGTCGATCTTGATAAAACGATTGGCGCGATCCATCCAAAACCTGTACAGTGGAAGAGAGCCTCCAGTAGGGTTAGGTTAGGTTTGGTGTGCTGTGATGGTGTAGCATTCAATCCCAATACATGCATAATGAAAACTGTGCGGCCGTGTCGAACCAGTCAGTACATCCATCATGTAAGATGCAAGATTACCTGGCCATGCCATTAAACGATGCCTTGCTCCGCTTGTATCAATGCATACATGAAATGAAGACGCACCATACAACGGAATAATATATTATGTCACTGATTTTTAACGCATTGCTTCTCACAAATACGAAAATGCTGCTCCGATAATCAATATTATAAATTTGACATTATTAGCCTACCAGTGTTTACCAAAAATGTATATTCATATCACTTTTTAATTGAAAATTCATGTTTTGGTCGTTTGCTATAACTTATTTCCACAAATATTTATATTTTTTTATTTCTGTAATAAATATAGTTTAGCAATGTTTACAAAGGCCACTGGTTTTTAAGTTCTGTGACATTGAATAATGTCTTCTTGAAGGCGTTTATATTTTGGTTCTACCTGAGTCTCCGCGTTGATATTGCTGCTGGTCAACCGCCGCGCCCCAACACTGTCCACTAACTAGATCGATCTGTGTTTCGTTTTATATTTAAATAACCTGAACATGTTTATTAATTTTTTCAAATTTTCCCATGCAGTTCCTTACGGATTGAGAATATGTTTCCTGGTACGATCATATCTATATTACTATGAATTTGTATAATTAATTCATTTCATATTTTAATAATCAGATCTACTCAAGAAGAACAAAAGCAAGCCAATGGACGTATTTTAGAATCAATAAACAATATTTCTTTTATCGCCATTTTTTGCTAACAAATTTATATTCAATAATTTGTTTTATATTATTTAGTGTATTTAAAATTAAAATAAAACCATGTTTAAGAATTGAAAAGAACGTTGCATTTGAATTAAAAAAAACTTAGATGTACTTGATAAGTCATTCGAGTTCTTATGATGGATGAAATAATAAGGTAACCGAAGAAAAAGATAATTATAACTTCTACTATTTACGTTTTAGTTTTTTTTAGTTATACAAACATCATGTTATCCGTCTTGAAAGGGTCTAATTTGTACCTGCATAAGAACTTATTAACTCTATTTATATTTACATAATTAAAGAAAAACAACTGTCGGACAGTAGAACTGCCTTGATAACACGTAGGTACATCCTGAATTTATCTGATCTAAACAACACCTTGACATGTACTTTTTTTTTCTTTTTTTATTCTTAAGGTGTGGTGAGTCAACTGTTTATGTTTCGTTGGGCTTCTTGACTATTCTTTCTACCAGATTTTATCCAGATTACGATCTTGTGTGAATAGAAATGGATACTAATTATTTTTTATATATGTATATATATTTAAATGCGGCCATATTTAATCTATAAAATTTTAAATTTAATTTCTCTAAAGCTATATTTTTGAAATGAAAGTGTTGAAGCGATAAATATACTCAGGTTAAGTATAAGATCACGAAAATACTTCTTACGCATCTATAAGTGTGCATCGATGGGTCTCAGTATGTATCGAGATAAAAATGATGATTATCGCATCACAGCAGTATTTAATTTTAAAGAATAAACCCTAAGGAAATAATAACGCAACTTACAACGCGGTGATTGATAACAAAGTGGCAATTGATTATATTCGGGGTATCCATATTAATATACTTTGGTGATACTCCATATTTTTCCAAATATGTTATATTTACAATTGAGGAAAAATGTATAAATTTTCGAGTAATGCGCGACAACAAATACATATTTATCTTTATTGTTGAGACATATCTATCTCCACTCCCTGGTCATCCTTTGGGATATTCCAACCTTCTTCACCACAAAATCAGTCAACTCAGTAGGAATCCCAATCGCAGGCGAAACTTAGCATAGAAACCCCGGAGCTGACAGGAAAAGTCTACAGAGACTGTCCACACTCACCACACATGCGATGAAGACGGTAGCATTATCTGTTTAAACTGAATTGATCATCAGGCATGGCGTCCATTGGTAGACCGTTACCACAATCCCCAGCCCAAGCCGGACGTCCTGTGGTGGTGCCGCTGTCCTCTCCCAGACACCGGCCCATCACTCAGCGGCACGGCGCCTAGCGACGCCGGTCCTGGCGGGCGACTTCTTCAGCACTTCCGACCACGCACGCGGGTAAATAAAATATTGCTTCTTTGTCTATGCCATGCCCCACCGGGGGTATTGTGTTTGAAGGGGCTTGCCCGGCAAGTCACTTGACTCTATCCAGTTTATTTTCTAGGGTTGGTTGTTGTTTAAGCAGAAATAGATAGTGGCTTGATGGCTAGTTGGAGTAAGCTTTTTTTTCTATGTAATTAGTACCATGATTAATTTTAAATTATTGTCAGTAAACATGTTAATCATCAAACATCAGAAGGTAAATTAGACATAATATGTTAGCTGGAGTTATTTTTTCATAATAAATAAATATTTCCCTTTGAGTCATTTGTGCAGTGAAACATATGATGTCAGATCCGTTTAACTTTTTGAATAAAATACGAGAAGAAATATTTACACTCTTTAACTGTAATAAACAAACATTTTCATTTAAATCGCCGTAAAAAATCCCATCTAGACAAAATCAACAGCCGTAAAATTAATCAAAACGCATTAAAACCACCGAGGTTGGCGGTTGGCTAATAAAACTCTACGCCACCCTCTTTCGGTGGTGGTATACCGTACTATACCTCGCTTTTATGATAAACCGTTTATTTATATCAATTAGAAAATAAAACAGAGTCCTCGTAATTCAGTATATGAGTAATGCGGCACATAAAGCAACCGACATTTATGAGTCTTAACCTCCGGTTACGAGTGAATGTCTTAGCACAGGCTGAGTGTGTGTGTGTGTGTTTGCAAACGTGGGTTATCACTGTGTTTACGTGTGCGTGCTCGGTTTATGTATGTGTTGTACCTCAACGAATAAATGTACTTCATAGTACGTCGTTTACAACTAAACCCTAGGTCATATTTCCTACACATACTGTTGTTGTAACAATGTAGCATGTTTCGTAAATTGTTACCTACAATTAGGTTTATGTTTTTAACTCACCTTATAAGTACTTTACGTAAAGATCCCCTACATTCCAAATATAATATATATTTAGCTTTTGAACATTTATTATTTAAAAATATATATTTAAAAAAAAAATCCTGCCACATTTAAATACTTAAACTGTTCTTATTGTCATGAAATAAGAATAATTTTAATTATCATATTTTTAAATTCAGAAATTAAAATTGCAAATGTAGGTATATAAACCTCAAAACACGCAGTTGATATAAGATTGTATCTTTTCAACAAATCGTATTTGATTTATAAATTTATATTCATGACAAACAAAAAATATAAATTGTGCTATAATTTTAATTATTTTTTATTTTTTGGGCCATTTTCTAGCGTTCTTTTAATATTACGAAATAACCATTGTTTTAATCTAACCATAAAGCTTCTCCGTTAATTCATATGCAAGTCCATTTTTTACTTTAAAAACTATATTACCTAATTACACATAAAAGTCAGTAATTTTTGTTCAAGATCTGCCATATATACTGTGTTATGGAAGAAATATTTAAATAAAACAGGTTCAAATATGCAACTTCAACAAATTTAAATATTCATACATAATATCTCAATTTCAGTTTCTTTGCTTGCAGAATACCGACATAAAAAGCGAAATCAATCAATTTGCACGCATATATAATGTAGTTATTATTGTTTCAATTTTGAAACATTACAAAGCGATTCTCTTCTTTTTAATACCTAAGGGATATTTTATATTTAACATATTCTTTGTTGAAAAATATAATACGATGTGTGGAATTTCGGAAACACCTGGCTAATAAAAATTCTTTTGTGCACCGATTATTTTTCAACACGTATATTATCATTATAGTAAATTTATGAATTCGTATATGTGAATCACTGAACTCTTCAGAAGCTGTTTGTAAATAAATTATCATTAAATACATACTAGCGGATTAAGAATACGTGTCCGAACGAACTTAACCTCGCATAATATGTGTTTATAATTCTTGCGCATGTGCGTAGTCAGTGCGTATTCATAAATTTGTGGTTAAATTGATAAGGCATCACTATGGCGAATGATTTGTGTTGACACTGTACAAGATACCTCTGAAACTAACAAGTGAATTTTCAAATCTTGATAAATCATATTTGTACTTAGGCAATGGTTTAAGTTTGATAATTTATTGGAATAAATAAAATAAGAAGACAATGATCAATACGATTAATGAATGTACCCTCTAAAATATGAATTAATAGTGGTAACAAAACTGTTATTTTTATGTTCAACTTTAAGTAATCGACCATGTGTCTATATAGCATTCTTAGAATCGACGGTCCTTATTATGAAAATATATTATAATTCATGGCAGCTTGGGAAACAACATGTTATTACGCTTACATAAAATCTATTTTTAATTTTCATAAATATGTCGACCTATTATCTAGCTTCTAGAATATCGTTACAGTATAAGGTAGCCAAGACTCTAGTACCTTCTTATATGGATAAACACCTGAGTCCACATTCAATAAATAATATAACATTTTGTGCTTAAACCCATATATATTATAATTATTTTGAAAAACATGCTATTAAAATTACCGTGCATAACAAAGTTAACGTGCAAAATACAACATCACAACAACAATTTCCATCTAAGCCGGAGACTGTAACTTTTATTAGGGCTTTGTTGAAGAATAGTTTTAGAAACAATGTGTGGTTATTGCATGTACTAAAACAGCGTAAGATGGTCCGTAATTATTCACAAGTACTGCTTACTATACTAGAATGTTGTTTAGCTACATTTTAAAATAACAAACATTACTGTCAGACGATGCGAATTATTTTTAAATCCAGTAGAATTATCGAAATTCTAACACATGCTGATTTATACTTTAAAATGTGCACGCTATTATTACATATACACAATTTGAAAATTGTATTTAATTCGCCTATCACAATATCATAAATTACGTTTTGTCTACTAAATAATATAAAACAGTATAACCTATTACAAATAGTTTTCTAATTGATGACATACGACTAGACAAACAAAGTCGAATAACCATCTGACTTGAAAAAAAAGAAGCTAATCACCGACTGAGAAATCTGGCTTCATTATCACTGTGGGTGGGGTACGTATATTTGATTAATTATTATTTTTCGTGAATTCAAATAACGGGATCCAGAAATGATAATTGACGTCGTCATGTGTAATTACTACTAATTACCAGTCCCTTACTAATCTTTTTGTATGCCATACTATAACAACACCCGGTATCAAATGGTCATATTATAATATCTTTTTCTTTGAATGGAAGACCAATCGAGAATTGTGATAAAAAGATTAAAGTTCTTTTCATAGTTGTGTATACAAAAGATATATTTTAGGTTAAATTATTATCGAAAACTAACTACTAAATTTAATAAAAATTACAATATATGCTGAATTATAAAATAGAGTGAACTTAAAACGCGAGTTTCTAATAACAGTATTGGCAACCGAATACCTAAGCTCTATTGCACATAGACGTGGAGAGCTAAAAAATATTGTGGATTTGTATTTAAACCGTAGCATTTTACCAATTTCCATTACTGTGTGCAGGCAACTCGGAATAGCTTGAACCGTGACCTTGATGTGCGCAGAAAACTGTTGCTGCCACTCATTTATTCTTCTGCGCATGTCGCAGTTCAAGTTATTCCGAGTTGCCTGTAGGTATGAGTAACAAATAACATGTACTGCTGCAATTGATAGTGGCGTATTGTCGAACTATTCCAGTGGTAGACTAAGCAGCGCAATGATAATAAATTATTGACTACCACCGCTGTGCCACGATGACACCACGTCCATCGGACGTGTTTTATTCATACATGAAGTAACCAAAACCAGGCAACCTAGGTGCGCATAGCCATCTAAGGATAACCATGGTAACGTGTAAAATTACAAACATTATTTATTGGTTATTTATTCAAAACGATGGGTTGCGCGCATCTGCATGATGGATGATCGTACTTTGTGCTTGACTAAGTTGTCACTGGCTCAACTATTCATTACACTTTTTATTTGGTCGCTTTTTTATTCTTCATCTATTAGGTTGCCTTTCGGATATCTTATTCATGCGAAAATAAATCATTAGAACCGACTTGATGTCTTATTATTAAACAACATTGCGGTATGGCGTGCAATTGTTTAATATTTTTTAATTTCTGTCTGGTAATTATTTTTATATACAATGAATAATATTTTTTTCATTTCAATGAATTAATCATTTGAAGCTTGCTTATAAAAAGTTATCATGAATAAATTGTGGAAAATTATAAAAGGAAAAAGCGACTTTGACTAATGCTATTTCTGAATCACGTTTAGTTCTTTCCGGTTCACACAAAGTGCATAAAACCGTAAACTATTTGCAAGTTTATAAAGAAAATGTCAAACCGTTTAAGACTAAAATAGAACACAGTGTGTTTTTATCTTCTTTTCGCACAAGTTAAATAAATTAACGCAAATGTACACCGGTAACGTTAATTAATAAATTAAAAAACAAAAGAAAGATACCAAGTATATTGCGAGTAATTTGCAATGTACTTGACGTTGGCATATCGTAAAAAACTTATGGTCTAAATGCACGGTTAAGTCAAGCTTAGCAATTCAAAACATTATTTTCTTGTCATATTTATTATGCAAACATACATTCTAACATCGGAAATTGACTAATAAATCATTTTACTTGTTTGTTTTTATATCTGCACAACCATAAAAATGCCAAGATTTCGCAGAACCAACATTTAATCAATCATCCGTCAATTGGTGGTCAAATTTTTATATTTTATAAAATAAATGTATTACTAGTAATTGTGTAGCCTACTTTGGCTAATAATTAGTAGTTTTCATATCTCTAAATATTATTATTTGTTTTATTATCGAATTTGAACGCGTTATAATATGTTTATTGTGTATAACTTTGATGGCAAACAATGAATTAAATTCTGTTTTATTGTTATTGGCTCTCCTACGTGTAATACATATAACATGGGCGCGTAATTTGCAGTGGTTTATTTGTTGGTAAAGTCGAGCATTTTACGGTGCAATTACGGATACACGCTCGTAGATTGCTGTGTTAACATTTATGTTTTGATGAACATGCATTTCTGACGAAGTTACGTGTATTCTCAATCTCCAGCCATGCAAGAGATTCGATAACTCGACAACACCAATCCAGCGCAATGTAAACAATCAGAATGCATCTCTCATAACTATCGTATATATGTATGTACATCACTTATAAACTATAGGTGAAAGAGCACAATGCATGTACTTACCCATTCATTCGTATTATATTCCATATACAAAATACAATCAATTTATAATTACGTTAGACAATCATGCAATATAATATAATTTAGGTCAACTATAAAATGCAAATTCATTACCAATTTCAGAAATTACATATGGATATGCCATTTATTTTAATGTTTAATAACTATAAAGCGACAGGCTTCAAATGTCTAGCAAATATTAACCATTTTAGCATCGAAGAGACAAATCTAATATTTATTAATATATTGCTATTAGATATGTACATACCTTCTATATGGATAAGGTCCATTTAGCAACATAGCTTTAAATATATATATATATATATATATATATATATATATATATATATATATATATATGTATGTATATATATATATATATATATATATATATATATATATATATATATATATATATATATATATATATATATATATATATATATATATATATATATATATATATATATATATATATATATATATATATATATATATATATATATATATATATATATATATATATATATATATATATATATATATATATATATATATATATATATATATATATATATATATATCTTGAATTAAAATAGGTTTCCAAATATCGGAATGTTGATTTATATTTTAGTTTTCGCCCAAATTGGTGATATTACAAAAACCCCTAAGTTTCATATACTTACACTGTTAATATGAAAATGCAACTAGCTTAAATATCCCTCAAATAAAACTATAACAATTAAAATTTGTTGTAACACATTTAAATACTTAAATATAGTCCAGATACGCAGGCTACAACCTTACGTCATTTCGTAAAAAAATCTGTTAAAAACTTATCAACATGAAATTTCTTGCTGGCTTAAAAAATTATTGAAAATAAAATGAAAAGTACTTATCAAGAATTATATTTTTAAAAAACTGTTGTAGAATATAAATTTCATTTCAAAAATTATTATTTTGTCCAGTTTCACGATTTCTAGTATAGAAGGTTAACATTTTTTACATATACTTTTGTTCCGTTGTTTATTTCGTTTGACGTTTGTTGTTTTGTTGTGGTTATCTTATTCGGCTACTCAATTAATTGCAAACTAAGTTGTTTCTAAAAAATATATTTTAGATTTATAATATTCGATTCTATAGTAGTGTAAACGTACAATTTCAGTCACTTTTGACTTTGACGTAAGGCTGTTGCGTACCCGGACTTATATATATATATATATATATATATATATATACATATATATGAATAGATAAATCCAAATTTTCTTTAATGTTAGGTATTTCTCAAGAAACTACTTATCTAATAATTTATTCTTTATTTTAATAAATAAATTACTTTACCGGCATTGATGTAAAAGTTCAAATCCACCGAAATCAGAGTTTTATTTAAATTAAATTAATTATTATTAATTAGTTTCTCGTTAGACTAGTGTGCATGACTATCAAGCCTAAACTAAATAAAAACATTCGACCAAGTTCGACTAATCAGATAATATCAATTCAATATCACATTTTGTATGATATGAATCAAATGTAAGTGAACTGTGAAGTTTGAAATTCGAAAATACATTTGGTTGAATAAAAAGGATTCGTGGATGAATTCCTGTAGTGTTGTACGCAAATGGTTAAAGTCACAAGGGATAACGAACTAGTGGTATGTATGTATGTATGTATGTATGTATGTACAGGAACTGCATTGTAATTGGTATACAGTTCAAATAAGTGGGAGGGACACTCGAGTCACTGTTCCATGGACACTTTGAGAGTGTATGAGTTGAATATATGAAAACACTAATTACAAAGTAGCCTACACATATAAGCATGATGCCGGCATTTTAATGAAGCTTCTATATATAGTTACTGTTTTGCTGATTTGCATTTCTACAATTTATATTTCATGCACAGACCCTCTCCGCTCTACACTCTTTGTGTTTTTATATTATTATTATTATTATTTGCACTTTTAAATTACATCACAATTACTTGGTTGAATAAACACGAATCCATTTTATATGCAAACAGAATATGCATTTGTGTTTATTGTAGCAAAATAAATAATTTATATTTAAAAAAGTTTCATATAATTGGCATGGGACATAATGCTTCATTTTAATTTAAACAAAAGATTAAATTATGCATGTAAAGTAAGTTAAATCTTATTTTAAATAAAACTAAATCAAAACTAATTAAAAACCAATAATAAATATCCGTTAAAGAAACGTAATGAAAGACCAACAATATAATTGAGAAAACTTCCATCAGAACTCCAGAAAAAACAAAATCAAAATGTAACAATAATATATCTATAAGGCTGCCTGCGTATCGGATGTGCTTGAAGGTTTCCCAGAGCGCGCTGCGATCGCAACAACAAAAGAAAACAAATTCGATCAGTGCCACAGGTAAAATAACACCCCCTGTTGACTTAATTACATCGAACACAATTGTCGAAAGATTTCGTTTTGCCTTGCATCACAAGCCACTGCGATACGGCGGAGAAATAAATATGAATTTAAAAACCAAATGGAATGTAATTTCGTGTGGCTTTGTGACGCAAGGTGGCAGGCCAGCAAACAGAGGGAACCACCTGTCGCTTTTTCATCATCATTAAAAATAGTGTATGGCTATTTGTGAGTGTGTTTCTACAGAAGCTACAATAAATTAGTATAATCTTGGACTTGCCGTATCGGTGTCTGATAATTGAATAAACTAATTAAGAATGGGCAGTTTTTACGTTAGTTGCTTTTACTTCAAATAAATTAATTAGCTTTAATATGCATAGAAGTCAAAAAGGTGCTTTTAAGGTTTTAGGTACTTCCTATATAATAAATAAAACATTTAAATTAGTTTTAAAAAAAACGTTCTCATTCTGGTTTCCAAAATTTTAAATTAAACCATTAAACGTATGCCGGGAAAAAAAATATATTTTCAGTTCACGATTTAAATGTCAAGTACTCAGAGCAATGAAAAGGGTAAAATAGGACTGGAAATAGATGACGTCACAATGAAAAATAACGTGATGATGTAATCAGTCACGCGGTCTAGTAATTTTTTACTCGAAGCACTCGGGATTTATGGCGAAAATTGCTTGGTCAACCATAAATTTAAAATTGCAAACAGCAGAATAAATTTGAAGATTAACAAAATATTGAGTTTCAATTAATTAAAAGTGCAATAACTGGTAATGGTATGTTGCCATTACTCTGAACCAATTAGTAAAACTACATATTAACACAAGTCATAATTCATCTCAATACACAATACGAATCAAAAGCTAACTAGTAAAATGATTAGCTTTTTCGTTGTATTTTGACTGTTGGTTTTTGATTTCATTACATAAATCCCATTCTGTGTTCCATAAACAAGAAAGCGTAAGCAAACGAGAAAGAAAGAATAATGCAAAAAATATAAAGTAGAAAAAGTTTTTGACATGGTATTGATGTCAAATCTTGGTCGTATCTTTTATGCACGAGGGATTTTCGATTTTAATTAGCATGATGGATGACAAAAACTCTTCGGTTGATTATTTACTTTACATGATCTTCATTTATTATACAGATTTTTAGCATTTGGTTTTATATTACGCCAAACGTTTTTTTTGTTACAAATGGTGCTAAAAATTTGTTATAAGTTAAACCAAGGTTTGGTAGAAAAAAAAAACTAACATCTTCTAAATTGAATTATAAATCAATACAATTTTCGTAAATATTCAAATTACTAATATTTTGTTGCTGTAAATACATAATAGAATTATCGATCCATCGATTAATGACTGAGAAGAACGTCTTATAGAATGCCCTGAAACCATGCACTCTGTTTAAGGGAGTATGTAATATCTAATTACCCCTAATTGCCGAAAGCTTCTTTTAATTATATATAATATTACAATTTCCAGCTTGCAGCGAACATCAACCTAGTTAATAGCAAAATACCAAAGCTTTATTAAATATATTAATTTTGCTTCTATTTTCTGTGTAATTACAATAAAAACGCTACAAAATCTAACACTATTTAATTTTTAATTTACTTGTAATTATTTTATCATATCTCTTTTAGAAATAATTAAAAAAGATGTTTCAGAAATGTTATTAGTTAAACTATCAGGAATTCGGATAGACGAGCACGCCCGAAACAAGCCGAATGTGTTCAGTCTATGTATGTTTAGTGCGCATGCGTCTACCGTCATGGATATGATTTAAAATCGTTGATATAGAATATTTTTAAAAATTAATTAAGAATAACTAAATAGAGAAATGAACTTAATGTAAGATGATTTAATTGATATATATATATGTGAAGACAATAACTTTAAAATGATATGTAGTATATCGAATATTTCGATAGTGAATTTAGTAATGGTGAACATCGTGTGTTGTGGCAACGTTCAAAGTTCGTTTGAAATGGTTGGGTAAACAAGACGAAGGATCATAAATATGTCTACAAGAAATCTCCGGAGCTCTGTAAGGTGGAAATTTGTTTGTTTTGCTTTGTATCGGATATGAGAAAACGGATTCCCGCGAGACGTGATGCCACTTCCGGCGCTGATATCGTCACACCGCGCGCGCGAATCTCGACACTGACTGACGGCTTTCTGACTTGACTTCGTATCCTCTATTTCTGGCACGGTGGCTGTGTGAGTGCATATGTGCTACAGACATATCACCACCAAACAACATCCAATCGTAAACAATGGAGAAAACGAAAATAGGAAATATAGCCGACACTTTTTTATACGACACGTATACACATGCCTATAAAGTTTTCAGCCACTTTTTATCCTTGTTCAATCTTTTCAAATTATTGTAGACTCATCTGTCATCTGCATTGTGATCTCAACAAAATAAACTTCTAAAGCTTTTAAAGTAATATAATAACAAGTATTCATTGTCTATTACACTTTTTCGAATAATTCTTTTATTTATTTATTTTACTGAGATTTGAGACTGAGTTGGTAGATGCAGCATCGTATTTGGATGCTAGGCATGTAAATCTTTTTCGGTCCGGTGGCGCATCATTTGGAAATCGACGAATGCGGGCACTGACGGTTGATTGAGGCATGTTTTATTTTGTTAGGATGACGCCGTGCCGTCCAAACTACATAGTTACCGGAGAAACTCAACTGACGGATGCAGGCACAAAAGAACGCACCCCGGTGAAAAGTGCACTCGGGTGTATAACTGTTGCTATATAGACTGACTGGCTTCGCGCCTGCATTGCATATCGCCGTGTAACATGATTGTATAACATAATCGGAATCCGTGCGTTTTTATTTTCAAGAAAACGACAATTAGATAAACCAAACTATTGATTATTAAAATTTGTATTTTTTGTTTGTATTTATAGATAGTTAAATATTTAATGCGAGACCATTAACCTACAAGTTAGAGTTCACCTTCATTTTGTATTTATGAAAAAATACAATTTATCTAGGCTCGCTTTGTTGATAGCATGTCAGCCGAGATATTTTATTCAATTAAAGAAATGCCATCGTGAAGTCGACCTGCGTTTGAAACTCTAATATTCGTGATTCTTTTGCATCCGCCTCCAAAACCTTTTGATGATTATATTCTTCCGCAATACACTCAGGCGGTAACAGTTACGGATAGTAATATTTAATGTACAGGACCGTATCAAATTGCGAAAAATTATTTTATAAAATTCCTACAAAAAAATTCATTATGGTTCTTCTTAATTAATTTAAACAATGAATTTTAATTTAAAAAATGTATATATTTAGATAAACGTGAGGGACTGTCTAATTTTGTAATTTTTGAATAATGTAGGTTCGGTGAGACGCGGTCAGGTCAATTCCCACATTACTTTCAGTCAAGTTAACGCAAGAAAAATTGAATTATTATGCACCAAAACTCGAAAAAGAAAGATTGGCTACATTTATCAGCCTCACATATTGATTAAATCCTCTTAAAAATATGTAAAACATCATGCCTTCGTTTCAAACATACTTAAATAGTTTCGGATCGTATAAAATATGACACGCCATATTTTAAGATATATATTTTACTAAAACGAATATGTGTTATGTAAATTTGTAAAATCGTTATGTCAACATACTAAAGTAGATATTATACTATAAATTAACATGAATTTTGTAAATATTTTCTATAAATGACAGGATTAGTTAAATTTTAGTATTACGAAATATAAAACAATTTCATAAATACGTAAACAAAATAGTTAAATTATAATATTATATATATATATATATTTCTTTCTGGTTTAATGATATATAAAGTAAGATTGGAAAACATTATTAATTTTAAGTTGCAGTAGTCATAAATAATATAGACGAGCACGCGCGAAACAAGCCGAATGTGTTCAGTCTTTGTATGTTTAGTGCGCTTGCGTCTACCGTCATGGATATTATTTAAAATAGATACAAAGTAAATATAGTTGAAATTGAAACTGTATAAATAATAATATCACAAATACGTAAACTGTTTGATAAACCGTCATCGTTTGAATATTATGTAAAATAGGTACAACTTGTGGTTATTCCTACTATATAGGTATTTCTTGAGCAATTTCGTTGTTGACATCTTGCCCAAGTCAGATGCTGTTTTCGCTGGTTGTGTGTGGGTTGGATGGGTATACGTGGTGCGTGATCTAAATCTAAATTGCTCTCGTTTTGTATCTTTTTTTTACCTCTTTCTCTCTCTCTCTCTCCTGGGTTTCGTGTGTCTCGTGGAATAACGATTTCAATGTTGTATTATAACGTGAGATAGTAGATAATTGGCCCAGTTTTCACAAGTGTTATTTGATCTTGAGAGATCGTTTTAAATGATTTGTAAATAACACTTGCTATTATATATATATATATATTTTGTAAATCTGTAATACTGTGAGGAAAATCTATAAAAAGCGATAGAGAAAATATTTACGCTAATTTATCGAAATGAATTTAAAAGCTATTAAATGACGATTGTTTGAGGTAATTGTCCTTCTACAACTAAAAGTTTCTTTATAAACGAAGAGAGAATAACAAGAAGAATATGGCATGGTGTGGTATGGTATGGCATGGCATGGCATGGCTTGGCTCGAGTGAACCTGTTGCTTGAAGACAAATGACCCCGGTCGGTCGGCCACAAGGAAAACACAAGACACAATCTCGGTCATCGTGTAATAGATTCATAGGATATGTCATTAGGTTGAAACGTGCCCAGTTTAAAGACTAATATTGTACGATATACGTGTGCGTATATCTGGCACTGGAATACTGGTTTCAATCTTGCTATTAAATTGATCTACGAGAACTCCGAGATGTCTTAAGTCCAAATTTATTGGAACGGTGTTTGAAGTTACGAATACTTACGACCCAGAAAAAGTATGGTTCAGTAGGTACGTTAGAATAATCCTCCCACAATGTTATATGTATGTAATATTAATATATGTTAAACATTTACAAGAGTAGCTACAGGATTGATGGAAGACTCAAGTTGAAAGTTTTGTTTTATAAACGAGGGTGATCGTTCTGCAAAACGGTATTTGATGGATTGCCGTGTTGGGCCATAAGTATTGGCGCGGAGATATCGTGCATGAGGACAGCGTATTATTAATTCCCTTTTCAATAGCCACTAATCTTGTACAAGGATGACGTCACCCGCCGAACGAATCACTAGAAAGTTGCGAAATTTATTGTGTATCATGTAAACATCGCTGTTGCAGCGCAGCTTCAGTTTAGAGAAAAAGCCAAGAGCATCCATCATATCTGGCCGGGGGAGAAAAACCAATATATTTTACTGTATGAATTTTAACGTGTTTCTAGGCGATTTATTACTAGCCGTAGCTGTCCTCCGCATCAAAACATCGATTTGACAAAATCGTTCATGAAAAACAAATTTCATATGCGTTTGTGTCCCAGTTAGATTTAAATTTCAAATGCTCGAGCAAGAAGGAATCGATGAAATTTAGAATTCTGTCATGGTAGATAACGCACGATGCCAAAGGAAATAAATTGAATGAATAATTTGGGTAGAAGCACGTCTGGGATATGTGGCCGGTGTCGACGTCGATGCTGTTTTTCCCGGCCTTCACTAGGTTAACCCAAACCTAGCGTGGGATTGACGTTGACTGAATACGGCCATGGGACCTTTAGGAAATATATATATGCGTTCATCTCTTCTTTGTCCAAGTCATTTACACGTCATAAAACCTACAGTTTTTTTTTGTTTGTTTAACTACATCACCATATTTTTGTTTTTACAACATCTACAAAAAGTTTCCATTTTTCACTCGCCCTACATATGTAAGTACGAGGAGTTTACTTATTCGGTTGTATGTTTTTAATATTCGCAGAATATTCTATGATTCTCGCTCATTTAATATATATTGAATACATTTATCTTCTTTTTTTGAAGATACTCAAATTATATACCATTAGGGCACATATGAGAATAAATATAGATTTTGGAATTATTTTTAATATATTCAGAATAATATACTTAGACAAAAAGAAAATATTATGCATCTAAAACAACATTTTATTTTATAAATTTAATGTGCAATTTGAAACGCAATTACGCTTTTATTGCTCTAGATAAAACCAAAACACTAAAACATTATTAAATAAACTTCAACAGTTATAAGCTTTTCAGAATAAAACTTTTAATATTTATCATTTTCAAAATGTGTTATCAGTTAATATAAAAATCTAGACACAATATCTTCTAATTACATATGAAATTGAAAACGTTATAAAAGTCACAAACTGAATGTTTTCTATTCAAATATGCAAACTGCATAGGTTGCGAAGTAGAAGTGATTCTATCCAGAGAAATGAAGTGCAGAGAGCAACAGACGGACGGATAGAAAACGAGGTCCCATAACCCACCTAGAGCGTTTTGCTGCACATGCATTATTTACATTTACGCGGACATAAATCGTTTCAAATCTGTGCGCGTGTGCGCGACCGTACAGCAACAATCACATGCTGATACGGAGGACGCTCGTTAGGGATAACAAAGCAGTATTTCGCTACGTTCATCCGGCAATAGTTATGGTGCAAGTTGCCTTATTAGTTGTTGACCATCGTTCATGGATCGGCACGAACCAAACCGGACTTTACCGAATGGATAACTAGCATCTATCGGTCAACTAACATAAGTTAGGAGTGATTTACGATTCGTTAAAAATTGCTATTTCAGAAGATACTACCACAAATTTGCAAAAGAACTTCGGATGATTCTTAAAATAGATTGAAGTACGCTTTTAAATTTAGATTCTTTAAAGAATTACTAATTTGTTTACATAACAAAGTAATTGAAATTAGATTCCATTTTGTTATTTTTGAAACCATTGCATGACTTAAAATAGATGCAATCTTCCATAAAATGGAATCAATCCACATGGGAAAGGATTCAACGATTAATGAATCATGAATAGATTGACAGAAATGCAAAAATGATATTTGCAATTCGTTTTGAGTAAATTACAAAGCCAGCTTAAAACTGTTATTGCATGACAGACAGAATGACATGTAATAAAGGAGTAAAGACGCTTGTGTGTGATGACACACAGACAATTCGTGTCTTACTCTGCTATAACGATCAACCAAGCGAACGAATGGAATGGAGAGAAATGGATTCTGTCAGTTGTCGGCAAATCATTGTGGCTGATGCCGCCAAATAGTAATCAACGTTCACTGTACGTGTGGTACTTATACATTATATATCTTTTTAATGCAATCAATTCTATTCTAGATTTTATTTTAGAAGTTATTAGAGAAGATATTAGTTATTGAAGATAAATATTTATTGTTTTGCAATTTTATACGAGTATAACGTCAATAACCCTATCTATTTTCATGTAATAAATTATTTATTTAAATCAATAGTCAATTTTATTAGGTTACACAATAAGCAGAATTGTAATTAAAAAATTTAACTATTGAGTTTATTATTTAACATAAGTCTATTAAATGTTCAACCAATTTTATATTTGGCTAAAAACATCGTTAATATAGGCCGTTTCATGGTGATGCAGCATAGAGTCTTATGGGGAACAGTGTTGAAACATCTTTCTCATCTGATGTGTGAGTGGAACAAAGACAGACATAGATATAGGAGTGCGAGTGAAAAAGGCAAACCATTAAAAAATGTATGACCTCACTATCGCAAGGATTCTTACCTTCAGGACATGGTCATTTATTAAAATTAAATAATGAATTAAACAAATGAATCTTTAAATTAATTTTAAATTTAGATACAAAATCAAGAATACTTGAAAAACTAATTTGAATCATAAAAATCGGAATGTATTTAGCGGAAATAAAATGTTGAATCCATTTGAAACACATTAATATGTTAATATTTTCGCTAAATGTTATTCGATTTTTGTCGTTCAAATTTTGTTTTCGAGTATTTTTTAAATTTGCGTATGAATTTGTAAATAAAATAGCATAATAATAGATTTATTTAAATATTCGTTTTTTAATAAACTATCTGTCGCACAGGTATAAACCCTAAGATAAGATAAGATTGCATAGGTTCTGTACTGCAATCATAATGTGGTACAACCATGAGATTTAATAGAAATATCTGAATTAGTTGTAAGTGAAACTGTGGCAACATTGTACAAAAAACTCCATAAAGATTAGCATTGCCTATACCCTACATACTACATAATCATTATGAAACGACCTATAATCTATTGGCAAGATCTTATAAAAAAAGTGGAACAATTAGTATATTTTAAAAATCTATAAATTCCCTCATAACAATTACTGATAAACTGTAAACTATACCAATTAAAATCCAAATAAATGTAGTTTCTTCGATTTATAAGAAATAGTTAAATTCCACAAATAACCAACTGTAAACATAATAAATAATGTTTCGCCTTTCTTAGTTTGACCTAAATTCTTCGTGTATCCTATCGGCGTCCCTATAGTGTTTTAAAAATGTTAAATATCTTTCAAACCAAATCGATGTTTAGCACTAGAACCTTTCTCTTAACTGTTTATTCTTTATACACGAGAATGGCAGCCGGAAGAATAATAGAAAGGAAGATATTGATAAGTAATGTATTGTTCATACTCAACTATTATTGTGTATTATGTGCTGTATCATTTTAATATCATAATTTAATTTACTCGTAAATTTACGTCTATTGTGTTAGCCAAACAAAAAATTTAATTAAGATAAAAATTCAATTGAGGTTATATAAAAACCTTCCGGCTAGCTACAACAATATCAAGTCGAAGCCTATTTTTACTACATATCCTGTCGTAACATAATATCTTTGTTTACGAATCTTACTTTTAATAGCTCAAAATTACAATGGAAATGTGAGACTAGAATATATGTTATAGTACTGCAGATAAATGACCGAATACTTAAGCTTTTTGTGACTTAGGGTGTGTTAAAAGCAACCTAAGAAACAAGCAAAAAGTATTCGGGTTATGCACGTGTTCGGAGCCGGTTATCTGTAGGTGCCTAGTTATTAAATGGCAAGCTGTAAAAAAGACTAATCATCGGTAATCAGTTAACTTTAATCCGAGTTGGCTGCCAGCTTCTTTATGTGTCACTCTGTTCTCGAGGGATTTGTTACGGTGAAACAGGAACAGAGGTACTATCATCTTTATAGACTCGCGTAGGTATAAAAGTCCGGAGCAGTCATAAACATTGATTTTGTTATCGACGTAACATAGTTAGCAATTTTATCAACCGAGTCTCTATTTTAACTTTGAGAAATCATTTTTAAATTATTATTTTGTTAAACAACGAACAAAATTATGATTCTCTTTGGCTAAACTTTACCTTTTTATTTTGTAACAAATATATATTTCTTATCCATAAGACATATTATAAAATTGAAATTATAAATCTTACCTTTAATTCCTGTAGTCACAGCAACAGTACACGTTTCCAGTTTGTAAATGTATTGCGAAAACGGTTGAACGAGTCTATTATTACACCGCACATATCAATTACACTCTCCCTCATGCACTACACTTATTACCCGACCTCAGAGATACTCGATAAAACACCCAAATAAATTGATTTCCCATGCAACACTATCGAAAAACAATCAGAAACACAGATATTATACACTATATAACACTATCACCCTGCCGCCGGCCATCTTAAACTAAGTGTCAAAATGTTAACCACTACGTAAATCACAAAATGATCAAACAACACGAATTTTCTTGTTGCGCACATCGATAACACTTATAAATACAAATGAATATTATTTTAAATATTTTCTGCTATATCAGTTATTTGAATGTTAGAATTTATTTTAATTAGCTATTATGAACGAGTAGCTCGTTTAACTAGTTTATTGTAAACGTTTCATACGGGCATGTACAAGTTTTACTTGTTAATTTAGATGTGAATTCGTCAATAGTGAGATTTATTTGGTGAAGTGTGGTAGTTTTATGTGTTTGTCGGTTTAAATACATTTTTGGATGTTATTTTAATTGAAAATTGAACCTTATTGTGCAATGAACTATGAGTGCAACTTATCAGCGAGCAACACTGCATTATAAGGTAGGATTTTTATGATTTGTTTCTTTTTAAACAATTAATTTTACCAGAGTATGATTTGAGTATTTGATACAAGCCCAAATCAATAAAACAGTTGAAAACTATTGAATTGTTTTGTTCTAAGCACATGACAACGAATTGTGTTGTTCATATGTTTTCTAGTTATTATATTTGCAAATATGTAATGGTTTCCCTATGGCAATGTCTTCGTACACACTGTTACAAATAAAATACAACGAAATGCTATTAATGGCATACTAGTTAGCGTGATTTTTGTCGTTATGGTGCTGCAAAATGCAAGGCCGATGGTCGATCGCATGGACAACCTATAATCATGGGTCATGCATATTAACTAAGTGCTTGAATTAAACATTGAGTAAACGATAAAGCTATAACAGGAAGGCAACTATACATACTATATGCTAGTAGTTATTTTAGTTTTATTTCTTTAGCATAGTATTATTTTGTGCGTAACATAATTACCATTTTGATTTAATTGCAACTCTTACAGTTTATAAAAAAAAAATGTAGGTAAACAGCTTTTATTAACAAATATAACGTTTTCTTCTTTATAATAACGATTGTTTACACAACATTCTATAATTAAAATTCCGAGCATTTATTTATATGGTTGTATCGCTTAAAACAAATAGTATATTTTCTTAAATTAGAATTTCTTTGAATTGAATTTTATTTATATATTAACCTTTCCGCATTTTTATTATCGCCTATTATTGATGCTAAAAAATTATCAGCTAAATGCCCATCTACCGTTTTTGGATAATAAAACTCAGCAATAAAAATAATAGCAACATTAGTTCCATTAAAACCATTCTAAGTAGACAGAGAGTAGAATATCATTGTCGCTACAGCTCCAGTCTAATTAATGATACATAAATATTTGATCGTTAATTAATTTGACTTGATTACCAATTAGGGATAATTAATCACATCGTTATTAGTTTAAATAACAGTTGGCTGTATGTATGTACCTATATATGCATTGTTACTCTCCATAATAACTGATAAACATAATATAGGTAATTATATTGGTTGGCTTGCTAATAAATATCAGTGAAATTGTTTATAACTAATTACGTTATCTAAATATATCATACATTTTCGAAATTGAAAAGCTGTTTTCAACCACCCTATTTGTAGGTTTGGTGATCATAATTATAATAAAGCTGGTCATATATGAGTGTAAGATAAACAATAAATCTATTTAACTATAATTTATCCAATTGCTTTAATCAAATTAGTGTTACATTCATAGATAACTAGATAAGTATACTATATATCTTAGATTTCGACATTAAAAAAAAAATTAATAAGTAAATACCACAATTAAAATGAAATAAATTTTTATTATTTTCTAAATGGAAAAGTGAACCTAAACCGAGTAAAACACTAGTTAACAAGTGAAATTTAATCATTCAAGCAGTCTATCATGTATTGAATCGAGGCAGACTGATAAATTACTATGCAAACGACAAACAGAGGGTATAATCATTCAATATAAAATACATTTGTCTTTTTAATACCTCTGTCAATTAAAGCGGGTCGGAGTTCAGATTCACATGATGTTATTTAGTGTAGGAGATGTTTATAATACGGGATATTTATATTTTACATATATTAATATCCGGCGAAATAGATTAAGATATCCGATGCCACCGAACCGTACCTAACCTCATGTTGGTCAATGTTAATCATTATTGGGGCGAGAAGTTGAGTCTATGTTACACCCAGGTTGCAATGTTTATTAGTGTTCCAAAAGTGATTAGGTAGCATTTCTAGTGATCGTCTGATAACTAACATACTTGTCGAATCAAAAACTATATAATTCGTTACCAACTTCATGTAATATCCCTATTACCTATTAAATGTAGGGTACTATATAAAAAAATCATATCTTTTCAAATATGAAGATTTAAGAAAAATAAAAAAACACGTATAGCTTCAAATTATATCTACTTTCATATAAATAACATCGGCCATGTGTTGGCCCTAAACTTTCTTTTACGTAGTCAGTATATTTTGATTTGATAGTATATAAATTAAAATATAATAGGGTTTTCTTGATCAATAAGATAAGATCTTGTAACTGGTGCACTTTTTGAAGAAATGTTTCAAACAAAGGTTATGCAGAATACTAATATCTTTCAATGTTATTCTATTTATTTTTACTGCAAGTGCAGCCGTTTCGGTGATATTTCAGAAATTGCAAAAAAAGTCTTAAGTAAACATGCACTTCCGATTTGAATATGCTTTTCAAAAATAGGTGGTTTTCTTCCCAGGCATATACAAATCTTAAGTTTAAAGTTTCATAATTTTATCTTCAACAGTGTAGGCTGCAGAGCGCATACACACATACACACAGACACACACACACACATACACACACACACAGACAGACGTCATTTCAAAAATAGTCATACTCGATTCAGGGAAGGTCAAAAGGTGTATTTCCGTTAAAATGTCGAGTTTTTTTTTGTGATTACAATACTTACTTATTACTTCGTAAAAGAAAGTAAACATAAAAGGATTGCCACATGTCTATTGCTGATGTATTATTCAATTTTCTTTTTGTTTTATGAATACAGTTATAAGTAATGACAACCATTTTTCTCTGTAATATAAAACATACGTATATGATTTTTATTACCTAATACAGCTAATGTATCGTTATTATCTTATCTAAACGACTTCTTCGATTTTCTAAATAAAAACATCAAGTTTGACAGCAAATGCATATCTTATCCATGTTGTAAATATACAGTTCGAAATATTTCTCTCTTAAATTATATTGTTATCTAATCGGACAGCGCGCAAAGAATTTAAGACAAAAAGTAGGTATCACTTAAGTTTTGATAAATAGTCAACCGGTAATTTATTTTAAATTCACTAATTAATTCTGTCAACTCAACCATAAAATTCTTAATTTTATTGTATTTCTACGAAATATTATTAAGTGCCATCCACAGTTGATTCCCTCACTACAGACAACTTTTTATAATTATCCCTTCTTCTTCTTCATTAAACATATACGTACATTGAGACAAGTATGAATATCTTTGCTATAAATGACAACTAACGCTCTCAATCGAGCATAATATAAACTAAGTTAAATATTTCGCGTATTTCTTTTCTTTTGGAGTAAAAGTATTCCTTGGTCCAATTAACCCAGCAACCCACTTAGCAAACGAAACCAGCAACAACGATAATTTCGGAGTAGGTATTTAAACACCTATCCGGCGGCAAATGCGCACACGACTATACACCTTCAGTAAATTCCACGGATTGTAAAAGTCTAATTAGGCGACAGTAGGGGATGTTTAATTGGATGCTGTTCACATAAAAGCCAGAACGCGAGCGTGCCCGGTCTCTTCTATCTTTCCCCACGGGCTATATGCGACGACGAAAGCCGGCAAAAATTGAATTAACCGTGCAGGTCACGTAGTCTAGTGGTGTACGCGACCAAGATGTGTCAATTTATTGTTAAATAATTTTGTGCCATACTTTCTTTTCGCTACACTCCTTACTTTATACTACACTAGGTGTCACTAGTATTGCTTAAATTATAAACATGTAAACACACAATTGGAAATTGGAATTTTTAATTCGTAAACGAAATTTCAAAAGTTGATTTAAACCAGAAGCTGTCAATCTTAAGAAATTAATTTTTTTTATTACCTAATACTTTTTGAAGCATTAGTATTTCATGCAATTATCTAGACTCAGCGTGTTCAAATTAAATCGATAAAAAACGAGACCAAAAATCAAATTACCATTTGAATAATAATTATTAATAAATTTATTCGTATTGATGTAGCGTAGGTTTCGAAGGACAAGTGTATTTGTATTATAATTAATAACAAGCTGCCTGTATTTCAGTTGATTAAAGATTTAACTAGTTCTATACCAAATCGCGATTGTTTAAAACAAGTGACCGGAGTAATATATCATGTTGACTATTTTCTAATTAACTATATGATATAAAAACAGACGCGTAGTAAGTGAGCGAGTGAATTGATTGTGGAGAATATTTGGAACCGGTTCCTCATCCATAGCCCGCTGTCATCATCTGGTTCGTCGATGACCAGTCATAATAACCAGCCAATAATAATGACGAATTGGAATTTTACTGTTATATTTTTAGTTAGGATTTTTCAAACATCGATTTATAATAGGAAATATAACTTAAAACTGATCAATTGCACAATTGCCAAACTAGGAGTAAATCGCTATATATTGATATTTTTATATAAAAAACAAATAAACGGCGATAAAATATTTAAAGACCACTGCGCATCAAAGCTTCAATATTAAGTAATAAAGTTACGTAATCCACGTGTAACAAATTAATTATTTGAAAAACAAGCAGTAGGTGAATAAAATGTAATAAAAGTCACTAGAACGACTTGAATTGATTCCGTTTACAGCAATCTTTGAAACGAATCAACGCGTTTTTCAAACATAGAAGGTGCAGTAAGTACGCTTTTCAAATGTAGGTTAATGATGGCACCGTACTGAGTGGACCCGTTGGACGTTTTTATAGCCGAGTTTTATTCGTATAAACATCACATTGCGCGTGGGTAGACAATCGAGAAAAAAACAACAACGAAATAAAGCAGAAGATTACAAGCGAGATGCCGTAAAACAAAAATACCACATTATATGGGCGGTTGTTAGTCGAATAGTTATAAATTTTGTCAGATTGTTTTTTATTTCCTCTCTCTCTCTCTCTCTCTTTCTTTAAATGCCTCTATGGCCTCCCCGCCGAGATGGACTCCGCGGTCCAGCGTATTGACAACTGTTTTATGTTTTGACAGTTGGAAACAAAGTCTGTATATCGGTTTTATTGTCGGCTCGCCAGAGGTCCTTCTTAAAATTATTGCCTCGATGCATGGGCGGACGTGGTCTGAACATGTGAGGCCCGAATTTTATTACTAGTAGCGTCTAGGAATTTGTCCATAACTAAACGTATAGTCAATTTGGTAATTATCATTTACCATGACTTTGTTTCAATTTATATTCGTTTCGCCCAAATATATTTAGCAGTGTATCAATTCTGATTTTGGAATAAATTTAGCATAACATATTTATAAAATCAAGTCTAAAAACTGTAGTTATACGTTGGTTCTCCATATAAAAACTATAATTACAATAAATTCCGACAATATCTGTATCTTTTTATGTAATGCTAATGCCAGCACGTGGCCGGTCGATTCTTTTAACATTCCTTAAGACATATTAACCACTGTTTGCATCTGACAAATAAAAAAAGCCTTCGTACGTTTTGAATAAATGTTCCGGACACACCCGCCGGGTGAGTTTTTTAATCAAGACATCGAAATTTAACGATCCCACAAAACCTGCATTTAACGAACATCACTCGGTTTCGGTTTCGGTGTTTGTGTGTGTGTGTGTGTGTGTGTGTGTTTGTGTGTATAGTTTAACTGCGATGGCACATAAAAAATAAAACAAGTGAAAACAATACAAAACGATATAAAAAGTGTAAGCCCAATGTTTGAATCACATAAAGATGAAACCGAATGAAAAACCAGAACAATATGATTCATAAATTCCGTGGTAAATCTTTTTACACCAGAAATAATAAACTTTTACAATCAAGACAATGTAATGTTTATTGTATGTGCTACAAGCCATAACGAAATGGAATAAAAGTGAAATAAAACTATGCAAATCGACTTTTTATTCACTTTTGTTATAATATGCTTTTCGTATTCAATTTTATTAACAAAAACACACACACACACACAACGTTAGATCTTCATGTTTCCCTGATTTAAATAAAATTAACACCTAATAAATATGATGTTGGTTTCTAATCAAATCCACTTTTGATTCTGTCGGACGAAAATAAAACGACCAAGACAGCGAAACTTTTGAATAGAGTGACGAAGCGAAGAAGGACGATGGCTTCACACAATAAGAAGCTAAGAGCGAACTTGAAGAGTGATGGATCGGTTCTGTTTATGTCCCAATTAAGTTTAAACGCGCGCTTGTTCTACGGAAGAAACAAGAGAGTATGGTAGGTAGGAGGATAAGAGAAGAGAACGCATCCGGTAACAGCAATGTGACAACTATACAAGGAAATATCATCTAACGTCACAATTTCACTCAATGCTGCACAAAACATTACACATTAATTGTTTAGTATTTGATCTAATTATTACATCATAAATATTAGATTGATTCCGTTTATTAAATTGTTTGATATTTCGTTGTAGTCTCAATGCGTTTTAGAGTGTTGAGCAGTCATCAGTGACGTGCGCAATGAGTGTGCTTGTACTTGATCCATTGTTAACGCAAAAGCAAGCTTTGCAAGCCAAAAACATGTTTGTCCGCAGTGACGTATTTGTTTAATTAATTCTAAAGCACATGCGCCGTATGCTAGTATGTACTACATAAAGCGAAGTTATAAATGATTCTGAACGTGTTTCACACCACGCTTTTAGAATCAACTTACTACATATACATATACTCCTGGTTATTCTATTATTGCATAATTTGATTAAGAGATAATTTTGCGTGAATCATTTTCACTCGAGCTGGAATTTGTAATTTATCTCTAGCGTTCGCGCGTGTGTTATGTTAACTGTATAATTGTAAGTGTACTTTCTTGAGTATCTGCGCGTAAGCATTGTGCTGCTGCATATGGTTGTGTGTCTCTTCTTGTATACAGAATTGTATGGGTTTAATACCAGATGTCTTAGTCAAAACGTTGTTGAATTTATCTCTCCTACATTAATGTGATTAAAATATTATCATCATCTTCGGGTTGTAATGGAAATACAAATTTATCTTACTTAAATTTAATATATTTACAAGGAATTCAGGCACTAGAGGAGAAAGCAGTTTTCTGTTAGGTTTTGTTGGTGTATAATTTTTTTAAATTATTCATTTTTCTATTTTGTTTTTTACGCTAATGTAACTTTTAATAATAAGTCTAAAGCCAAAAATAAAACATCGGCCATGTGTTGGCCCTACATTCATTGTCCAATAAAATTGTAAAGTTAGTTTATTGTCAGATTTTCAAAGAAAACATATATATTTTAGATTTTAAATGTTGGATTTTATAGTAGTATAAAGAAAATATCATTATTCATTACATATTATTAAAAATTATTATGGCCGGACATTTTTTAGTTTTCAAATTACTTTTAAACCAGAGAAAATATTTATATATAATATTTTAAATTATTTTCTAACCTTTGTAACGGTTTTTCACTAACTTTTGTGACACTGACAATAAATGTTAAATGTCAAAATATTTGAATATTTAAAACAATTGACATGCATAGTAGATGCGATTTATTATATATAAATTTCCATACCCATGTAACTATGGCAATATAAATAGGATAATAGCAATTTCTCGTAACTGGTACACTTTTTGAAGAAAAGTTTCAAACAAAAGTTGTTCAAATCATTAATATCTTTCAATTTTATTCTAACTATTTTTACTGTAAGTGCAGCCGTTTCGGAGATACGCAAAAAGTGACTCAAGTAAACATGCACTTCCGGTTTGAATATGCTTTTCAAAAATAAAAGGTTTTCTTCCCAGGCATATACAAATCTTAAGTTTAAAGTTTCATCATTTTATCTGCAACAGTGTAGGCTGTAGAGCGCATACATACACACAGACACACACACACACAGACGTCATTCCAAAAAATAGATTCGATTCAGGGAAGGTCTTAAGGTGTATTTCCGTTATAATTTCGAGTTTTTTTTTTTCGTGATTACAATACTTACTTATTACTTCGTAAAAGAAAGTAAAAACATAATATTAATATGTTTAATAAAATAATATTTTTGGATCAATGTATGTAATAAATCCTAAGCTCTGTTTCTGTTAATATACAAATAACCACATAAATAATAATCCTTCTGTCGGCACTGGTAAAATAAAGCAATAGAAATTGATGCGGTTGTATTTGTAAGTGTCTTCGGTATCGTCGACTAAATAGAAGGCTGGCATGGCGACCGACGCGATGCGACGCGACGGTGGCAAAAGATAATAACGAACGAGTCCGCAAACGGCGTCAGATATTAATGATGGCAGAACGGCGAGTTCCACGATACGGAACTGTGATACCACCGCACTTTTAATTAGAAAACTTCAAAGAGGGATTTTTCTTTTTTTAACACTTCGTCTAAATTAGCATACACATAGTCTCGTGCTGTTTGGTGGTATGCCATTGGCCAACCACCAACGCAGATGAATTTTAGAGCTGTTTTTATTATGGTAGACGTCTCTAAACGAATATAGGTATATTTAGTTGCAATCTAGTTTTTGTATCTATAAGAAAATCGAGATATTTATATTAAATAAAATAAGCAAATAAACCAGCTTTCAGAAACAAAAAAGCGATTCGATAACTTATTTGATAAATTGTCTTGAACGGATTGAAACAATTCGATTGGACCGAAACGCACAACAAGATTCAAAACGATACAGAAGAAGCGAAGAATCCGAAAGCTGGATAACAAAGGGAAAGAGACACGCCAACGAATATTGGTGTGTGGAGCGGGATAAAACAGAAAACAGACTGAACCGTGAACAATATATTAAACCAATTATCAGCATCTAGGCAGCTGGTGACATCGTGATAAATCCAATCGGATGGCTATTATTTTATTGAAAGAGCCACCTCACACGACACCACGAAAGCAGACCTGGCACGTACGTGTACCATCCATTGTTATAGCACAAGTAATCGCGGAATAGTAACCGCTAACTGACTACCTTTACCGCCACAGAACTATTCACGGAATTTTATCAAAGTTCATTGTCTTTACGCGTTGCTTTTGTATCGCGCCCAATTTCTAAGCAACGTGTTGTTATTATAATTACTTTTCATTACGATAATTTTAACAATTATTTTATATTTATTTACAGGGTTTCGTCGTTAACATTTACATATTGCAGTAGTATTGTTTGGAATTAATTAATTTACCCCTTCGTTTCGATGCAAGAATCTAACTTATGTTAACATTTCATTAATTTCAAAGTTCAATACATTCTAGAATATTTTCAGCTACATTTATTATTACCTACTTGATATAGTTACAAACTTGGTTTAAATATGTTTCGTATTCAGTTTAAATGCATGATAATATTTATTTTAACAGTCATATGATGTCTTTATTTGTGCAGTAATTTCGCAAAGATTTGGTGATTCCCATCGTGCTGTTTCTCTAAATGTGACTGCATGTTGTGTGCGTGTTTATGTTCCAAAATTGTTGGCATCAAAGACTGCGTTTACCGCACTGCTTCGTATTCCATGCTTATGTTTTACGGAATTTTATTACGTTTTGTGCTAGTGTTTATGGTCGGAATTAAAAAGAGAACATCTTGTTTGTCCAAACATGCAGGTAACTTTCTTGCGTTCATTTATTTTATTATCATATAGAAACACATGGAAAGAAAATCGGAATAACACCTTTATTAACAGTGATTAAAATTTAATGTTTATTCGTTTTCGGAGAAAATATACAGGCGATTGTGGCCGCTGTTGAAATATTACGTTAATAATAATTCCTGCACGAACTTAACGACGGAAATCACATGAATTCGAGATGACAACTTTGGAATACACAATTCAAGAAGCGCCGAACTTTTGTTTATATAATACTGTGAGATGCAATGGTAGTCAACCTTTTTTTTATTTTTGTACACATATAATAAATAGTTATTGCGCAACAAAATGGTAGAAAATGAAACTTTCGTTATTATATTCTTAAAAACGACTCCATTTAATCGAAAATTGTTGAACATATAACGCTCTATATATTGCTTTGAATATAAAACTATGAATTACTTCTGATAATTTAAATAAATGTCTGTTTTAAATGTTCAATAAAGAATTATTGACAGTAGCATAAACATTTATCTATTTTGTCTAGTAAATAGATGTGTAATATAACATGTTGTTGAACGCTGGTTACCGCGCCTCTCGTTAGGATGACGCAGTGGTACTTGGTATTCGTCGGGTGAGTACTTCGCGCCGCCGCCGACTCGTTTGAGGTACGCTATAAAAATATTGATACATCAATATTGAGGTAATAATACTTGAATGACATACACGTGCAATAATCCAACTTTACGTAACAACTGTGCCGATATAGCACTAGTACAAGTATGTACTGAAGAACACCACAGCAAATACTTTATTGAATTTTGCAATATCATTTACTGTATTTCTACCAAGAATTTGTAGTCGTTTTATGAAATATGCTACAAATATACAGTGGTATTGTTTCAGAGAAAACATACTCTGTTATATATGATTTGATATGATAAAATGTCATATTTATAAATAAATAATGGCCAGTTTTGATTTTATTACCTACTAGCGATTATCCGAAATACATTTTTGATACTTTACATTTATTGGAAATAGTTGAGATTTCTTATTGTGAAAAAACATCGGCCCTAAACTTTCTTTTACGTAGTCAGTATATTTTAGATTTGATAGCATATAAAAAAAATGTTTATATTTCAAGAAAATATTTTCATTCATGGCCAATAAAATTGTAAAGTTAGTTTATTGTCAGATTTCCAAAGAAAACATATGTATTTTAGATTTTAAATGTTGGATTTTATAGTAGTATAAAGAAAATATCATTATTCATTACATATTATTAAAAATTATTATGGCCGGGCATTTTTTAGTTTTCATATTAACTTAAACCAGAGAAAATATTTATATATAATATTTTAAATTATTTACTAACCTTTGTAACGGTTTTTCACTAAACTTATTTGTAACACTGACAATAAATGTTTAAATGTCAAAATATTTGAATATTTAAAACAGTTGACATGCATAGTAGATACGATTTATTATATATAATTTTCCATACCTATGTAACTATGGCAATATAAATAAGATAATAGCAATTTTCTCGTAACTGGTACAATTTTTGAAGAATGTTTCAAACAAAAGTTGTTCAAGCATTAATATCTTTAACTTTAATTATAACTATTTTACTGTTAGTGCAGCCGTTTCGAAGATATTCAAAAAGTGACTCAAGTACACATGCACTTCCAGTTTGAATATGCTTTTCAAAAATAGGAGGTTATCTTCCCAGGCATATACAAATCTTAAGTTTAAAGTTTCATAATTTTATCTTCAACAGTGTAGGCTGTAGAGCGCATACATACCCACAGACACACACACACAGACGTTATTCCAAAAATATCCAGGCTCGATTCGGGGAAGGTCAAAAGGTGTATTTCCGTTAAAATTTCGAGTTTTTTTTCGGGATTATTACTTCGTAAAAGAAAGTAAAAACAGTCTGAAATAATTCGTTTTTTTTTTATGATGAATGAATTGTCAAGTATTCATATTTAGAGAAGCTAATTTTGGATTTCTTACCAATTTGTCTGACTATTCGTGTTGAATGCTTAATACATCATCCACTCATAATTAATATGATCCTATTTCTGGCGCAGTATAAGAATGTTAAGTATGAATGATGGAATCTTAGTTTGACTTTGAAGTTCCTTCCTAAAAATAAAGAAATATTGTGTCAAAATATAAATTACCAACCAAAACTCTTTTGATGTTCAAGCCTGTTATTTTTTCTAATATATGAAAATTGTTAACTTCCATATTAGGACATTCAAAACTATACTTGAAACGTATTTAGATAGTAAGCACATAGCGTAGAGGTGCATACCAAGCTAAACCAACCTATTGTTTGAACTATGAAGGTTAAAGACAATAAAATTGAGAACAAAATTGACCATATGGCATAAACTGCGGTAGTATAAGCTGCTGAAATGTACAAGCATTAAAAATCTGTGCAAACGAGCATATATTTCGTACACAAGCAGCCGTGGTCGTACCGTAAATAGCCAGGCAGTTGAAATAAGTGTTCGTCGGGTTGGTGGATGGTAAGTTACGCAGATCTAACAGGTTCTTATACAATAAAGTGCGATGTACGGTGCCGCGATAACACCCATTTCGACCGCACACATAAACAATCAACTTTACGATAAGTAAGAACGTTTTCGAACTAATTGAGAGACGTGCAAGATAAGTGAAACGGTGCATGGACATAAACTCTGTTGCCAATTCTTGCAATTTCTAAATTGTTAGTAGCGGGGCATTTTATGTCATTCATTTGTAAACATTTACACAACGTAACTGTTTACAAACGTAATTTAACGTGCCTTTACGATATTGTGATGGCTGACGTAAGAATAAGTGGATTTCAGAATATCGCAAACAAATTTCATCTTTACTTTATTATCAACGAACCAAATTTGACATTTGCATCATTTTACTTGGTAATTTTATTTACAGAAAAACATGTCTGTATACGGAAAATGAATTTTAGATATTATTATTATAATTATTATACTAGAGACATTAGTGCATTAAATATAGAGTTACTTGTGTTAATAATTCTCACTAGTTTTTGTGCTATAAAATATAATGGTTTAAGACAGATGTTAGTGTATCCCTACTAAGAAGTCATAATAACGACGATCGTAGAATACGATACGCCACGCCACTGCACTCATTTCATTCCAGAACACCTCCTACTGTGTTTCTAGTGTTGCTCCCTAGCGAGATATACATCAGGAGTGGACAAACTGAATGTATAAACAGCAACACAACAACACAACCAGCTGCTGATAATCTAGACAAATTCACATCAAGGACAATTTGCATTGTGCGTTTTCGCCTACTCCATGCATTATCTTAAATTTTATACAGTATAGGTACTCTAACATATACTATAATTGCACATTTTAAACATCTAATTTGAAAATATATCCAATTAAATTCTGTAAAGAAATACGTTCGAAACGTTCAAATGGTGAAAACATTCACTAGAACTTTAGTTTTAAAGTAGTAATTTTATCATTTTTGGACGCAAGAACATCTTACTTTACAATAAATTAAGTTAATAATTCATTTGTAGGCCTATTTTTGAATATCCGAATAACTTAACCATAACAAACGTCGAACGAAAATAATATATAATAATAATATATAAAAG
>JADQWA010000583.1:0-18035 GCA_018344505.1 Nebria ingens riversi | reverse complement strand
TATATATATATATATATATATAATAAAGAAATTGTTCAGCGTATTTTTATTAACTTTAAATTGCAGCGAAGAGTGAGAAAGTAATTGATATCAATCAAAACAATATATATATAACTGAGTAGAATGATACTGAATATAAGTCAAATAAGAAAGATTATGATTCTTGAACTGAATAAGGTAAATCTAAAGTTATGGTGTTCGAAAAGAATCAATGCAAAACAATTTGTAATATTGTGGTAGATGGATATTGACTAGAGCAAGATAAACAGTTTTTTTTTTATTCTCTAGCGATGGATAGTATGATTGCGAGAGAGAGAGGAGTGTTTTCTGGTTGTAAGATTTTAGGGTTTTTACGAATGTTTGCGAGAAATTTTAACATTTTTAAGGATGCAAGGTTATGCAACTACAAGAGTGTACTTGTGCCATCGTTGATGTATGGAAGTGAAAGTTGAGTTTGGCAAACCAAGCCTAAAAAGCGCGTGTCTGTTGTGCAAATGAAAATTTTAACAGGTATTTGTGGTGTATTTAAGTGAGATAGGAATGGCAATACGTGGGTGTATGAGCAGTACGATATTGTAAAAAATGTCCTACGTTGAATAGGTGAGAGCCAAATGAGATGTTATGGTTATGTTGAAGGAATATCGAATGAAACATTAACGAAAAAGTTTTATGTGAGCCTGATGAATGGTGTGAGAATACGTTAAATGGATTGCATTTGAAGGAGCTCCAATTGGGGTTCATATTATCCAATATATTCCACATAGAAGTCTTATTCTATTAAGAGCCATGATAATTTTATCGTTAGACATAACATCCTGAATTAGAATTAGACATGTGTGTGTGTAGTTAAAACGTAATTTTTGCCCCGCGATCGTAGAACTGCTTCCGGTTTTAACTGAACTCAACTAATATACATATGCGAACCACGCAGCCATGCTCTGTTCTACGCGAAAAGCTGTATAACACATGAAGACAAGATAAATTTGATACAAACTGACGACCATCACAAAAGTAGGTGAATACTTTCGCGAAAACCATATTACTGTATTGTCTATATAAATAGAATACCTTAAGTAGATTGAATTTATCAGCGACGTTCTTTGTACATGACAAAGAAATGAAAACAGCGTTCAACGCAAACCATACCGTTTATTCTCTGATGTGCTAGCAGGATAATAAATATATATATATATATATATATATATAGACACACACACATATATATATATATATATATATATATATATATATATATATATATATATATATATATATATATATACGACGGTGGTTCGAAAAGTTCTCGGTATGACAAAGAGATAGCGCAATTATGATCAGATGACTATGATATTAGGCAAATATAATCCTTTAGATGGCGTGCTGCTGGCGTTCCAGAAGCGTGCGTTTAGTTGCTTGTTTATGGCGATCGAGTAAAACAAATAAGTGTTGTCATTCGCCGCATTTATTAACATTCAACCAAAAACTTGTTCGAATGAACACTTCTCAAGAGTGGGATTTATTTAAACGAGATTCCGCTGAGTTTCTTTGACATTTTATAACAGTAGATGAAACATGGATTCACCATTACCCGCGAGAGATGACAAAAAAAAAGCCGTTGGTGTAAATGTATTGCATTGCAAGGTGACTATGTTGAAAAATAAATCAACTTTGATGCCAAACCTTAAGCATTGGCACTGGCAATGCTAAACAGCTCGCTGAATATGTACCTTTTGTTGCTCAAGATGTAAAAATAGATATCTTAGATTGATTACTATGTCAATGTGGGTTTGATTGTTACTTTAATCTTTTTAATTATAGAACAATTATGCATACATACATAACTTAATGCCTATTTCCAACATAAGGGGTGGCAGAAAACCCTTTACATTCCCATCTTGATAATCTTTCACCATTCAATTCTATCCTTAGACACTTATTTCGCTTCATTCGGATTCATCAGATTCTTCATACATGCTCTTCTATTCCGCTTGCTCACAACTTTCCTTTCACGCAACTCATTCTCAATCATATTCATCCACTTATTCCGAGGACGCCCCGCATTCTCACACCATTCATCTCGCCCACGTAAATCTTTTTTTGTTAATCTTTCATTGTTAGCTCGCCGTACGTAGTGCAGCAATGTTTGTCTGTATCATACTCGGATTGCAAATTTTCCTTAAGAAAATGTTCGGTATTTATCACTTTGAATCCGAAAATGTAAATATGTCATATACTTGATAACATATTGGTCGTTCGCTCGCTCGCTCCGGTCTTAAGACCAAAATGTTGTCACCTCTGAAGATACCAAAACGATGTCAACCAAATTTGGCACACATATTGAGTAGCTACTCGATTAATTGCACTCGCATTTTAAATCCAATTAAAGCAGTACTTCAGGAGTTATTGGGCCCGCAAAAAAAGCAAGACTAAAAAGTATAAATAAGATTTTAAATTATACAAAAAAAAAATCTACGTGAAATTACAAATTTGTTGATGTATTTAAAGTATATTCAGGTTATAATTGAAAGCCGTAAAAATAATAAAATTAATAATTTTTAAAATAAATAAAAATATTGAACTGTTTTTGTTTTTTCCGGCTTCCGCGATGCTTTGACTAATACATATGACGGTTGATATTTTAGATTGATTACTATATCATTGTTGATTTGATTGTTACTTCTATTATTTTAATTATAGTGCAATTATATGTATTTATACAGAAGTTCGATATGCCAAAGTTTAGGCCGAATATATTTTTCATAATAATCAAGATATGAATAAAGATAGCTTTGATTGATTACTATGCCTATGTGGATTTATTTGTTGCTTTGATCATTATAATTATAGTACACATATTGTTTATTTATTCAGAAATTGGAAATGCCTAACTTTAGACATTGGAATCTGTACTTTTTATAATATTTTAGATATAAAATAGTTATCTTTGATTGATCACATTGTTAGTGTTGATTGGATTGTTACTTTGTAATTTTAATTATATCACAAATATTGATTATTTATTCAGAAATTCGACATGCCAACCTTTAGGCATTGGCGCAACCAAAGCTTGTTCTTATAATCGTATTTGATAGCTTACTTTTATTTTTAAGCATTTCAATAGAAATCCATACAAGTTTTCATCTTTATGTAAAGCAGTTTGATGAATTAAATTATTTTAGTTGCTTACAAAAGAATTCTTTGAAATTACATTTGAAACATCCCTTTTTGATATCGTTTATTCAATAGTTTATATTTTCATATTTTAATTTAATCTCCTATAATTAAAATATTTCATTTTATATTTTTGTAACATATCCCGAACCTTTTTTGTTTTTGGAAAATATGAAATGTTTCCTCAGATATATTTTCTCTTGACCTGCATTGACATAGAATATTAGAATTTCTACATTTTTCTTATAGAAGTGTCAGAACCTCATAAATAAACTTTAATGAAAATTTATGGTGCAACTGAATGCCTATTTCCCACTGAGACATTCGACTTCCAATCAATAACAGGCCATATCCAGTTATGTTCTTGCCATCTATATAAAAATATAAAGAGACTTTAACAATCGTATTTTATTTGTGACATTTATGCTTTTATATTTACAGGTCACACTATTGAATATTGCGACGATATTATACACAATATTGAAAAACAGACAATAAATTAGAACGAATATTATATTAATTGACACCGTGTTTCTGTATTAAATAATTTATTATCAATGATAAGAATTATGTTCGAAAAAAAGATTGAGCTAAATAAATATTGTAGAACTAGCAAACATGTATACACACATACAAATAATGCAACAATCTAAACAGTCAAAATAACAATGAAAACAATCATATGAAAAGCCATAATAATATGCTAACAATCTGTTAGCTTAGTCGTGTATATACTCAGTACAATAAGAAGAAACCACAATCGAATCAACAATTAACACAATGACCAATTTACAATCAAAATATGATAAATATCGACATAATAAACAATTTATTTGAAAAAAAAATTAAACTACGGTATTTGAAAGGCAAATTGCTATTATTACTTACAATAATATTATTTGCATATTTAAAAATTTATTCATATTGTATATCATTATTTCAAAACCACGGGACCATCATAAAATGTAACTTATTAAGTTCATATTATATTATAATAAATGTATATTCTTAAGAATTTATAGTATTAATGGTACCAAGATATAGTTACAGATTAGCGCTTGTTTTTTTACTATTTTTGTTTTATTTTTTATAGTTTTCGGTTTTTCACAGAAAGAACTTTAAATACATAAAAGATAATACATAAATGAAAAAAAAGGAGAGATTTGTTTCGATATAGTAAATTATCTTCTAAATGTGATGAATACTAGTAATATTTAAGGATTGTGTGGTTGGCAATTGCTGAAACATGTTGAATAACGATATAATTAAAAAGAACACTTGGTTGTTTCACAAATATATTTTATATTTACTCCATGTAAGTTGCGACTGTTAAGTCATCATCAGGATACAATAAAATTTACATGTTGACAAATATATATTGATATATATATATATATATATATATATATATATATATATATATATATATATATATATATATATATATAAAGGATGGTCTGAAAAGTTTCCGACCTAACAAAGATACAAGACATTTTTTCAGAATTTTCTATTTTATTTTTCAACATAGTCTCCTTGTAACTCTACACACTTCTCCCAGCGATGCTCCCATTTCTGTAACCCGTCCAAATAGTGCTCGGCGTTTTTCTCTGCAAAATAATTGTTCACGAAGGTGATTGCCTCTTCATTTGACGAAAATCTCTGTCCTCCGAGTGCAATTTTTAGATGAGGGAACAAAAGAAGTCGCGTGGGGCTAGATCTGGTGAGTAAGGCTGATGGTCAAGCAGTTCAAGCCGTAATTCGTGGATTTTCGCCATGGCAACCGCTGAGGTGTGAGACACGTTTTTGCTCTAACGTGAGCAAACGCGGCACCCAACGCGCGGACAGCTTTCTCATGTCTAAATGTTGATTTAATATGTGACAAACACGTTCTTTTGACATGTTCATAACCTCTGCTATCTCTCTCACTTTAATTCGGCGGTCGTCTAGCACCATTTCGTGAACTTTGGCGATGTTTTCGTTGGTAGTTGCAGTTTTTGGACGTCCCGAACGTTCATCGTCTCCCAAGCTCTTACGGCCACGTTTAAATTCAGCTACCCAAAATTTCACTGTGGTAAATGATGGTGCAGAGTCCCCATACACAGAATCCAACTCATCTTTGATTTGCGTAGGCGTATTTTCATAAAAACACTCACATCAACTCACTCAAACGACTGTTACATAACAACTGCGCGTCCAAAATGGCTGAAACTTTGGTGAGTAACTGTCAACAGATGAGCAACGAAATTCCCTAGCTTTTATTTACGAGTGCTGCTATCTTCATGTTGAGGTCGGAAACTTTTCAGACTACCCTCGTATATATATATATATATATATATATATATATATATATATATATATATATATATGTATATATATATATATATATATATATATATATATATATATATATATATATATATATATATATATACATATTTGTGAATATGTAAGTTTTATTGTATTCTGATGATGCCTTAACAGTCAAAACGTACATCGAGTAAAAATAAAATATATTTGGGAAACAATCAAGTGTTCTTTTTAATTATTTCGTCATTAGTACTAGTTCCTTTCTTTTGAAACTCCTTTTCCTGACATAAATAATATATTTAATAGGGCATTCATAGAATATGTGTACCAAATTTGGTTAAAATCGATTCGGTATCTTCAGTGAAGACGTAACTAACATTACTTCTGCAACAGATGTCGCCGGTTCTACGAACAACCACAAATGCATTTCTGACAAACTTGAGCGCACAGATCAACGTGATAGATAAAAAAAATTACATCAGTCAAATATTTGCAATTTATCACTTTTATTGTGTTCTCGGGTGATATGATAGATTTATCGAAATTTAAGGAAATAATTATTTGAATCGGAGAATGTTACAAACACGCGATGATAAACTTAAGTTCTTTTATACATCGTACAGTGAGCTAATAATATTTACCATTGGATCATAAAATTATATATAATTGAAATATGTTATCATATAATTTCAGTAAAACCATCCTAGCAAATTGTATCAGTCCCTATTTGTATTAAAATTTGGATATTCTATAATATTGGATATACTCGGTGTTACAATAAATCATTTAACCGAGTAACCTCTGTGTTTCATAAATGTTTACAATAGAGTCGCGATCAATAAAAACTGGAACAATGGTATAGCTTAGCATTCGAATATACTAATTACTCTCCGAGTGCTGTGCGACCAGCCGAGAACAACTTATCGAATACGCTATTATTAGTATGAATGTTTCCATTTCATTGTTCGATCTGCTGGAAAGATTGCAGTTTACAAATAAATGTGTATCTGTTTTATAGGAAACCGAATGCCTCGCACTCGAAGCGAATATCCGTTGGGCCGAAGCGTTCATTCTGATGTACTCGGTGACGGACAAGTGTTCATTTGATGAATGTAATCGTCTTAAATTTCTAATTAACTATAATAAAAGAAGACGCCGTTTGGGCCAAAACATCAACAAGGTAAAACAACAAATTAATAACTGATGAACACACTTTACCACTTATATCATGTTTCCGCTCTGTTCGTCAAATGGAAAAGGAAAAATCAAAAACATGCAAATAAAATTCAGGAAACTTTTTTCATTATGCATCGTGTGTTTCACACTCAAGAACTTTTTCAAAAGATTTTACGTTTCACATCTAATAATTGAAAGCAATTTTTATATATATATATATATATATATATATATATATATATATATATATATATATATATATATATGCAAATATTTGTAAAATGCGATATCAAAAACGAATTCTACAGTAATGCTATATTTAACGAATGCATGATGAGTTCATTCATCGTGAAATTAATAAATGATCTCAATTTGATTGGTTTTAATTTAGCAAATGAAAACAAATGTCCAATGTTGTATTGCTAAATGAAACAATGATATAAATTTTAATTAAGATTGTTGATATTTTTCACATTTGAATTGATATAAACTGCAATATTATTTGTTTTTATAATGAAATAAATCTGTAGAGATGATTAATAATGAATTTGTTTTAAAGGATCTCTTGTTAGAGGTCCCAGTTGTTTTAGTCGGAAACAAAACTGATCAAAATGGCGATCGTATGATTAGCGTTGAAGAAGGACAACGGCGTAGCAAAGATATTGGATGCGCATGCTTTCATGAAATATCTGTACGTGAAAGTATAGAACAGGTCAGTAAAATATGTGATAGAAAATATATTGGTTTAGATTCTGTGGAAATAAACCTTTGTTACTATTTATATAGAATATATATTTTTTAATATCCTGTACCTTTTCTTGAACTCGGATAAAATTATTATTTTATATAACATTCTTGAAACACTACTAAAATCAATGATCATCGTTATTAATATATAGTGCGAAAAAAAAATGCCAACTGCCCCTTTGCGTTTTACGAATTGGAATATAGCTGGATACAATTTTTTTTAAAATTAAAGTTTGAAGATACATCCAAATCTTATAAGGAATATTTTATAATTATCTATCCTAAACTTCCTCAGACTTAAGCACTGATTAAAGGTCATTGCAAAGTCCAAACTATAGCTCAGAGCATCTTGTTGGTAGTCCAATAAGAGAATATCTGCGTAGGTATGAGTCTAGCATTTCCTATATTATATCACAATAGATATACATCACATTACACATTAATACACTAATATAATTAAGATACATGCCACTCAGTTACTTTAAAACGTCTGAATCGATAACTAGCCTTAGAAATATAAATTGCAATAATGTCATTACCATACCGCTTCACCATGAATTTTAGTTAGGTCAGTGCTGACAACGAACTTACGTACTATCAAGGTTGCTAGGTTACTGTACTGTAGGGATATCAAACTACTCAAACTTTATTAATTACTACTTTAAAATCAACAAAATACAAATTTTAATCTGTTATTCCATGCTTTTTGGAAAAAATTTATACATTCTGAGTAAAACAAGTTTAAAGTTATGCATTCGGAATGAAATGCAATATAGTGCTTTTATTCAATGTTTTAATGAGGAATCAAATTTCATATTTTTTATATATATACTTATTTTAAGATAAACGTTAGCATTTTAAAGCGACATCTACAAAATACTATAAAAATGAAATGTGTGTGTATAGGTATGGTCAGTATTTCGAGATGTATGTCGATTTTGGAGGATGCACAACAAATACCCCAGACTAAGAAGATCGGGTAGTGATCGTTCCGAACCATCTTCGCCAGAAACAACAAGATTATTTTGTTCAACTAGTTCTTCCGCTGGAGGATTCTTCAATACAACATGTCGACAAGCTGTTTCACCAATTATGCTACTAGGTAAATAATGGTTGAATAAATTGAAGTGTGTATTGTGGGTGAAATTGCATAATATGGATATGTCTTTTTCCATAAAGAATTCAATGATTACTGTTTGTATATAGTTGTCGAAAAGTCGCTAATAATAAAATTGTATGGCTGATAAAATGTAGGTCCACTATAATATACATGTAGTGTTCGATCATTTATGGGTTGCAATTAAAGTGCTGATTATAATATTTTGTCTGTTAGCATTTTTGTGAAACAATGATATGTTGATAAACTAGTACATAGATACGAAAATGAAGATCAATGCGTCATAATGTAGTTACTGGTGGTATGTCTGTTATTGCCTCAGTTTATACTGCTGTAGCGATTTTTGGTGAAGTTAAAGAATATTTGTGTAGAATAAAAATGATTGCGATATTAGATAGGAGAATATTAAATTGAATGCATCATAATATAATAAGTTTTGAAGTGACTGGGGAGATGAGATTTTTAATAAAAAAATGGTAGAAAAATAAAAGCATCACTGCGCAGATGTACGTAGAGTGTGAGTTTGAAAGAAAGGTCATACGTAGAGTGAGCTCAATTCACTAGCAGATAATTATATATACAAATTCAATATTATACATGCATCACCATACTTAATAAATTTTAAATAAGAGAAATATTTGATAAGCTGACTTTAAATTTACTAACGTTAGATGAAATCTAATTATGCGTGAATTAGTTTAAATTATAAATCCAAATACATGTAGTAAAATATAATGTCAAATATACTAGGTTTTAATAAAATTGGGACTGGCTTTGATTAATAAGATTTGTATATGTGCCATAAAAGTCAAATTTGCTAGTTAAAATAATATTTAAACCTAAATTTCGAAATGATTTTTAAATGAAATAAAGATAATCCTACACAATTAAAGTCCTTCGCAGTTGCTGTTCTGGACATGCTGTAATTGAAATTGGTAGTGTCAATAAGGCATGTTATATATATATATATATATATATAATATATATATATATATATATATATATATATATATATATATATATATATATATATATATATATATATATATATATATTTATTTATTACCTCATCCGTTTATACATAGAAAATAACAAATATAAATTAAACTTTGTTCAATTTTAGGACGCCGTTGGACAGAAGTAGACCTCAAAGAAGAAAAATCAACTAAACAAGATGCAGACGGAGAAGTTCCAAATTCCGATGATGCTTCTGCATTGCCATTCCGAACAAGAGCTTCTACAGACAGTCATTTGGTGCAAAAACCCTGTAAATGGAAATATCCGCCACCGACATCATCGTCCATGGTTAATGCTCGAGCTGATAGGCGCATGAGTATTTCCATGAGAGGAAATAATGCTAGCTATTAAATACTAAAATTAAATCTAAATACTAATAATGTCCGGAATAGAACTACTTGCTAAGGCCTAACAGATCCAAGGTTCGTTCTGGGAAATAGATGTTATTTGAGATTTATGTAAAAATTTTAGAAATGACAAGAAACGCAGTTCACGAAAGTTGCATGCTGCCATGTTAATTCATATTTTTTAAATTATAATGAACTATCAATATATTGTACTTTTAGTAACAAAAGTTGTTGAGTATTATCTATTATAGGTAAATATATTGTATGATGTTTGTCTACATATGCATCTCATTAATTGAATAAAGTTGTTCTCTATACTGTTAACTGTGCATTGTATCAAACTGTAGTAGAAGGTTCACAGGTCCGTTGTTTTTCACACTCCGTTGATCGAGTTTATGCTTGCAAATTTTTATAAATTCCCAAGGCTTTTTAAGACGTCGCTGTATAAAATGTGTTTAACACTTTTCCAAAATAAAATGGAATAGTATTATGTTAAATGTAAAAATAATATATTTCATTCCAATTATGGTTGGTTATTCATGTTTAAAATTTGAAATATGGGATTATAATACGCTTTTGAAAAATTTGTACATATACATATATTAAATTTAATATTGAAAATGTATTACTGTTTTTTAAATAAGTCGGTAGATGTTTTTACGGTGACATTTTCATGTTCAATATTAAATAGTAGGTCCGAAATGTTTCATTTACATAAAAGGGACCAGCATATTAATCCAACATAAAATTGTTTTATAGAATTTTTATCCTATGAAACCATTCAATGGATTTGGTATTTCTCTGATTTACAGTTTGAAATATTAGATATTTTTTATAATATTGACTGAAAAACCAAATAAAATGTACCGAATTTTTACATTAGGATTTATTAGTATATAGCTCATTTTGTACTCTTTCATAAAATATTTCTATTAACATAATTGTTTATTTTTGTCTGTGATACTATTAAGAACAACATTTACGATTTTTTATATTAATACAATAGTAAATTGTTATTAGTTTACTCTGCATAATTTTCTTAAACAATTTTGATAGAAATGATATTTTGTCATTATTATATATAAAAATGATGGAGCCATTGATTTGTTATAATTAAATAAGATAATTATATACATATGAGTGTCGCATGAAGATAAAGTTTACTTATTTATTTTTAAATTAGGTTATTGTAACGCTGTTACTCGTATATTGTATTTAAATATTTTGATTCATTGTTGTATTTATATTATTTATAATAATACAATTTATTTGAAAAACATGGTTTTTATTTTAAAGAATACGGTCGAAAAAAAAAACACCATTAAAGCATTTAATGGAACTCAATCTCTTGCATAAGGATTTGCTCTATTATATACACATTTTTTACATATTAGCATATTATATTAAAGGAAATATAAAATTTGAGAAAAATATTTTTGATATTTCTGGTTCTGATTGGATATCTTGGGATTAAAATTTAGCTATTAACTGAAAAATTAAGATGGAATTAATTTTTATATGAAGAGGTTATTTTCAAAACGCTGTAAAACTCTTCAAGAGTCCATCAAAGTGCATAGAAGGAAGGTGTATAGAAAGAAATAGAATTCATGTACCTTTTCATAAATCGTTATAAACTGACATACATAAATTGAGAAATAACTTAAAACCGGATTAAGTGGAAAATATGCTTATATTATAATATCGCTACATTGGAATTAGAGGGATCAAACTCGTAACATGTAAAGTGGAATATATTTGCGGTTTGGTTGTTTTTCTTATGTGCTGAGTTTCGTAAATCTTGCTAAAGCAAATCGTTTAGTTGTTAACTATTAACTGCTGATCTAGATATAGACGTAAATATCTTAAAATGTATAAATGTACGACTTCGAACGCTATCTTCGCAGTTTACGATACTATTATTTTTATACATTTCTACCTGATACCATCTGCATATTCTTTCAAATTTCATATTAGTACTAAAAAAAGAATTGCTTATTATTTATTGTTTTTGATGTATTTTATAATATTTTAAAACATTTGAATAATTGTAGTACATATTATATAATGTGTAAACACTTTTTTTATATTGTACCTAGGGCTGTGCGATCTTGGATTTTGAAGATCGATTTTTAGAAATAATCGATAAATATCGATTTATCGATTATTCATTCTGAATCGATTATTTTTGATTCTGAATCGATTATTATTGATTCAAACTCGATTATATATTGATTTTAATAACAATTGATTAAGAATCAATAATAATCGTTTCAGAATCGATAGTAATCGAATCGAAATCGATAATAATCGAATCGAAATCGATAATCGATTCGAAATCGATAATAATCAATTTGAAATCGTTAATAATTCATTAAGAATCAATAACAATCGATTCTTAATTTGTACTAATCGATTATATTCAATTCAGAATCGATTGATTAATACTGATTCGATTAATGTTTAATAAACAATTTTAAACAAAATAATATCAGGTTATCACCATATTCATTCATTTGATGTTTTCACATACTACATGATATATTTTAAAATAAGAAAACATATATAGTGAGTCACAGGAAAAAATTTATATAGTTAGTATGAATAAGTAGGGAAACAAAAATTTGAATTTTAATCGGGTATTTTTTACAAAATTATTATTTTAGCCTATTCATTCATTCGTATTTCCGACTACCTGCAAATACGATTATAACCCGTCTTCCCAATGTAATAACCATAGTATGATTATACAGTCCTACAATGATTAGCGTGCAATATGTATGTATCCCTGTGGCGAGCGTAAACAAGTAAAAATTACTTATCTACACGCGTTATAATCATTGCTAGGTTTAAATAATTATACTAACACATACGCTAATTATTACTTAGGAAAAGCGAACAACACGTCGTGCTATTGCTATTGGAAAAAGGTCAAGACGACCAATTTTTAACTGATCGACGTGATTTTTAATGCCATATGCCAATTATTGGTATCTAAACCTAGCAATGATTAGTGCATGTAGATTAATGTAGATGTGGCATTTTAACTTGTTTATATACATATTATTCATTGCACCAGATAACATTGTAGAATTACATAAGTATACTATAATTATTACTTAATGAAGACCAAGCCATAGAGAAACTACTAACAAAGATTTTTTTTTAATCTTACAGATACTATCTATAAATCATTACATCTTGCAAGAATGGTCTAATGGCTAAGTGGACCATTGGTACAATTTAATTTAAATATGGCCTTCTCGATGTATGGCTTAGTGCATTAACTATAATTTCCGACGTCTAGTTAAAACAGATGCCAGAGTAAATTGTAGAGAGCTGCGTGAGCTCTTGTTTTATTGAATTGATGTGTTGACTAGTTTATTTCATAGATGGCAGTCCTATAATACAGCTGCTTACCATCACAATAGTCCGCATTAATCTAGTCATCGGTAGAGGCCACCCCAGTTACATTAGATTTGCAACTCAAAAACAATATATTTCATTTTCATGTCTATTGTTTCTAATATATTTGATATTTATGTACACATTCTAAAAATATATTTTAATTGAATATATATAATAGATTTTGTTCGATAAAATTTTATTATTATTATATTACATTTTTTTATTTTTCAAATAAACAATAAACCTTACAGAGAAAAATGAATTATGTATACAGGAGAATACTTGCTTATAAAATGGGTTTCGACTTTATTATTTGGCTACTTGTAATTATAAATTAATTGTAAAATTTGTTTACATTATGAAATGTTTTAAATTTAAATACAGTAAAATATATATGATTTCCTATAACAATGACATTAATTACTATAAGTGTATTATCATTGATTATATTTTATAATTTCTTCTAATTTTACCAAGCATCGCCTGTTATTTTTACACTTTTAAAACACAAATTAGTAGACGCAACTGACTTGATTATAGAAAGATGAGGCAACAAAATTCTAAGTTATGATAGCAATTTTTTTCTAAGAGTGTAGGACGAAAATTATATGTGTTATACTATTTTCGTATGTTTGTATATATAAGGGAAAATTGATTTGCTCATCTTTGTTTTTGGAACGCATTTGTTAGAAGATGAAACTGATTATACAGATAAAATGAATTCTAAATAAAAGTCAAACAGTTTTATTCATCATATTATACTATCATTCGCAGTTACTAGCCCGAGGACTGATAAGCATCTAAACAAAATTATCACATATTTGTGTAGGAATTGTAAATGTAAAATTTAAATCTCGTTTCACAAGAAAGACGTGATAAATTGCAAAAATTGTTACGCTAATTTTGTCAACTAGTAATTATTAAATGGGGTTACGGCCTTGGAAATGGGTCTACGATAGATGCGACACTTCGATAGGCACAAATGAATTTTTATTAACAGAACAATAAACATTATCTAATCAAATATTTACAGCAGTAGTCTTTAATATATTTGTGATGGTATTAGTTGTGTTTTGCAAAGAAAGTAATGATTCAAATATGTTCGGATTTGAAAAGACATGGATATGGAACCAGTTATTGAAATAAATATAGTAGTTAATTATTGAAAATTATGTAGTGTTAAAATTACATATTCATTGAAAGTTTACATGATTTATCACGAAATGTATTTGTAGACAGGTAAATTGAATAATTTTATGTAAATATGATTAATTACTAACAGAAAATTATATCCTAATGCATATTACATTTGGATGAGCTGAGTACCTTATGTTTAACCTGATAACTAACACTGAAATACTGCCATATAACATAATGAATTATTCTTCGTAATAATACACTTTACTCTGAAGTTCAGAATTTGTTAAGAATAATCAGGCAAATTAAACTAATTAATAAATGAACCAATATATAACCAAATAAAAAATATAGTTATTTTAATTGACAAATCATTTTTATAGCATACTAAATCTAATAACACAAATTAGAAATTTAATAACAATTCTAAATAATAAAGTGTGGTTTTAGTAGTTTTTCTTATCAAGACCAATTTTACATATAAACCAATTACACTCAGCTTAAGACCTCATATTAAGAGAGGCCTTTTTACTTCCTTAGACAAATAATACCTACGAATGAGTTGTAATCACAATCATCTTAAAATAGAAATTTAAATAAGGAATCATTCGAATTATTCGTTTCGTAAATGATATCCATATTAACGATAGTCACCGTGACGTTTGTATGTATGTATTGTTGGTCAAAAACGGATAAGTCTAAAAATTATGAAACATAAATGTTATGATTTTTATTTATTTTTGAACAAATGATTAGTTTGCTACAAAGATGTAAGCAAATTATACATTAATTCGAAAATTTATTTATTTTACAATGAAAGGTAATTTTGGCTTGCATAGTTTTTTGAAATTTCAACCTATATTTTACATTCAAATAGGCTTTGATGTAATTAGTGATCCATTTTCATATGCTTAGAAGAGTATTATGATAATTAATTTTATTATTTTCCCTATTATTGTTTATTTATTAAGATCTTCTTACATGTGGTAAATTAGTTACTTAATTTTCAGTAAATATGTGTTGGCTTAAAAATTGTTTGTAAGCATTTTCTTCTTCATAGAAAATAAAAATTCTTGTTAATTTAATTCTGATTTTGAGTACTAATATTGATTCTAAATTAATTTTCTTAAAAAGGGATATCGCGTAAAACAACTATTTTCAACGTTTTCATGTTGAAAATATTGGAAGCTGGATAAATGTTATAAAGTTTTGATGTAAGCATAGTAATTATACAATTTTCAGTAATTAATTTTAAAAATTTAATTAAATATATTGAGTATATTTATAATAAAATCTATATTGTCAAGGTGAAAAGCATTTTAAGGACAATTCTCTGACGACATATAAGTAATGCGCTATGAAATAATTTAAGTAGGCATTTATCGTACTCAATAGAGGAGTTCTTTTTAGAATAATATTATCGACAGTAAAAGAATGAGTTTATTTATAAATAGAATTTATTGTTAATACTTTTGTTGATATTTATAAGTAACATGATTATGTATTAAATAATTTATTGATTATATCCAATATTTAGATAAAATCATAGTAGAATTGTGTATTTTTATAATTTTGTTGAGTAATGTTCTTCTTATGTTGTAAATAATACAAAGCACTTAAATTTGCTATTTATGATTTTCAACAAACTGTGTTGTATATTTGGTAGTATTGTACAATATTCGAGTCGTAGGTGCTTTATTGAACCGTTGTTCTACTTGTAACTGTTCATCTGTGTGCGTGAATTTTATATGTTGTTTGAAGTGTATTTGTTGCATGTATTCACGGCAGCTGAGTATGTGTTAAAGATTATAAGTCTGCCGATACGTTTATAAAGATTAGAAGAGAATATCAAACAATGTCACAAAAATTACAACGACCTATTAAAAAAAACATTTCAAACTATATTTTAATTAAAAGAAAACTTAATAGTATTGTTGTTTCCATTAAATTTAGTCATGGAATGTTTTGTTATTATGCAGTTTTGTGTGCTTTGACAATATTTTCTTTTTGTTTATTTTATCTTTTAGTTCTGTATTGCACGAGCAGTATACAGAATTAAATCATAAATATTAGTATATAAACAAGTAAATATAATTACTAGAGAAAACACTATTTAATTTTTTAGGTATATAAGTACCATAAAAATTGTTAAATGTCTACAAAAAATAATCTATTTCCAGATATCTTAGAATAATTTATGTTTAATTTTGTTTTCTGCGGTAGAGCTCTACGATACATATTTACAAAATAAATATTCTCTTTTAAGTATTATAATAAAATATTGTTATTGCTTAAATTTGTAAGTAAATATAATATTTTAAAATCGATATATTACATGGAATTGTGAGAAAGCATGTTGTCTCCTTGTAGTATTTATATATTGATGTTTGTAGAAATACCTATGTGTTCGTGTGTGTAGAATGGAGAAGAGCATGTCCCATGAACCGTGGGCGTTCGGGTTGGTCCCAAATAACAAATGAGAATCGCCGAACCAATCCTGTGTTCACCACCCCCAAACTAGTGGTGGTGGCTGTCTAGCTGCGAGTCCAATCGAGGCACCGTGACGCTCTGACGTCACCCGGGTACCACCAAGGATCAATAACGGCGCCCTAGTGCTGAAGGCGAGCACCGAACGACCACCGATCCGACGGTGGTGTTCCCAACGAGTTGCGTTTAGCTCGCCGCGATTCAAGCCAAATCATTACGTAAAACGTTAAAAGTGCATGTGATTTGTTTCGTGTGTGTCATTGTGAACGAAAAAAGTGTCGTACACGATCATCGCGATTAGGGTTGATCGGTCGTTGCATTAATGCCTTCAATCACTGTGAGCTCTCATGTGTGGTTTAGGGTTTAGAACCAGAAACAGTCCCTCGCAGAAGACGTCACTTCGGTGGGGCGACTGTTGTCCCCTGACCACTGCATCAACACATTGCATACAAGAAGAAGAGAAATAAATTATATTATATATATATATATATATATACGTACTGTTGAATAGTTATTATATATTTTATTATTAAATGTTTATATACTAAACATATCTATATAAATTTAAAATGGTTGCCTAATAAACACATATATAATAAAGTGTTAGTTAAAGAAGACAATATTATACTATATAAAGTGTTAGAAAATTAGAAATGTGTCAAAAATCTGTGCTCAGTGACTTAAGTCTCGTATTCTAAACTACCATTTACGGGAATCAAAAGGTAATAAACTAATGGACAAATGAAATGATATATAAATAATTATTTTTTGCTAAATTATATTTTTAAATGCTTAGATTCTATACTTAATTGGAAAATGTAAATATTATAATGCTCGATAGATGAAACTTGCTACTAACGCATATCCCAAAAGGCAGAAGCTAGTGACCCGGGCTATATTGATTATTTTTTGTGAGTTTATCGATCGTTTTACCATGCACATGACTTATTACTCCAAATAAGATATATTTAGAAACATATCGATCAAGAAATAGACACAAAGACATGCACGCACGCACACACACACACATGCACGCGCGCGCGCGCACACACACATGCACGCGCGCACACGCACACACACACACTCTCTCTCTCTCTCTCACACACACACACACATATATATAT
>JADQWA010000324.1:0-16748 GCA_018344505.1 Nebria ingens riversi | reverse complement strand
TAAATTGGGACCCAAAATACATCATTTGTCTTTATAATTAATAAATGCAATAATCGTTCATGTAGTAATCCTATTTTAATAATTCATTAGCTTTGCAATGAAAATTTCATCATATTTAAAAAAGCATTATTAAAAAAAAACCTTAGAATATGTTCCTTAAGTGGAATAACGCATTAAAAAAGTAATATATATGAGCTGAAGTACCTTGTCAACATTTTGTTATAGATAAATTGACACATACATACGTATGTACAACGTATATTTGTGTCTAGTAACGATATAATACTACCGGTTTTGGATACTAAAGAGTGCAGAACAAATAAACAGACTGTTTTATTTATAGAATGTGTATATACTCGTATGTATGTTTTAGGTATCTGTGTTACATTATATGTATAATTAAAGTCAAAATATCATCGAATTATTCATTCTAGTAAATATGCATGATATATAAAATAATTTATACTTAGTACAAATTCGTTTTAATAATTTCAAATAATAAAAATTATTTAAAGCAAAATGTATTTATTTCTAATTTCTATTTTATTTTTCACCGCCGAATACACAATTTATATACGAATCATTTCTTGAGAAAAAGCATTATAAATTATAAATGTTCAGATGTATGTAACAGTATGAAAACATAGGCCATGTGTTGGCCGTAAACTTTCTTTTACGTAGTGAATATATTTTGATTTGATAGTATATAAATTAAAATATAAAATGTTTACATTTCAAGATAATATTTTCATTCATTATGTCCAATAAAATTGTAACATTAGTTTATTGTCAGATTTCTAAAAAAAAAAACATATACCGTATTTTGATTTAAAATGTTCGATTATATAGAAGTACAAAGAAAGGTTAAAGTGAGTCTCATTGACATTTATCAAAAAAAGCACATGACCGCTGAAGGATAGTACCAGATATTTCATCGAAAGTGTTTTCTAGATCTGCCCCCCCCCCCCCCGCCCACTGCTCCTAACAAACTAAACTTTGCCCTGGCCTAAAGGGCAAATCCTTGGTAGGGTATGATTTCCCTGTATTTGTGTGTAAGTGTGTGTGAGTTAGTGAGTGTATGTGTGTGTCGGTATGTGTGTGTGTGTGTGTATGTGTATATATGTGTGGTATGTGAGTGTAAGTGTGTGTATGTGTGAATGTTTGTGTATGTGTGTGTGTATGGGTGGCTGTGGGTATGTGTGTCTGTGTGTGTGTGTTTCTGTGTGTGTGTGTGTGTGAGTGCACTCTACAGCCTTAACGGTTCAAGGTAAAATTATGAACTTTAAACTTAAGATTGGTATATACCTGGAAAGAAAACTTCTAATATTTTTTTTAAATATTCAAACCGGAAGTGCATGTTATTCTTGTCATCTTTTTTGGGTTCTGCAATAATTCCGAAACGCCTGCATTTACAGTAAAAATCATTACAGTCAAATTTAAAAATATTAGGATTCTGCACAACTTTTGTTTGAAACATTTTTTTAAAAAATGTACTAGTTAAAATAAAATTGCTATTGTAATTCTTACTTATCTTATTTATACTACCCTAGTTACGTAGGTATAGGAAATTATATTTAATAAATTGTATCAACTATGCCTATCACTTGTTTTACAGGAAAATAAAATAGACTCAAATAGTTTAACATTTATTGTCACATTAAAAATTACTCATATATATATATATATATATATATATATATATATATATATATATTATATATATATATATATATATATATTTAAATATTTTGTTAGGTTTTAAATTCATTTGAAAACTAAAATACATCCAGTCATTTATAATATAGCAATATGAACAATTATATTTACTTGAATTTTAAAATGTTATATTTGAATATTTTTCTTACCTAAACAAAATATACCTACTACGTATAAAAAAGTCCAGCACAAAACAATGCAGATGTTTATAAACGCGATGCAATTTAATAATTAACAAATAAATAATAATAGACCAGTAACAATATAAGTATGTCGGAAACAAATTGTATACGTGTACTTACTGTATGAACAGCCAACAAGCGACATACATATATACAGATTTCGTTTGTTTAATTTTTAGTTTATTTCTTCAGACAAAATATACTTTACCATTATGGAAAAGTGGTGCGGAAAAGTTGCTGTTGTTACTGGAGCAAGTGCTGGAATTGGAGAAGCTACTGTCATTAAGCTTGTGGAAGCTGGAATGAAGGTAGGTTTTCATAAACTTGTATTTATTTATGTAGAGCAAAAAAATTATTTAACCCAGTTAACATTTAGTCGAATGTAACATCTAGGTATCAGAGACGTTACACGCCTATATTATGTCTCCGCAACGCAATAAAGACGTTACATGTGACTAAATGTTTACTATGGAGATATAATGAATGAATCTATTTATGAATTGCATTGTATTTACTCATCAGTTGTCATATTGGCAAATTGAATTATCGTTGAGGTAGTTAGTATCACTAGTAAAATGGCTGCTCTTAGTATACTTTGACAGTTAACATATACATAAATAACTACTACTATCCTTTATTAATAACACTTTCTTTTTATTTGGGAAGTAATGGAATCGTACATTTTTATTTGAATTAGATAATCAATTGATAACATAACATTATTCTGAGTTTTTTTTTTCGCTGAAAGTTTCATTTAGACAACACTTAAAGTGTTAATTTAACAAATAATGGCTGTTCCTAGTATAACTCAAATAATACCTAATTTCGCCGCCAGATGTTTATTTTGATTGGCAATAGGTTGCTGGACTCGCCAGAAGAGATGAGAAAGTAAGTGCGCTTTCGAAGAAATTAACAGGTAAAAAAGGGAAACTATATGCCGTTAAATGCGATGTAACCAACGAACAAGATATATTGAACGCGTTTCAATGGGTTCAAAAAAATATAGGACCAGTCGCTGTTTTAGTTAATAACGCCGGGTTATCACGTCCACAGACACTTCTAGGTAAGCTAAAGATCGAACATCGTTTTAATTAAAACTATGCCCTAAATATTTCCATCACGCAATGTCATATTAAACATATTATTTAACTCGAGGATATACGTAATCAAATATTGACCTTGGTATCATATTTATTTATCAAGGGAATGATTGAGCCTATTTATTATCATTATATGTTTTATTTTATGATTATATTCAATTCTGTAACATATTACATTATTATGAGGGCAATCAAAAGAATATTATACACTAAAAGTAACAATTAAGTTAAAGGCGCATCAACAAACGAAAGATTTGTAATTGTTGTTATTTTCCATTTTAAAAATAAATATCTAGGGTTTTTGTTTTTGTAAATTCGTTCCTGCATCCTGCAATATACGACCCAGGGGCGTCCGTCGTCTAATGGCTAACGCCTCTACCTTATAATAAGTAAACTATATTAAGTTTGCCTAGGTCGAATGGGGAATTTCTCAGTTGTGATTTACTTTGGTAAAACAGTCCTGCGGCAGGTTTCTTCGAGTACGTACTCCGGGTTTCCTTTGTCTAGTAAACACACACACACATACTGCGATTCAAAAATTTCAGAATTCCATACCGTACTGACGGGTAGTCAGAGCTCGGTTAGGGTTAGCATCTCAGAGTAGCTTAGGTGCACTAATAGTAACGGGAAAAATATCGTTAACACGCGGAAGAGGGAACATTCCCTATAGCAACGCACGCAAATTATAATAATAGGACCTATTGGATATTTGTTTTTGTAAATTTATTCCAGCATCTTGAAAAATAGGACTTATTGGACATAAATTTAGAGAAATCATCAAGTTTTGTGAACAAAATTGATCTGAAAATGTTACAGATACACGAGCCAAAATGTTAAAGCGCTCTATATAATTTTGCTTCAAATAACTTCTTAAAGACGAAAGTTGCACCTGAATGTATGTGTAATTAATGTTGCAGATGGCAAAACTGAAGAATGGAAACAAGTGATTGACACCAATTTCCTAGGCCTATGTATTTGTACTCGAGAAGGAACTCGACAAATGCGAGAAAATAATATTGCCGGCCATGTTATACACATGAATAGTATTTGCGGACATTACATACCGAATATACCGCTAAATAACGTCTATTCAGGTACCAAACATGGCGTAACTGCAGTGACTGAAATTCTGCGAAGAGAACTAAATGATATTAACAGTGAAATCAAGATTACGGTAAGCACTAGGGGCGTTTTTAAATGTGCAAAGATAACAGACGAAATGATATACTATATACAACGGGCTTTTATGTTCTTTTAGAGTATTAGCCCCGGATATGTCGAAACCGATATAATTGTAGCAAATGGTTACGATAAAATCAATGGTTTTATGGAAGCAATTGCGAATGGCCCAAAACTGTTTTCAGAAGATATTGCTGATGCTGTTCTATACGTTCTTGGGACACCGCCTCATGTCATGGTAATTAAATTTATTTTTTCACTTAGGTATAGGTACTTAAGAAATTTATTTTTTAAAAAGTTCACTCGTCATTAATCACAAATTAGCAAATATAGCTACATTTAAGCTCCTCGACTAATAATCACATGTATTATTTTTTTTGCTACATACAAAGTGCAAGTATTTATTAATATTGAATTTAAGGTCAACCATCAAGGTCGCTTAAAAATCGAGCCTGTTTTAAAACATTTAAAAAAATACCATTCGATGTGTATTTGTATACAGAATGCATGGTAAAAATTTCATCATTTTTTCTTTTTTATTATTGGAGAAAAAAAAATAAAAACTATGAAAAAGTGCCTATTTTGGGGGTTTTTATTTTTTATCTCCAATAATACAAATAAATATTGATGAAATTTTTACCATGTATTCTTTATACAAATACACATGCATGGTATTTTTATTTAGTTTTTAAATCAAGCCAAATTCGAGATATTTTGGATTAAATGGTTTTTTTGTAATTTTTATGGTATTAAGACCAAAACTATGGTACCAATGTGTTCGATATAACTTCCTTATATTTTATTCAACGAAATATCTTTTATTATAGCGTAAAAATAGCTTATTTCTAATTTTATAGCATTTTTGCGATTCTAAGATTTTTTGAATATTCCTAGCTGAAAGGTGGCGGCGTCTATGCTAAAAAAAAGTTAAGAGGAACTAAGCTTAATAGTTTGTATCCATAGTGTGAACTTGAGAAATTCACCACTAGATGAAGCGGTAAAACAAACGAAAATTTGTTATCTCCCAATTGTATTCTTATCTTATCTGTACAGATAGATAAAAATAATAAATATTATGTTTGAATTTAGAAAATATTCAATAAAAGTCATTTAACTTGTTTCTGCGTATGAACGCAAGAAGCAAATGTTATCTCAAAATTCAGAAAGTCACTAAACTGTGAATCATATTCATACGATTTATTTCAATAAATGGTAAATATTCGGTCGAGTTTACGACTGTACTCATCCGAGTAATATTTGATGTTATTTTTTCTTTCCTTTCATAATTATAATTTATTTGCAAACTATTGATTTGATTGTTACTTTGATAATTTTAATTATAGCACAAATATTCTTTATTTATTCAGAATGTCGCCATGCCACATTTTAGGCATTGGCCAAAGGCGAGCTCTGAGGATATAATTATATTTTATATATATATATATATATATATATATATATATATATATATATATATATATATATATATATATATATTTTTGAAACAATAATATAAATTAAATGCTCAGAGCTCGCCTTCGACCAATGCTTAAAATTTGGCATGGCGAGATTCTGAACGAATAAAGAATATTTGTGCTATAATTAAAATTATCAAAGTAACAATCAATCAACAATGACAATATAGCGTAATCAATCAAAGATATCTATTTTATATCTTGAATAATATAAACATTAGATATTCGGCGAGCTGTTTAGTATTTGCTGTCAATCAAAGATATCTTTATTCCTTGGTTATTATAAAAAGTATACTCGGCGTCGGCGAGCTGTTGCCTAAACTTTGGCATGTCGAATTTCTGTATAAATAACTATTATTGCACTATAATTAAAATAATCGAAGTAACAATTAAATCAACAATGATATAGTAATCAATATAGTCATAGTATTATTCAAAGCATCGCGCAAGCCGGGAAACACAAAAACAATTCAATAAATTTTTAATTTATTTTTAAAAATAAATACGTTTATTACTTTTTACGGCGAGTTAAAAATCTTTCGCATAGCACGCGCCTATCTAAAGTAGATAAGAGTTGGGGTAAATACAATCGCACGAATGATTCATAGTTAGGAACCCAGTATTAGCGCAAATGTAAGAAACAATTTTAGAAGAGCGGTGTCAACAATTTATTTGAGTTTATACTAATAATAACTAAATACAATGTTAATATACGCTTTGTTGAGATATTCATAGGTAGTTGCATTCTTTACACTGGCTGTCAAATGTATGTTAAAGCTCGTCTTCACTACACAATATAGTGTTCAACATTTGGAACTACTTAAATTGTGTAGTATAGTATCATACGGCAAATTGTGTAAAATTATAAAGCTTGACAATTTTTCACACAATTTGCTGTATGATACTACACTATTTAGAGTGTTCCAAATGTTGATGAATTTCTTGTCGAATATATTGTGTAGTGTAAGACGAGCTTTAGTGGTAGAACAAAATGGGATTTTATAATTTGGACTCCGAAGGGTATTAATTCTGTTTCACGAATGATGATTTTTTAAAATATTAATATGTCTTATCGACCTCTGACTTCTTCGATATTAAAAATATAATGAAGAATATTTTTAGTTTTTAAAATTTGCGCTGTTTAAATCTGTCTACTTTTTTAAAAGTCTGTCGCTATTCTAATATAGAAACTACAATTACCGACTTCAGATTGTTAGTTTATACATTAGCTGCAAATGCTCTTTTTGGCGCATGCACACAGTAGCGCCAAATCGCATTTTCTTAGAAGTAAACGGACCAGTTTGTGATATTTATATTGTTTTTGAATTGGAAGAAGTTTTTCTTTTCTTTTCTATTGATTTTTAATTGTTTTCGCATTTCGATTTCTTTCATTTTTGTCTGCCTGTCTGTGGGTGTGTGCGGGTGTGATCGCTCTATAGCTAAAATTGCGAAAGCTATTATCACGAAACTTTCAATTTAGGATGTGTATGTTCTTGCATTTTTCAAAATAATGTATTTTACTACCCTTATTCCTATCTAAACAGAATAAACCTACTACATATAAGAAAGTTTGCTGTAATACACTGTAGATGTCTTCTACTATTCGTATTTTACCTGCTGAACATCTTTAAACTAGTCATTACCATATAATAAGAAGTTAACTTATAACTGCTTAATCAATTAACTTATGTTATTGCTATTTTCAGATTCAAGAATTAACCATTCGTCCAGTAGGTGAAAAATTATAAATGATATTGTGTAAATCAAAAAACATAGCTTGATAGTAAATGAACAGTATTGTTAATTCTTAGTTTGCTAATTAGTGCTACATATAGTCAATTTATATTATTTATTAAGGTGCATGTGACTGGTAATTTATTCTTGGGTAATAACTACAAGCTAAGCGGTGCTATATGATATAAATTGCTAAAAAATGTTTATATTTCATTGCTGTAAAATAAATATGTGTATTTGTTGATAGTATTGTATAACTTTTTGTTTCTAGAAATAAATTTAGTTTTAACTTTTTGAGTTAAAACCCGTATATAGATAGTAGAAATAACGAAAGTACATACACACAAACTTGTATTGAAACAATCTTTTTCTCTTCTTTGCGCTAACACAATTATATTATTCACCTAAATAACGGTGGCACGCCTCCAGCAATATATGTTTTTCGACCAACAATTAGGTTTCTTTGCATTACCAATACTCGCCGTATTGCTAAAAATAATCGTTTTTTAGTATTTTATTCACACTTCATCCAGTATTAGAATTTTTCAGATTTTAAAATGCATAGATTGGTAAAAATTGAACTACATTCTTAAGGAAATTTGTTCCACTATCTAAAAAGATAATGGAACAAAGTTCAGAACAGTCAAGAAATAAATAACGCTGTAGCAATTATTTTTGTTTACTTTTTTATACCAACCTATTATTGGTTATTTTCATGGCGCTAGGTCGCTGACACATAAGAGCGCTCCTATCAATTTTTCTTAGAAATAAACGAACCTGATGGTTTACGTTAAATGATGAAAGTATACCAAACAGATAATGGTTCAATATTATTAAAGTATCGTTTTATTATATTAGCATGCATCATACTTATTATACACATCTTAAAATTAATAAACTTCATAATGAATCACATATTCTTTCTGCATGCAGCCATATCTTCTCTTTGGGTGATAATAAAATTCCTCTTGTATCAAATTTAAGCGGCAATTTATTTTTTGAATCAATTGTATATTTATGTTTCTTTAATAATGCAATTATTCCAACTTTCACTTGTAGGTAACCAAATCGTAAACCTTAAACCGAAAATATTATAGGTGTATACATATGATTTTTACTTTCGAAAATTAAAAAATGTATACCAATACAGTTTCTTGGTCCATCTCCAAAGGGAATATATGAACACTGATGTCGTGCAGATGTTGACTGTTCAGCAAATCTTTCCGGATCGAATTTGTCTGGATTTGGGTATAAATCTGGATCTCGATGTATACCTAGTGTGGATATCCATACTTGAACACCTTTCTCGATGACGACGTCTGAATTTGATACTCGGTATGTTTCATTGCATTCACGTTTCAAAATCGGAAATGGTGGATATTTTCTTAATGTTTCTCAAAACATAAACATAAATACAATTTATTACGATATTGTTGTTATTACTAAAACATCAACAGCGATTATACAATTAAAGTGGCGGCACCAAACGCCAATCTACCCATAATTCATCAATCAATTGCTAAAATCTTCCTGCTTAAAAATAATTCCTTTCGCATATTGATATTTTACGAAGGCCTTGCGTGTAAAATCAACTTGCAATTATTTATGTTTAATAAGAAAATGGCATATAAACAACATGTTTTGAAAATTAAAATTCTTGTTATAAGATGAAGAAAACATTTTTTAAAATAGTAATTCTTACCATTGATAACTTTTTCCAAATAATCCATTTCCATGACGCTATCATAAGTAAGTTGACCATTGGTCTTGTGCAGCACTTCTAAGATTTCCCTTCTCAATTTTCGTTGAATTTCGGGCTGCATTGCCAACTCGAATAGACAATAATTCATAGTGGTTGAACAAGTTTCATATCCAGCCGCGAAAAACACAAATGCTTGTGCCACAAGCTCATTGAAAGTTAACTTATTACAATCATTCATAGTTTTCTCGTACCCATCAATAATCTCATCCAAATTCTCATTATTCTTCAATTTAATAAATAAACCAATGAAATCCTTTCTAATAACATCGCTTTTTTCTCGATAGTCAACCGTTTCTTTGAACACGTTCATTAAAAAGTTCGAAATTTCAGGTTGTAAGATTGGAATCTTTAAAATTCTCAATAATTTCGGAAAACGGATAGCCACTAATAGTTTTACAGCGTTTGTCATCGTAGAGTTAAACAACATTTGCCCATACTTGCGGAATTCAGAGTTTGGTTCTCTAAACCTATTGCAGTTCAGTCCGAAGACACATGATTCGATATTGTCGATTGTAAATCTATCTAGAATGTCACGAATATCGATGGACACGTCCGTTTTAGTTGCCTCGTCAATGATCCGTTCAATTTCCATGCTGCATTGAACTAATGTTTTGAACATCAGCTTCATTTTATCTAAAATGTAAATTACACTCATTTCAAAAAAAAGGAGTTTTCATTTTTTAAATTTTGAACATTTTTCTTAAGTAGTTATCTTTTTGGGGCTTAATAACTCCGGAAATAAAGAGCCTAGTACGAACGGCATGAATTGTGTATCCATAAAGTATGTATACCAAATTTGGTGTTAATCCGCGCAGTATCTTCAGAGGAGAAGGAGAATCAAATTGTGTCTTACGAGCGACCAAACGAGTGACGACAAACTGCCAAGTATATGAGTTATATATATATATATATATATATATATATATATATATATATATATATATATATATTTGAATTCAGAACGAGAAAAGACGAACTTTTTACTAAATATTTTTTTCAATCCGAAATACTTACATATGTTAGTTTTACGAAATTTAAAGCCCATAAATCATTCGTTCAATAAAATGTTTAATATTATTATTATTGTACATAAGACACATACAATTTTTTTTAATTTCGTGAAAATAAAACTTGGTTCATAGAGAATATTAGAACTAAATGATTGATATCAAGTAAAACATATAAATTCAGCGCCGCAAATAAATTTTACCAGATGTAAATGTTGGCGTTAATTTCGTCCGAATTTTTTTCCATTCGACACCATGCAAGTTTACCAAATGTCCACTCAACGGATCAGATTCTTCGTTGTAGTAAATGCCTCGGCTTTGGAAATGTTTAAAATCATCAACCAAAATGGACTTGACCAAATCTAAATCAGCCACCAACAGCAACGGTTTGGTGAAGATGTAAACGCCCAAGTATTTTTCGGACATCATCCGCGCGGATTTGTAAATGTCCGCGAATGTCTCGCCAAAGTTTTGTTTCTCTTGCGCGATCAGAGTCACACTTCCAAACGGGAATTTCGGTGTGATGAAAGGTACATTTCTCCGCTTCCAATATGTGAATGAGTATGCGTAGTGAATGGAGACTGCTGCGATGAAGATTGCTGGCAGAAGGCAAAAGTCCAGCAGGATACAGTCAAATATTAAACCCATTTTTTGAAGCTTTTCCATGGATCTGTAAATTATATTTTTTAGTTATTAAACTTTAGCTGTATATATTTCTGATAGCGGAAAATATGAATAGCAAATTGTTGAATTTTTGTCATATAAATTAAAAACTAGTTGTGATTTATTTATAGCAAAATTGTACAGCGTTTCATAGCAGTAGTAAATATTTTTTTTCTTAAAATAAGAAATAGGTACAAGTAAAAAACCGCGCATTTTTTATAACTAAAGACGCATCCGTTATTATTTTCTTTTACGATCTGATCTCGAGAGTAGGTATATATGTATGTCGCTCTGAACTCTACACATTGACAAAGTATGACGAGAGATAGTTTTGCATTCGAAAGTGTTATTTTTATTTTTCTGCAGTATTCATAGTTTATTAATTTTATGAAATTATACTTTTTAAAAAGCGACTCAGGAAACTAGAACCGTTGCGAGGAAATGAGAAATTGCCAGCCTTTTTACTTTCTTATACGAAGTAATCAGTAAGTATTGTAATAATGAAATAATTCGATCTTGAGATTATAACGGAAACACACCTTTTGACCTTCCCTGAGTCAAGTCTGACTATTATCGGAATTCCGCCTGTCGCGCCCGCATATATATATATATATATATATATATATATATATATATATATATATATATATATATATATGTCTGTGTGTGTGTGTGTGTAAAAGAATATTCTAACCGGAAGTGCGTGTTTACTCTAGTAATTTTTTGGGAATTCTGCACTATCTCCAAAACGGCTACACTTACAGAAAATATAGTAGTATTCAAAATGAAACATATTAATATTATGCACAACTTTTGTTTGAATTTTTTTTTTCAAAAAGTGTACCGATTAAAAGAAAATGGCTATTTAAATTTTTTAATTTCTTATTTATGAAGCAGGATGATTCATCGGAAGATGGATAATGCCGGATTAGTAAAATTCAATTTTCCATTTGTGCTAACGTTTCGGTCGAGATTCGACCTTCCTCAGAGCAAAAGAGGAAGGTCGAATCTCGACCAAAACGTTAGCACAAATAGAAAATTGAATTTTACTAATCCAGCATTATCCATCTTCCAATAAACCAGCCTGCTTCATTAATTTAGTGGATACGATCACACCTTATTCTATCTTATTTATGTTCCCATGTTTACATAGGTATGGGGAATTATATTTATGACAAATAGTTTTAGTGTAAAAGTGTTTAACAGTTTAGTAAATTATTAAAAATATTATATATAAATATTTTGTTAGGTGAAAAAGTAAAAAGGCAAAAATCTTACCATAAAAAAACACGCATAATTAAAAATAATAACAATAATTTAAATACTGGTAAATACAACTAGGTCACATAAATCACAAACACTCCATGACTATGTTTACAATTTAAAATTGTGTATCATTCAAAACATAGAAACACAACTTAATAATACATTTGAATAACTATAAGCGATGCAAATACTATCACAGTCAACATTGAACTGACGGTGCATGTAAAAGCAACATAGAAACATCAACAGCGACCACTTTGATTTAAAATTTAATTGAAAATGAAACACCGCTCGTGAAATCGACTCTGTTGTATCTCATATACATTATATACTAAAAGAAGATGTTCTACTTTTATGTGCTACATCTTATTCAACACGTTCGTTGCTGAGATAATACTTGAGAACAAATGTTTTATTACAACTATTATCGACAATGCAAACTATATTTTGCTAACATGGTATCCAGAAATCTTAATAAGGGTGTTCACGAGGTACAATCGAAGAAAGGAAATTATGAATAATATGAAAATAATAAAATTCAAAATCAATAAATAATTGCACTTTAAATGTAGCAAAAAAATCATAAGTAACATAAGTCGTAGCCTTGAATGTAAAAATGTATTTTTAAATTCTAAACGTTTTTTAGTAGTTAAATTTTGGTTTCTTATACGAAGTTATAAGTATTGTAATCATGAAAAAATTAGATCTTGAGATTTTAATGGAAATGCACTTTCCTTGAATCGAATCTAACTATTTTTAGAATAACGCCCGTGTGTGTATGTTTTAGGAATTTCACGAAAGTATCGAAAAATTAATAAGATTTTCACTGATGATGTCGCATATAGTGCAACAGTAAATCTAATCGATGAATTAAAACAATCTTGTTTTCACGTTCACTAACGAGTTTAGAGATTTAATTACATTAATAAAATGTTCTGCTTACTTCATGTATGAAATAACCAGTTTTTATTCAAAATATGTCATTTAAAGCATATATTAGTAGCTATAAAACATTTTTTAACTTTATATTGAGAAAGATATAGTTTTATGCTGCATTTATGAAATTATAAGCTAAACTAACGAAGACCTAAGTAACAGTTACAATATGTCAATGTCTTGCGCTGAGAAAAATTATTCCTGTAATTCTCAAATAATTTGGAATTTGAAGGCAAAACAAGCATTGGCTTCGCCAATGCTCAGAGCTCGCCTATGGCGTATTTAGCATTGGCATAGCCAATGCCTAAAGTTTGGCATGGCGAGTTTTTGAATAAATAAACAATATATTTATAGCGATCAAAGCAACAATTAAACCAACAATGGCATAGTTATTAATCAAAGATATCTTTATTCATACCTTGGTTATTATAAAAAATATACTTGGCGTCGGCGAGCTGTTGTCTAAACTTTGACATGTCGAATTTCTGTATAAATAACTATTATTGCACTATAATTAAAATAATCGAAGTAACAATCAAATCAACAACAATATAGTAATCAATCTAAAATATCAACTGTCATATGCATTAGTTAAAGTATCGCGGAAGCCGGAAAAAAACAAAAACAGTTCAATTGTTTTTTTTATTAATTTTATTTATTTTCAAAATTAATATTTTCCTTATTTCTTTACGGTTTTCAGTTATAACTAACATAAACTTTAAATACATCAAAAAAATTGTAATTTTACGTAGATTTGTTTGGTATAATTAAGATTTATTTTAAAAAGTTATTATGTTCATTATTTTTGTACGGCTTTCAGTTATAATCTAAAAAATGTTTAAATACATCAAATAATTTGGAAAATTCCGTAGATTTTTTTGGTATAACTATTATTTTTCTAAGTGCTTTTTAAGGTGTATTTTTTTTGCGGGCCAAATATCTCCTGAAGTACGGCTCTGTTTGGATTTAATTTATGACCGGATGGAATTGGGCCCCTACACAATATGTGAGCCAAATTTGGCTGAGATCGGTTTAGTATCTTCAGAGGAGAAGAGGTGAGGATGGTTGATCTTACGACTAGCGAGCGAGCGACCAACATGTTACCAAGTATTTGAGATATTTACATTTTCGTCATCAGGGCGAAAAGTGAAGAACTTTTTGTTAAGGAAATTTTTCAATCCGAGACTAATTATGCTGACAAACACTTAAGCTCTTCGGTACTACGTACGGCGAGCTAAATACACTATTATTATTATTCTAATCAAAATATATCTACTACGTATAAGAAAGTGTGAGACACTGCAGATGTTTTATCTTGAAACGCGAAAATTAATTTATATGAAATATATATTTTTTTAAACTATACAAATTAAAAACATCGGCCATATGTGGGCCCTAAACTTTCTTTTACGTAGTCAGTATATTTCGATTTGATAGTATATAAACTAAAATATAAAATGTTTAAATTTCAAGAAAATATTTTCATTCACTATGTCCAATAAAATTGTAAAGTTAGTTCATTGCCAGATTTCTAAAAAAAAACATATGTATTTTAGATTTAAAATTTTCGATTCTATAGTAGTATAAAGAAAATATAACTATTCATTACACATTATTAAAAATTATTATGGCCGGACATTTTTTAGTTTTCATTAAACCTTACAAAATATGTTCATATAATATTTTTAATTATGTGCTAACCTTTGTAACGCTTTTTTACTAAGTTTATTTGTGACAATAAATGTTAAAATATTTCAATATTTAAAACAGTTGACATGCATAGTAGATGCGATTTATTATATATAATTTTATAACTTTAGTTCATTTGAAAGTATTTTCTTGAAATTTAAACATTTTATATTTTAATTTATATACTATGAAATCGAAATATAATGACTACGTAAAAGTGTAGAACCAACACATGGTCGATGTTTTTTTTTCGTGATTACAATACTTACTTATTACTTCGTAAAAGAAAGTAAAAAGCTGTCTAAAGAATTGTTAATTCATGTATATCTTAATGCACTTAACATATAATATATTTATGTGTATGTATGTCATTTTTTACAATCCAGAACAAACTTTCGTTTGTTAAGAAAATCTCAAATGCGGTTCGAATTAGAAATTTGAATATTTAAATATTTATAATACCAACCAAATTTAAATAAATACTTTTGCGTTTTGCTAATAATTTAATGATAATCAAAATTTATTTTGTTACATTCGAATTTTGATTTTTTTTCTTCTAATAGAAATAAGTGTTTGAATTTGTGATACACCAAAAATTCATTGTGACGCCAGGAATGAATTTGTATTACCAGAAGATAGCATGTAAGTTCCAAGCAGAAAATGAATGTCACTTGTTTAATGACTGTATGTAAGTAAGTATAGAAGAAAATTAATTCAGAGGTGTTCTCATGCCTATCATTGTACTCCTTTATGCACAACAAGAAATGTTCTTTTCTTTCGCAAGAGACGATCGAGCAATTGCAGAATATAATCAAGGTCAGTGGGTTGGAGTATATACTACAAATGTAGTAAAGTAACTGGTTTCGTTTTATTCGCTTACCTATACTATTAAATCCTTGACCTACAATGTAAGTTCGCTGACCATTCAACGCTTACTGCTTTAGTTTTAATTACATCGCAGTATCGACATTTATGGAAACTTAAAATTAAAATTACTATACAACATTAATAAATATCACAGTACAAACAAATTTGACAAAAAGACTTCTTATTAATTTGCGTAACATCAGGTTACAATCGAGTTTAGGCTCAAATAACCCGGATTTTCTATCATGTTATCGTCTTATACTTATTAAATAAATTTCCTCTAGTATAAACTCTCCCGCATTACACCTATGTAAGAAAATTATGGTTATATAGGGTACGCCATCTGTTAGCCGCTTTTTGAAGTGTCTCCTTACAGCGGAGGTTTGATACTACATATCAAACGCGTCAATGTTGCAAACTGTTGAAATAACACGCATTTCAAAAAGAAACCAACAAATGGCCCACACACACACATATATATATATATATATATATAATCTCAAAGATTGCAAGTGAAAGTGTAATAAGCGTTGGATTACGCCTATACTATAGACGCGCCCGCAATACATGATTGTTAAACAATTTGCGTAGTAGCAATTAATAAAACCACAGACAATAAAACTTACGGTTCTGTGATTGTTCTAATCGTTAATGTGACTATCCGTGGTTCTAGATTTAATTCTTCTTTCTCCGACGTAATTTTCTTCTAGTAATATCCTTGAATTTTGTAAATTTAAAACCACATCATGTTTGAAATGTACACAAGTATTATCGGTTGCAAACGCGATTATAAAAAGAAAGCAAATTAGAATTCCGACTTGTAACAGCAACAATAAGCATCTGCAGTCTAACATACATACATAACTTTATGCCTATTCCCTTCCAATGGGGTGGCAGAAAACCCTTACATCCATTCACACATTGACAATCTTTCTCCTTTCAACACTATCCTTACAAACTGCTTTTGCTTCATTCGGATTCATCAAATTCTTCATTTCGCTTGCGCACAACTTTTCTTTCGCGTCCCAATCATATTTATCCACTTATCTTATTTGAAAGCGAAGCATTAAATTTGCCATTTTAGATGATTTTGTAAATAATCATAAATGATCTTCGTTACTTCTTCGAAAATATGTGATCCGGGTATTTCATATTGCTAATTTAGAAATATA
>JADQWA010000581.1:0-291753 GCA_018344505.1 Nebria ingens riversi | reverse complement strand
TGGTCATGTTGAAAGAATGTTGAAATAAAGAAACAACAAAAAAGATGAATGGTGTGAGAATGCGGGGTTGTCTCGGAATAAGTGGATAAATATTATTGAGAATGAGTTGTGCGAAAGAAAAGTTATGAGCAAGTGCAATAAAAGAGCATGAATGAAGAATTTAATGAATTTGGATGAAGCAAAAGAAATTTGTAAAGATAGAGTTGAATCGCGAAAGATTTTCAAGATGGGCATGGATGTAAAGGGTTTTCTGCCACCTCATTTGATGAGAACAGGCATGAAGTTATGTATATATGTACATTTTTACTGCGAATTATTTAGAATTAATCTACTTATTACATATGATATCTATTAAAGTCGAAATTACGATTACGAATCCAAATTGACAAACAGAAATTTAAAAAGTATTTTAAATCAAACCAATTCCATATATGTGAATGCCTAACAATCTCTATATATTTCGTGTTTATTTACTTATTGTTATTATAATAAGTTTCGAAATTTGCATACTATAATAAAAGTAACGAATATTGAATCATCAAGTCCGGAATTGTCGCATGTTAAATTATCGATTTAATAGCATAACTACATTTCTATAACGATTTTCATTCGTATTATTTGAATATTCATTTCCAATCTATTTATACTTATCACAAAATTATTATACTTGTTGCGAGAAATACCTTTATTGATTCATTACTAAAATATTTTGTTTGCAATCTGTTATTCGATAAGAAGAAAAATACAAAAGCAACGTTATTTCATTCTACGAGATATTTTATTGGCTAGAATTATAACGTAAGCCATAATTATAATTCAAAGTTTGTAAACTTGTAATTTAAGTAAATTGAAACTTGTCATATATTGTGCAAACTTACTAATTCAGTAATTCGTAAATATAATTTCGATTTAACAATGTACAAGGTAATTGACAACAATACCCGAATGATTTACTCTTGCTAATATAATTTGTAACTATTCTGGAAACATCTATGTCTCATTATATTAAAACTTCAAAATTATACAGACAAATAATTGAAAACATATTTTTAATAATTTCCAAACCATATACTACCTGTCCGAATGAATAATACATTGAATCAAAACGAAAATACATAATTTGTTGAACAACTAAGTGAAATTGAATTATAGTAATAAGTATAGGTTGGTAGACATGTTTATTATCGATAATCACTGTGCCTACACACGCTATTATTATTTGATAATCGGAAATTGTCATTTTGCCTCGACAATGTTAGCGATTGTGCCAGGCCAACTCCAATTAAGATAAAAACACGTATATAGAACAAAGCTTCGCAATTTCTCCTTCTTCTTTGTGAAATCACAACTGTCGACAAGTTAGATCTTGTCAGTACTTGATGATTACGAACAATTGTTCATTGTATTTTGATAAACATCTTATTACTATTCCAGAGTTCGTAACCATACAAACAAATGTAAATCGATATTTTATTTTGTGTTTATATATTAATACGAATAAAACACAAATATGAATAGTTATAATGTAATTTATTTGTTTGTTAAGCTATGTATTTACTATAGAAAACAATTGAAATTAACATTATATGAGGTTTTCCATTTTGGATAGATTACATTACCTGAAATATATTCAATATTATCCAAAAACAAAGAACTGTATGAAATATTTGTTTGATACTAAAATATATTATACATATGTGTGTTGACGAATTAGTAAAACAATATTTTTTGTGGATATTCTTAATCCTAAACTAAATTAAATTAAGTATAAATTTACAAAGAACACGTGTGTTCACATCCATACTTTCTTGTTTGCTTGTAATTTATAAACGTATAATAAATATGTATACAGTAACTATATGCACGTACACAATTTAGAAGCATAGTCAATAATTTATGGTACCTAGCAGATATAAAGAAGAAGGTATTACATACTCATAATTTAATAATCACATTGAAACAAACTTTGTTCGAGTACTAGCAAAATTCCATCAATAATGATAGTGTTACCTTATAATAATGAAAACCAATACGGTAATATGTAAATTTTTAAATTTTCATGAGTGTAAAGCGAAAAACTAAAAGTACTATAGTATATGTATTAAAAGCATCAATCGTGTACGTAATTCAAAATATACAAATTATATCTATTGAAATTAAATGCTCTAATTTTTGATATAGTTTGCACAATATTGCGAGACAAGAAGGCATATACATAAATTTAAAAAAATTATTACGAGAAGAAACTTGTTTTTCATATGTCATTAATATTGAAAAGAAAATCTGCAACCGTCAAAAGATGTTTGAGCAATGTAAGTTTGAATCATAAACAAAATATCAGTAAAATATACAATTATATGAAATAAAATTTACTAAACTTTGTTTAGTTTATATAATTTAATTATTTTCATAGTTCACACAATGAAATCAGGCATGCATTGGTAATCATTCATTGCACCACAGGATGGAGATTATATTGTTTGCTATTCAATAAACAAATTAAAATCGAGAAACGTATAAAACATTGTGAAATTGTAAAGGATGTTTGCATCCATGAATTATATTTGTATCATTTAGGTATACGGTCGATATTAATTGTTAAGTGTGTAGTTATCATAAATAATCAACAATTTGTGTACGTTTATATATGAGTTAGTTTATAAACTAGGCTTTGTTTACTATTTGATTAAATAACTTTTGTTTAACTGGAACCAAAATATGTTTTTATGCTAAAATATATTTCGATATTTAAACTATATATATATATATATATATATATATATATATATATATATATATATATATATAGATATATATATATATATATATATATATATAGATATATATATTATATATAGATATATATATATATATATAATATATAGATTATATAATAGATATATATATATATATAGTATATAATACTATATATGATATATATAATATATATATATAATTTTATATATATATATATATATATATATATATATATATATATATATATATATCTATATAATATATATATTATATATAATATATAATAATATATATATATATATATATATATATACTATATATTATATTATTATATATATATATATCTATATATATATTATATATATATATATATAGATAATAATATATATATATATATATAATATATATATATATAATATATATATATATCTATATATATATATACTATATATATATATATATTATATATATAATATATATATATATATATATATATATATTATATATATAGATATATATATAATTATATATATATATGATATTATATATATATAATATATATATATATATATATATATATATATATATATATTATATAGATATATATATATATATATATATATATATATCTAAATATATATATATATATATATATATATATATATTAAAAATTTTAAATTTGTACCCCTGTATTATAAAGCAAATATAATCGCTTGTCATCTTTCATGAAATTTGATATAAGCAAGTTATAATAACATATGCCAATTAGCTGAGAGCTTCCCGATTAGTTAATCCAGAGGCTTTCGGGATAAGACCAAAGTTACTTGTATCGAGTATAATTATCCATTGTTACCAGGTATCACATAGTGTTAACCGCTGTCATAACGTAAATTTATAAGGTTACGCCGCACGTAAAGTTTGGTATTGTAATTAGTAAATTTTGGAAATTTTATAGTATTTATGAATATGCGTGCTTAGATGTAATAAATTTTACTCAAAAACAAATTTAACATTGTGAAAGTTTATATTTTATTTGTTTTATTTATTACCTATAGGAAATAAATTATATTAGGCTTTGCATTTTTAATAAACTAAAAATAATTTAAGAGCTTTATTTACAAATAAGAGTCTTGTGTCGTAAATAATATTTAAAAACTGGTTCCATAATAACCAAATCAAATATGTGTAGTGCAATAAAGGTTGCAAACAGTAACTTCCCGTTTTTTATTATGTAGAAGATTCTTTTTATGAAACAGTATTTAATTTTCTACTTATCTATACTTTACAAGAACGTCGGTAGTGATTACATCAGAAACGACTGCCATTCTGCGTTAAGTTCTCATCTAACAACTTCCTTCCTATTCCTATTTCCTTAAAGACTGCTAAAGTAAAACATTTTAATATTTAGCATAATGCAGCAGTATATAGTATAAGTTTGGTTCAGAAACATGGCATGTTCGGCATTTTAACCGATAGCGTGACGTTTTTCAAGGCCAACTTCCCCTATTTAATCATGAATTTACCACGCACAACTTCTCACCCACAGAAATTCGGTTCTCTTACAATTTATAACAAAAAATAAACATGCGATAAAATATAGCCACTAGGTATAAAAAATTATAACTCGTAACTCTGTGGGAGCGTATAATTATTTCAGTTTTTCAGCGTGAACATAGAAATTTATACAGTTGTTAATGAAAGTACTGGGCAATTATTTAGTTTCGAAATATTTTTATAGCTTGATAAAAAGATTACATTATTTTATTGGTAATTTAGATCATATGATAACTATTGTAGATTATTTTTGAGAAATGTATGAAAAGAAAGATTTATATACATCGTAAATATATATTAATAAATATTGTATGTATGCATGTACAATGTAGCCAAAAGCATATAACAAATACCAGGATATGAAAAACAATATTCAGTATGAAATTAAATTATTGTTTGAAATAGCCTTACCCATGAGCTAAAATATTTGTTTGAGGGATTAAAAATAAAATTGTTATTTTTTAAAATTTACCAGCGAACGTTGTACTAAACCATGAAAAGCTTAATTTGAAATTTCACGGCATCATGTGGATGAATAATGATGGATACTCGCCATAATTCCGTCGAAAGGAAACAAAGCTAAATATATTTCATGTTTCTGTAAATGGACTCTGAAATATTTTGACACAATGTAGGCAGGTGTGCATTTTCGTTTGAATTCTATGTAACTTTGAAAGAGTATTTCAGTTTTTAATTACAAATGCAAAGTCCATAGAAAATTCTGGATATATGAGAAACAACAGCTTCGTGAATTATAAAATAATTTAAAACAGCTTCAACTAACACAGATTCCACAAAAACATGCTTCAAAACATTTATTAATCTTTTGTGTTCCCCCAGAGCTATGGTTCACCTAAATTCGCTATTTTACATTAATATTTTTTTTTTGAGAATTTAAAAACAGGAATTTTATAAACCAGAGAACAGTGTTTGAGGTTAATTTTCTTGTATCGATTATTTCAGTTCGTTTAAAATTTGTCTATTTATTTTTATCATCCTTTTAAAACGAATTAACGAAATTTAAGCAAACTAACATTCTCTTTGAAATTATCATTACTATGATCTAATACTGTGCTCTGGTGGGTTTTCAATATTGACTATCAATTGCGTAAAAATAAAATATTTGTGTAAAACAGCAAATTTAGATAAGCAACAAGTCAGATAATAATTAATTGCTATTTTTATAAATAATTTTAAATATTCTATATGCTTTCCTGAAGTGTACCACTTTCAAGAACACATATCACCTTTCTCTTTTACAGATATAAAGTGGATATTTGAATCTGTCCGTGTTTCTAAGTAGCATCATCTTATTATTATTAATAAATAAGTATTAATTTATTAAATTTTATCAAAATATTTATAATTTAATACTAAAAATGTTGAATATTTACTTCTCAAGATGAGGGATTTGAAGTTTATATTTTGAAACATTTATTAAGGGAGAAAACTAACCTCATGGCTACTATTTGGATTTATTTGTCTGAAATTATATATTTACTAGATGCAATTATGATAAAAAATTGATTTTATTGTAAAACATATATTTATTTTAATAATTTAGTTGGAATAATAAAATATTTATTTTACTGATATCTATTTTACTATTCTATCATAGGAATTAAATTTTAATTTCCTTCGGTGTATTTGTTGAAGAAAATATGGATTGCTTCCACTTGATTTTTTGTATGAATAACAGTTTTATTTTAAATGTTGATAGCGATAGTTGCTGGCGATTATCACGAACCCCACAGCCTTATTTTCCGTTTTAATCTCGAGGTTGAATATTTTATACTACGTTTCCGAATGTAAGCTATTACATTTTTATAAAACTTTTTATTTACTTACAATAAAATTTTATAATTTTCCTTTAAGAAAAACAAGCCCTTAGGAAATGGGAATGGGCAAAAACATTTCACCAGATAAATAATTGTATATCCTTAATAGTCGAAAGGAAAATTTTCTGAACTTATATATTTATTACGAAACATACCCGGCATGTTTTCTGCTTCAGTGGTTATGCATAAAACAGATGTACCATACATTTCGCATAAAAAATATTGCGGCTGTTGGTAGTGCTTAAGCACGTGACAAATGACACTCAAAGAATTTATGCGCGCGACAGATCACATGATGCCCTTGCTGCTATATTTATTATTTACAAACTAGTTGTGCATGGTATTATAACGAGCAGTCAAGTATATATACTGAGAAACTAGTCTCTGATTTTTTAAATACAATCGATTGCTATTTAATTAATTATTCAAAATGTTTTTGCCTACTTTTATTATAAGCCAGAGGGAATGTCGTTTAAGAGAGAAATGTACGTATGAAGCATGTGCGTTATAGATTCTTGTTGGGACAGAAATTATGTTATCAATTTAGAGATTGCAATGTCTTAGTATTTTAATTTAAAATCTATACTGATTTTCTCAGTTTTAAATCAATTTACAAATGAAGCTGAATTATATGCAATACATAAAGAACTATGATTCTTCAAACGAAGCTATCACATCAAAGAAAAGATTTTGAGAACAATATTACTATATGTATAGCATTTGCGAAATAACTTTGATGCAGGCTTTTCTGGTTGAAAGAAAATGGTTTTCAAAGAACTTTGTTAGCAACATCGAAAAAAAAACGATACTCTCTTTGTGGCCACGACGTACAAATAATTAAAGTCTATTGAATCGTTTTGATCTGCGCTTAGAGTAGCGTACGTATCACGTAAAATATATTTTAACAAATTTCAATATATTTTACTGTGACATACATACAAAAAAATACGACTTTGTCATTTTGACAGAATTAGATGTTCTTAGGCATTTAATTATTTCGCCATTTATATTGATTATTTTCGTTTTTGTGTGTGAACTCTCTATCTCAAAAGTGGTAGTATGAATTTTCGTATTTTAGATTTGTATATTTATCAGAAAAAGATTTCCTATTTTTAGAAAATAAATTGCTTTACAGGAAGTGATACTTTTCTATTTTATATAGAATAATGATTATCTGTCGCTTTAAATAAATATTTGTCAATATCAAATAAAAATAGAATAATATTTTCTACGATTTAAGCTAAAAATATTTTAGTTTGAAGAGTAGAACCGCAAATGATGATGTAGTCGCACAATTCTTATATTTTTCAAATACTTAAAAGTTTACCAATAATTTTACATAAATAAAATTGTATTTTCTATAACTTGAATCTGAAAAAAGTTTTCTCTTATTAAATAATTATATGATTATATATTCATGTTTGGAAGTTTTCCGAATTGTTGTTATGGATACAGTGTATATTAAATATATTAATAACATCAGAGTGCATTGCCAACATAACATGATTAAAGTGGTGTGACCAAACTATAAATATTTGGTCATTTGTGGCTAACCCTCGAAAAATCATAATTCCTATAACATAACGTTTTATAAAGGTTTTTAGAAAGTTTTGAGCATAAAATAAACTTTGAAATATTTATATACCTATTATAATAAAATAGCATAAAAAGAAAGGTGTGCTTGAAGATTTTAAAATTGAAATTGTGAATTTATAAAATATCATATCGAGTTTCAATCAAATAAATTTAACTTAATTGCTAAAATATGTTTGTCTTCCAACTGTCGTACGCTAATAGTATTATAATAATAATATAATAAATTCAATTAATGAAGAAAACAGTAATTTATTATTAATTGTGTAATTTTAAATTATTTGAACGTATGATTATTTAAAAAAAATCACAATTATCTATTTTTTAAATATTTTTTCGCTGGTACTGTGGATTATCAAAAATAATATAGGCAAATACCTTGTGAGATATGTCAATGTTGATCTTTGCGTGCTTTTACCTTTATATGTATAATCAATGCGTTTGCAAATATACTCGTTGAGTACACACAAATTTGTTCTAACACTTTAACACGCTTCAGCACTTCTCAAAGAGGCAGAATTGATTTCTGAACAAATCTACAGAGACGCAGAATGACAAAAAGATGTATAGCAAATTGAAGCAGTACAACGTAAGATGCTTCAGGATATAAATCGTATATATCACAAATTGGCGTCACTTTTCTATTTTACGGGCATTTATTTCATGTTTTTCAAAAAATTTTTTTAGGTAGGTTTCCATGTATAGCAGGCATCACAATTGAATTGGTAAACAAAATTTACATGCTTTTCATATTTGTCGTGTTGATGATTCGAAAATCCAACGAATTTGCAGGTTTCAAAAAAAAAAAAATTCAAGCATCATTAATTGCATCGAGTAGATTTTCGTTGATTGGAAAAGTTTAATTAACAAAATTTTGACAATTTAAATTGAAAACCAGTTTGGAAAATGTTTGTTAAAATAAAATTATTTTGATATTATATGCATGACATTATTAATTTTAGACTGGAATAACATATTTAATTAACATGTTTGAGTAGCTGACGACTAAAATGGTCATGTTAGTATTTAATTGGTTATACATTTTAATTGCGTTATATGTCAAAAATGTATATTTTTTATGCTAAGTACCTATATATAAAAATATAAGTTTGAATATATTTAATATTTACCATTCAATTTTTTCAAATATATACCTAAATGTTTAAATAGTGAACTTTTCATAAAATAACTTTTCTAAAGTATTTCAAGCGAAGTATCTAAAAATAACATGATAGATTTTGTGAGGGTCAAAAGTTGTTGAAAAATATTCACAGCCCTATTGAATTTATATGTAAAGTAGATGATGAACATATTCGACAGTGCATGAATCACTTATTGGTAGATATTGACATCGTCTTTCAAACTGTAATATGATTTATAAATACATTTTAAAAATTGGTTGAATATTTACTTGACTTTTCATCTGAAATTACACTTAAAATTTATTTAATATTATAGAATTTGCGAAACGAGTTTTTCTAAAATGTAGTTAAATTATATGATTTGAAAGTATAATTTTAAATGATTCAAAATAGCTCATATTTCAAAGAACCATAGTAAATTGGATGCTTAGTGCTAATACCAATGGTTGAGAAATCATAAAGAATAGTTGAACGATTCTATCTCATTTTAGTATTATTGGAAAACGAAATTGTATTTTCATTATTATTATTATTTGTTTTTTTCAAATGCCCTGCAGTATGTTTTTAGTATAGCAATAATATCTCCCATTTCGGCGTAGGGTTTCAAAACTTCAAGAGTATATCATAAAAAAGCTATTTTCATTCATTCCTGAAATCCTCACTGGTACTTTCAGGTTTCACCATCGTTTTTTATATCCACAGGCTCTGATATCCCATTTTAGCTGACCTTTGGTCATCAGTTTCTATAGTAAGTTCACCTTTAGAAAACAGTATGTCCACTCTCTTCTTTATACAATATATAACTCACTTTATTATATTTTTTTATGATAGGTTTTTCTAGTATTAAACTATTGATCTTTTTTTTGTTTAAAATTTAATATATTTAATTATAAGAATTATATAAATAATGACGTAACAAAGATTTTCTACAATATGCGGTTGGTGTCACAGCGTTAGTAAGTTTTAAATCACATTTATTATCCACTATTTGTTTGGTAGGAATATATTTGATGTATTACTTGGGTTATCAAGAGTTTAGCGACAATTGCAAATAATTAATAAACGATACAGATCAAAAGGAAACATATGCAATAAATACGAATCAAATTAGTCAAATTAAAAAGTATGAATTTATATTCCATTTAATGATAACAGCCGTATTTTTACTTTCTTATACGAAGTGTTTTAACGGAAATACACCTTTTGACCTTCCCTGCGGCGAGTTTGACTTTTTTTGGTATTCCATCTCCATGTTTACTCTATTTATGTTAATATAGATACATGTGTTTGTACGACATGTAACATCCGATCAATGTTCGTCCTACGTTGACTACTTCGCGCAATTTGATTAAAAGGGCTCTTTTTTCGAAACTACTCCAGCGATATTAGATTGTCTTCTAAAATATAAGTTTATTGAACATTATATCGTGTTGCACAGCACAAACCGGTACTAGTATCAGATTATTGTCAAATATTGATATTGATTATCTAAACAACATATGTGTATTTGATTACGTAATATTTGAGTATAACTTATTAAATTATCCAAAAATCTCATTAGTTTTCGTTAAGGTCACCATGCGTAATACTAAGTCAAATTAGATTTTGGTGACACAAAAAAGTTATTAATATGTACATACGCTAGTTCCAGGAATACCACGCACCTTATTGATTGAATGAATGTAATAAACTGTCAGACGTTACTTAATTGAATAAATAATTATGCTTTTGTAACTTTATAAATAAACAAAATATACCTATACATATATCTTTTTCTTTTACGGGAGAACATACAATATGTGCTAGTATTATTTTTATTAATTCTAATAACAATTGTAAGTTAGGTAAAATTCAATACCTTACATATATTATTTAGCAAGATATTATGGGTTACATAGGTATTTAGGTACAAGGTGAACTGTAAATATTTTATGAAAATAAAGTTATGAAAATTACGCTCATTCATTTTCGAAGAACATATTTATTTTGATAGGAAGTTGATTGCATACCCATTATATTCAAAATAATAAGCAATTGCTTAGAAAATTAAATCATCATTTCACATATTCTCAAATACTAACTTTAAATAATACCAGATGAAGTTTTTTTGAATATATTTACCCTGTGATATATATTATCAACAACATAGGTATCTTCAAATTGATAAAATATATATTTGTAGTTGATTAACGAATTTTTAAATTGTTCACGATGAGTATAGAGCGATCAAGGAAAAAATAGAATACGGCTTGCAGATACGGATTAAATTCGAAAATTGTGTGCAATTATATACCTATATAAATATATATAAAAAAATTAAACTTTAAGCACAGCGCATAAAAAAAAATTCCAACGTTGTGTATATTTTGCATTCTCAATATTTAGGATAATATAACATAACATATGATTTTTGCTAATGGCCTAATAGTTATAACATTGTTGCTCTATAGTTAAAAATAATTTTAAAAAATCCAGAACAGAATTATTAAAATCCGAATATTTGTTGAATAATTACCTGTTTACTAAATCTCCTTCATTTAAAAATAGGTTCAGCATTTTTTTACATTTTCACAATAACTAAATTAAATCGTACACATTTCACTTAGAAATTTCACTTTTAGCGCATAACTAATATTTATAACAATTAAATAACATATCAACTCTCAAGACACAAACACATAATTTTTATAAATTTTTGGCGCTCCTTTTTTAAAAATCGTTCAACAATTGTTTCTATGTTATTATTTCATAGTAAATGTGTTGCTGTGGAGTGAACGTTACGGGTGTGTTATGTTTCGATACGTTAACGTAGTAGTACTGACGCCGGTATGCAGGTATGCGAAGCGCCGTGGCGCCCACAACGCCCCAGACGGACGTCGCCTACACCATAAGGTACTCGCGCGTTGTTGTGACCGAGGGGATGGTTTTGTGACCTGAAACCTTACAGATACGGTGACGTCATTTAAGTTGGAAGCTCTTTCAGTTTGGTACTTAAAATTTTAGAATTATGTCTGGACTTATTGATTAAACATAAGCTTACTAAAAGTTTTTAATGAAATCCTACCATAAACTGTCTACAGCTAATGTAATTCTTAAAATACATTTTTATCAATTTTATATGTATTAACTTGTAAAAGAAATATAATACGATCATAAATTGAAAAAAAATAATAGATAAACACAAATATTTTTTGGTGGAGGTGGTTCTACAAGTGTTTTACCTAAACTGACAAAATACCTCGAAATTGATTACTACACAGCACTAAATAAAAGTCGTATTAGATTCCTTGTTAAAAATTAACACGCATACAAATCGCTTTCAATATTAATTTTTAACTCAAACAATAATTCAACTTTTAATATAATACGAAGTGTCAAATTTGACAGGGAAATCTATTTGGACCTAATAGTGTAAAGTGCCGTGTTAATTTGTATACATTGTGTGTATATTACAATTATTTGTATTCATGTCCTATACTATTTATTTCAGTGTAAATTTATATTAAAATGAATATAAATTTACACCAATTTGTATAGTGTAGTCAAACGTAGAACACGAACAGATAAAACGATCGATTGCGTGTCAATAATATTATCTAAATCGATAATATATATATATAAAATTCGTTTCACATCTGCTTGATTATGAAATTGCATATAAATGTAAATTCGTTTAGCCAAATTTGTTACACTTATAAAAGTCCTCGAAATATACATGAATATATTATTTTTAATTCAACATCCTTAATATATTTATAATAGATGTATAATTAATTAATAATTATAAATGTACACGTATGTTTCGTATTATGAACTCAATATTTATGTTATTAACGTTTCCTGTGCCCGTGTGTAACTATATGTATATATATTAATTATGTTTAGGAAATAATTACTAGCTTTAAAATCAATAAACGTTACATACGTTTCGAACTTTTACGATTAATTGTAAGTTGAACTCCTATTTATTAGTAATTATTGTTTAATGATATAAACATGACCTCATTCAAATATTGGTGTATGGCCATTTTTACTGTTTCAAGTTTAACCTTATTCTAAATGGAAATATTATCGGGGAAAAAAAATCATAATTTCTTACAATAATTTGCAATAAAATATTGTGTATCTATTTAATTGCTAAACTTGATAAAATCCTATTTTCCATTAGACAACTCACTTTCAGTTGCTTAAGATTGGTTTATTGTATATTTGTGATACCTGTGCGTAGAGTGGCTAACTTGATGCGCAAGATTCACGCGCAGGATAACACATTTAGTCGCCATTTTGTTTTCTATAATTGCAATTTTTACAATAGTGAAATTATTTAAATTGGATTGCTACATGAATTATCATTGCATCTTATTAATTATAGCCAACAATAATAGCTTTTGTTTTCAATAATGACGTTTTTATCATAATTTCCGCAAAATAGAAAATTTTCCAACTACAATTAAATATACCTTACCTGTTGTTATTGTTATAAAATAATAATGCATATCTTAACGTATTTATAAGTTCAAAAGTTAAAATAGAAAATTTGATTTATATTTTTGCATTCATTTAGTTTAGCTGTTTTTGAGAAAATTATGACGATAGAAAGTCGAAGCTTAGCCTTTTTATTGCATAATAGTTTAAACGCGTCGTTTTTCGCTTGAAAAAATAAATACTGTTTTAGATCTTAACACGTTGACTGCCACTGACATACGTTCAATTAACGAGTGTGCCTACGTCATTGACGCATTTAAGTTTTTATTGGACATTATATACCTACATATATATATATATATATATATATATGTATATATATATATATATATATATATATATATATATATATATATATATATATATATATATTTTATATATATATATATATATATATATATATAATATATATATATATATATATATATATATATTATATATATATATATATATATATATATATATATATATATATATATATATATTATATACATATATATATATATATATATATATATATATATATATATATATATATATATATATATATATATATATATATATATATATATATATATATATATATTATATATATATATCAAATTTAATTTAAATTTGAGTTAAAAATACGTATACAATATGTCGTTGGCAACGAGGTGACAATCGATCCTTCAGTTATATTGATTTAACAGAAACACACACAATATCCACGTTATATCTTCAAAGGGCTTAATATTATTTGAACTGTGAATCAGTAAAATTGCTAGAATCGAGTTTTTTTTTATAGAATTTAATTTCTAATTGCTTGGTCGCTCGCTTTGAAGAAGCCCAACCAATTTTAATCAAATTTGGTAGATATATAACCGTTCACAACATCCTGTTCGTAATTTGAAACTGCAAAGGGCTTTATACTTCCGAATGCCCAGAAACAAATCTGTATTTTAATTTTTGAATATGCTTAATGTTAATATAATAATTTCGTAGCAATAAATGAAATTCGATAAATTAACGTTAATTACTTGGAACACATGCAAACGATCACATACTGATGCAGTTAGTACAAAGCTAGAGTACGTACATGGAAAAGTATTGATTTAAAAGTAGCAATGATAACGATATACGGTTTTTTTTATTAATTAAAATTTAATTAACATTATATTTGTATCACGCAAAATGTCAAACTGAAAAATTAATTGAAGTAGCTCTAACGTATAGACCTGATATAACAAGAGTTTGAAAAATTATATATTCCAACTCATATAAGCGAATTATTTGCATTCTTCCTAATGTATTTTGCTATATGAATATTGTTTAAAATTTTCATTTAGATCATAATATGTACCTTGAAAGTACTTAACACTAAATGTGGCATAAATAATGTTTATTTATTGTTTAATAGCATGTATAATAAAAAAAAAAAATTAAATATAGTTTAACTAAAACAACCAAAGCTAGTATTTGACAAGAAGGTATTTTATTTTTTGATATTGTAGCCATACCGGCCGTAAGATAGAAACGCTTGTGCTCAAATCCCGCAATTGCGTTTTGAACACAACCCGAGATAACTTAAAGGTTTGTTGTTGTATGTAAGAACGTATGTATGTATGCACGTCCTTGTTGCTCCAAGCTATATTAAACAATTCGTTCCGTTTATTTTTAGTACACATATTGCCATCAGTTGCATGAAACCGATACTAAATTCAACAGTTTCCTGTACGAACGAGCGAAGCGTTACCACGGACAACGTTTCCAACTACAGAATATAGATTTTATTTCAAGTTCAGAAATTGAATGGCTCAAAGTAGTTCATGGGTTTGATACTTTCAGGATTCTGTAATGGCGCGAGAAGCGTATTGTATCCATATGTAAAATGTGCATCCACAATTACTATTTCATATTTATCTCAATCATAAACCAATCATAAACCAAGAACAGTTGTACCATCACAAAATGTAATAGTAAATAAAGCCAACGCCGATAATTTTAGCCTGTCTATATCTGCTTCTAACAAAAAATGTCATATTAACAAGATCTAGTACGCTAATCCTAGCTCAACTATGATAAGCTTTTTAAATTAAAGAAAAAACAATAAAAACATTTAGGAACAATCATATAAAAAATTGAAATTAAAAACTTGGGAATTATCGTTACGAAGAAAATAGTATTATTATTTAACTGTTTTGACAAATATGTAATTATCAAATTTAATTTACATTACCTACCTATAATGACTTTTCATACATATGTATATAAGTATATATAACTAAATAACATTTGTTTAATATTGTTCGCTTCATTTAACAAGTTACCTAAGGAATCAAAATAACGATTATATTTTCCGGATTATTTTTAAATTTAAAAACTCTACAGGTATCTATTTTTTCTATACGTGTTTTGGTTTTAATTATAAAATAACTACATACATACATAATTTTTTATACTATTTGTAGGTTTTTTTTGTAGATACATTTTTTTTAAATACACATCGGATGAATTTAATAAAATTCACATAACATGTTATGAGTATGCATATGTATGTGTATGTAGCTTTGATTATACGTAGTCGTACAAACACAGTGGATTATTTTGCTTTTTCACTTGTGAGCTTTATTATGTAAATGTACAACAAACAAAAAATGTATTTAAAATACATTTGGTATAAATATAATAAAGTTAATTCTGCTCCAGAATTTATTTAAAGCCCCAAGAGATTAGAATACGTTGTGAAAATACGGTCCTGGCTATATATTAATAAACTACACAAAAGAAATATCTTTCTTTAAGACCTTAATGTGCTTCGCATCGTAGAATCTGTTTGGGAAATTTTCTTTTACGCAAAATCATACGATGCTTTTAGTGAGAACGCTACAACCTTAATGTTTATATGCATGCCGTTGTGCCCAAAATATTCCTTCTGCATGGTTGAAAAAGGGTAACCTTATAAATACGAAAGACTTGAGTGGGCGTATACGGTGCTATAGTGACTCTAGTGCGCTGAAAACGTTCATATTACTTCAAGATTGGCATAAAAATTTGTTACAAAGTTTTAAAGTATATATCCGGATTTTTATGGCAGTAGCTAGTGAAACGATGATAGCAACAGCACATAAAATTGTAATACTTCGTATAAAATCAAATCGATTTTATATTAAAAATAAATACAGTTTTATAGTTGTCACTATAATAAAATAAATCATTTTGCCACATTATAAGACATATCTATCAATTATTCATTTATTACTATATTTAAGAGTAGACACTACGATAGTACTTAGACATTATACATATATATATATATATATATATATATATATAATATATATATATATATATATATATATATATCGTATATATATATATATATATATATATATATATATATATATATATATATCGTATATATATATATATATATATATATATATATATATATATATATATATATATATATATATATATATATATATATATATATATATATATATATATATATATATATATATATATATATATATATAGCGCTAATAGTGAAATAATACAAATTTCTATAATCTATAGATGATCTATAAGTATATGCTTTATAGATTGATTGAAAAGCCTATACTGAACGCATTTCTGTATAAAAATCTTCTTATAGATGTTACTTTATAGAACATTTGTGTATTCAACTCTATTTGAGTGATAATTCACGTGCAACAATTGTATAAATTTGTAATATATATACATGTGTTCCATTACTCCTCTTGTTCTAAAATTTGAATAAAATCTAATCACCAATTTTCATATTTTATGAAATTAATTAGACATTAAAATTACAAAGCATTTTGCAATTTATGTATCAGAGTTTCATAGTTTTTTTTTCATTTAAAGTAGCAAATTTGATCCAATCCTTCGTTAAATGATTGGCAATACCATATCTCGAATATTGTTCTGCTGATTACCGATTATGGTTCAAGCAAATTAAAAACATATTTCCTACTGGATTGTGACATGAACCACTTGCAAGTAAACTTAGTGGAGCTTAAAGTTAGCCACATATTCTACATTTATTATTTTTGTAGGCTCCCAAGAATTGTTAAATTACTTGTGTCTACCTTTTAAAATACGAATCTAGCATCCTACTCTCAAAATTAATCACGAAGTAATATAGTCAGGATAAAAAATATAGTAATATAGAATTTACGTTTTTACAAATAATAAATATATAGGTACTTATGTCAATTGCAGTGAATTGGTATATATAATACAAAAGTATTTTAATATAAACTCGTTACTAAAACATTTTCTTTTCTTATGTGTTTTATTTACTTATAAAAAAAAATACCTACAACAAATATAAGAATTATTTTTTTTGCAAATAACCACTTAAACAAATATCAAAGCACTTATATATTCCAAATTGAAAACAGTTTGAATATGTTATCTAAACTTTTTATTTGCACTTAAAGAACTTAGAAAACTGAATATAAGAAATATTAACTTTTCTGACGAAACACTGAAGTATTAATTTGAATATTTTTAAAATTTAAAATTCTTTCTTTAAGAATGAAATAGAGAAACATGTTTAAGTAAATTTAAACTAAGTTAATTAATATACAGATTCGATATCCAATTAAGAGTGATGAACGCGGAATGAACACTTTTAACATGTTAATAACGCTATAATATGATATGATATCAAAGAACAATTAATTTTGTTTTATCATGTAACGGATCGAACAGTTAATTGACCTTGTAATTAGCATTATAATGTTCGCACACAATAATACATAAGTTTGATACAGAGCAAGGACAGACAAAACGACGAAAACAACCAAAGTTGTCTAGTGGCAGTTTAGCGCTTTCGGAACTCTCAAAAGTTAAACTACATCTGATTATAGTAGTCTAAAGCTAATTTGCTTTAGTGTTATTTTAAAATAAGCACAAGAAAAGAAACATTTACGTTATTTAACATTATAGATAAAGATTGCTGGTTGCTTTCATTATATGGAAACAAAAAGAGGATTGATTAAAAAGCGCTATAAAATTCTTTGAAATATTCATAAATTTAATCATAAAACCATAATGTTAAAGACTTTTACTGTTTCAAACGGTGTATAGAAAGACGTTAATACTGCGTCAACATTTCGGAAACCGATAAACGACATTATTAAAATTTATAGTATACTTTTACGAGCGATCGGTTCTGTCAAGCGATTGATAAATGGCCATGTTTATAATTTTCGATCCGCAGCAGCGTGCAGCGTCTTAATAAATATGCAACTTCGAAAGCCAATGGCTCTGAGTGTACGTACATGAGTGGATGAGTGTGCGCGCCTTGGGCTATTGCATCGCGTTCCCAAACAGCGTCGTTCAAACGCTCAGCGTCGAATTCGAGTTGGACGCGCGTCGTCTGTACGACAAGACTTATTTAATATCTGTGTTCCGGCGTTCCGGGCCCTCGTGAGACAGTGTCTTTCGCACGTGTAGTGTGCCCTCCAGTTATGAACTTAGTTTTTAAGTGCTTTCGAGGATTCAGACCACTTTAAAGACATTTTTGTGGGCAACTCACTTAGAAAGGTTGGACTTGATTCATTTTTTTTATTGTTGATTATTTTAGTCAACAGTTTTGTATCAAATAAAATATGTTGTGTTTGCTTCACACAAATAGAAATAATAGTAGTGCGTTTATTATTTATAGGACGTAATAACATAGACAGACGTACCTATTAGAGGGATAAGTGCTTACTTTGATTTTCTTTTGCTGTGACATTTTTCATATTATTGGTTTTAAAGCCTTTGTGGACAAATTCAATTATGGACTACATTGTTTATTTTTAATTATACTTGTCATTTGAACTTATCATACTCGGAATTCAAATGTGTTCCGAACATAAAATAGGGTGCGACACATGCCGTACTCGATAATCTAGAAGTTAGTGGAATATTCGTACCATATTTTATTTTCTGATTTGTTTATTTAATTTATATAAATGGTTAGGAATTCGATTGTGAAAAATACATATTACTCTTCAAGTATGACATTTGGAAAATATCTATCAAATATTTGGGCCACAAAAACATAAAACCTAAATAATAAAACATCACGTTCGTTATATTTTCTGTATATATCGACATGACAATTTGAATAATATATAAATACCTAGTAGACGGTAATAAATATATTCGATTCCACAATTTTTTTATCCACGCACGAACAGTTGACGTAAACTTGTGACGAAAACACGTTTATATCGCATCAGAACACAAGTTACACCAATTGGAGAGAATTTTTTATTAATTTGTTTTTCTCCACGAATTACATAATTTGCTATTTCGCGTAAACAATATTATTTATTTATAAAGGTGTTTAGTGTAAACTAAAATATACATATATTTTTCTAATACGGAGGAATATTTGGTAATACCAAAGAATGTAAAGGAATATGAGATAATATTTATAATACCTACCCATAACATTTATTTTGCAAACTAGTAATTATACTTGCATATAAAATTTGCTTAAAAAATATGATTTTGGAAGTTTTTTTTGATAATTCATTTACAAACAAGTTCATTTACTAAGAAAAACAAAATCATTCGTAAGTAATACAGACAATACCAAAGGAATAATAGTTCTAAGCATTACAAAAATGCGTTAGTTCATCTCTGGAGTGTTTCAAGAATTTTTAACCAGTTTAATTAAAGTAATTGTTAATTTTATAATTATTAATAATTTATAGAAAATGGTGAGGTGATATAAGATTTTTTTACAGTAGGTATATAAATATATGATTTCGTGAATATAATTTCTCATTGTGTATGTTGTGAAATAGATAAACATACAGTATAATTTAAATGAAAATAATTTATAAAATAGCCACACACCTATAAGTCGCATGTGCTATATTTTATTAAATAATTAAATACCATGATATTCATTATACCTCTGTTTTCCAATTTAAATACTGAATTATGTAATTCCAATTGTTTTTATAAATTTATTGGGAGTTGAATGCACTATACTAAGTTAATAAGAGAGAGAAAAATAAATTGTGTAATTGATAGGCTGAACTTGATGAGAGCTTGCTCTGTTTATTTATTTGAAGTTAATTTATTTTAACGGAGTAAAAAGAATCCATCAATACATTGTATATCACATGAATATTCCAGTAATGGACATACCAATTTACTTCACAAATTTAATCTAGTGAACCAGAGATCAATAGTATTTTTTTATACCAAAAATATATATTTATATATAGCATACAATGTCAATAATATTATTTAGAAGGAATGTTAAGCTTTAAAAAAGCGTAAATCCACTTTGCGTTTGATCTTCAAAAGGAAAATGATCTTTATTGAATAAAACTGTCATAAATGTGCTGATCTCATCCGAAATCGAACAAAAGGTATTTTTAGAAGGGATATCAACAATGTCCATTTATACTTTTTTGTACGAATGTATATAATATATGAACATTTTAGAACTCGAGATTTTAACGGAAATATACTTTTTGACCTTCCCTGACTCGAGTCTGATTATTTGTAGTATGTGTGCGTGCGCGAAAATCTTCCATTTTTGAAAGAATATGCACACCGAAAGTGCATGTTTACTCTAGTCATTTTTTGGGAATTCTGCAATATCTCCAAAACGGCTACTCTACAGAAAATATAATGGTATTCAAAAAGAAAGATATTAATATTATGCACAACTTTTGTTTGAAAATTTTCTTCAAAAAGTTTATCTATTACAAGAAAATTGCTAGTAATATTTTTAAATTTCTTATTTTTGTTGCTATGATTACGTTGGTATGACTAATTATACATATGACATATAGTTTTAGTGTAAAAGCGTTTAAAAGGTTAAAAAATATTAAAAATAGTATATATAAATATTTTGTTAGGTTCTTAGTTCATTTGAAAACTAAAAAACATCCGGTCATAATAATTTCTAATATAACGTAATGAATAATGAATTTTTAAAATTGTATACTTTAATATCCTTCCTATCTAAACAAAAATATACCTACTACGTATAAGAACACAAGACACTGCAGATTTTTCTTATAGTTGGATGGAATGTGCCTTTTCAGATCCATTCTGTACGGGTCAATTCGGAGTCGAGGTATTTAATAAAATACATATTTTAAAACGAAAATATCTTTTCTTTGCTAAACCAAATTTCAAGAATCCTAACTTAAGAAATAGATTTTTAGATTAGTGTATGAACTAAAATGAGAGTGGGACGTGTTTTATCATATTTTACTGTGAGTGTGCTACATTTATTAAATCTGATCAAAGCATAGGGTATCTATTGTATAAAGCATATCTTGTGAATTTTTGTAAAATAATTTTTTATATTTTTAAATATCGATTGTTTCACCGGTAGTGGATCGTTTCTTTTTATGTATCACGTACATACCTTGCTGGAACATAACGAACGAAGATAAAGTTATATATAACGAATACGTGATATCGTAAAACAGTCAAACTTTAAGTGGAATATTTATCAGTGGGGTATGACTTTCGAAACCAATATATTTTTATGTGACAATCATATTTTATAGATATCTATAATATTGATGAACTATACAAATATCTTTTTACGGAATAGTATTAATAATCGTTTATATACTAGATACAAAAATGGTCAAGTATAGGCCACACTGGATTTCGTTTCTTCTTTTCGAAGAGTGATGAAGCACAAAAAATGAAACAAATCGAAAAAAACGTGTTTACTGTTCGTTCCGATTGCGCAAATCTTCACAAAAGCACTCCATTTGCTGTCACACAATCAAATTGGCTTAAAAAGAAGTTAATTAACAAAGATTCAAAGATAAAATGTGATTTTTAGTGCTTTTCTCCATTATTTGCACGGTTACGCTTGCGTTCAGCAATTTCAATTTCACTTTGCAATGACGATGTTATTACCACATTTTATAGTGATTTGCAGAAAATTTATTTCATAGAAAACAAATATATTATATCATAAATTGTGATTCGCTAATATTAACCGATTTATACTACGTACTAGGCTAGCTATTATAGTTTTTGGAATGTGAGGAATTTTCATAACTTAAATTTAATTAACATAGCTAATAATATTCCCTTTGAATTCAACAACCACTGAATTTATATGCAATCAATGCATCTCACGCACTCGTGTATGTCATGAATGTATTGAACTGTACACAATAATTTATTAGTAATAAAATAAATACAATTTGAAATAGAGTCAAATTTAATGACAAAGAAAACACAAGATTTTTGAGAATGTTTATTTTTTTATTTTTCAACGTAATCACCTTGCAATGCAATACATCAGTATAATGCGATTTGTATCCTTGCTAGTAAGCGTAATATTTGAGTTTTTTTATATTTTGTTTCTAATTCAGTAAATCCTAGCCTGAAACATAAGCGTCAACAAAAACATAAAAGACTAGAGCTACTGATATTTAGCTATTCGAATTCATAGTTAAAGCATCTTGCACTGGACTCTAGGACGTAATAGGTATATTTTATTTAGATTGGAAGGATATTAAAATATAAAAATTTAACCATTCAAATTACTATGCCCGGATAACTTTTAGTTTTCAAATAAACTCACTAACTATTTATATATAATATTTTTAATATTTTACTAACTTTTGAAACGCTTTTTCACTATTTGTAACATTAGATGTTAAACGTCAAATCCCAAATTATTTGAGTATATTCGTGTTAGACAGTTGACACGCATAATTGCTACAATATTCCATACTTACGTAACTATGGCATTGTAAATAAGAAAACAACTAAGAATTTCAATAGCAATTTTCTTGTAAACGTTTTGAAGAAACTTTTCAGCCAAAGGTGTGTGAAATATAAATTTCTTTCATTTTAATTGTGACTGTTTTTACTGTAAGAGCAACCGTTTCGGAAATATTGCAGAAACTGAAATAATTGATTTATTGAATTCCGGTTTGTATATTCTTTTCAAAAATAGGACGTTTTCTCGTTAGGCATATACAATTTTTAAGTTTATAGTTTCATAATATTATCTTCAACTGTGTAGGCTGTAAATCGCGCTCTCTTTCTCTCTCTCTCTCACCACACACACACACGCACGCACGCAGAGAGAGAGAGAAAAAGACGTCATTCCAAAAATAGCCAGATACGTTTCAGAGCAGGTTAAAAGGTATATTTCCATTAAAACCTCGAAATAGATTTTATTTCATGATTACAATACTTACTTATTACTTCGTATAAGAAAACAAAAAATTATAAAAGACTACTGATATTTGATGAGTATTCAGAAATGTACCTATTTGAATTCATAGTTACATATTGGTACAAATGTGGCGTCATCCATTTATTGAGAGAAATATTTAGGACAAAGTGACATATATTTCTCTTTCAGTGTATAGTTATAAAAATGTGTCTCGCTATTAAAATTAGAAGTGATCTGTTCCAAAATCAAAACGTTTTGAACACAACTTATATTTAAATATATGAATTATATTTTCGTAATCAATGAGAGGCGAGAAGAATTTCGACACAAAAAATCATTTCTGAGAAATCTACAGATACGACAAAGTGTTAGTTAAATATATTTAACCCGAAGCTAATGTTACGCTGATCGCTTAGTTCAACCAATTTATTAGTAATTTCCTGTCTCGGAAATTGAGAATATAGTTTAAAATAAGCTGTAGACCTTTAGATGTGTTATACTCTGCAAAACTTTATTAATAATATAATTTAAATCTACAATATATACTAGGAACAATACATATGTAAGACTTATACCTCTACTACGTCCATATTAAAGTGTCTAGGATATATTACGCATAAATAAACATATATAAAAATACCTAGCAATTTTCAATTTGGAGAAAATGCGTGATGTATAATGTAGAAATTGTATACAAATTTGAATTTAAGAAAAGTTATTGCTCGTATTTTAAGTCAAAACTGATTTTATTAAATTTAAGACACAAAATAACTTATTATTTAGTTATTGGATCGATTTTGAAAAATCAACGTATACTTAATATTTGAATAGGTATATATATACGATATCGTCATTGGGATATTGCCCTTGCTTATCAGAGAACATGGTTAGATTTAAAAATAGTTAGGTTGGACCAGTGTAGTCGGATTCAATCTTGATTTGTAGATGTTTGCTACTGAAACTTATTTCATGATTAATTAGTTTACTAACTTTGACGCGGCTTCCCAAATATTCAACATTTAATTAACATTTTTAGGTATCTTAAAACATTTTAAAAACTCTAAAGAAATATTCCTATAGGTACCTATATAAAACTTGACTTTATTTAAAACAGCAAAGAGTTTATTTATATGCAGAAGTAAGTGTGAATAAATAATAAAAATTGTAGTTAAACCTATAAGGAAATTGTGTACGTATAAGATAAACTCACTAGATGACAGGTGCGAAATTAAAAATGAATTTTAAACGTGCAGAAACTCATGTTTTTTATTCTAAGAGATTGTTTTGTTATTGTGAAGTATTCCACGTCTAGCGCAAATAACCGGTAAAGCTTGAAGCGGAAAAAAACATAAATTTTACGGAACCATTCGAGCTTGTTAACGCTAAAGACATAAAACAGAGAACGGTGAATCTTTTTTCATCAGTGATTTATCACTTCATGCGAAATCACGAGAAGTTATTCGTAAAACGGAAAAAGAATTTGTCTGCCATTGCGTTGTCTGCGTTTGAAGATATAACCGCTGTATAGAAAGTAATTAAACCAATTGTTTTTTCTTATAAACACGATTTGGTATTCCGCAGAATTTCGAAGAGATTGAATTAACAGTATAATTTATATTAATTGGTTGAATTATGTAGCCACAAAATTACAACCATATTCTAAATCAAACTTGTTGATATTCATTCGTAATATTGCGAACATGACAAATTACTAAATGCAATGCGTTCGTAAACATGACTATGCACTTTTTAAGCTTTGCATTTATGCATAGACATATTCCGACTGGTATCATAAATGCTGCTTTAGTCGTAAATAACTATGAGTATGACTGTTGGGTAAAAGCTACTCTATGAGCAGTATATGACTATATATTTGTGTTCTACAATTGTACTGTCCCATCCATTTGTGTAATAATGAACTATCACATGGTTATCGCAGCGCATATCATTAATGCTAGGCCATTAGTATTGGTCATTGAGAGCTGGTGAGTGCAAACCGTTGCTGTCTCCTATATTCAAGCCGACCAAACCATCTGTCCGATATGCGCGATTCCTCCCGCGCCTAACCAAGCATATGTTGATATCTGGCTGGTTCGCGCCTATGCCGCCAAAGCTGTTTATCCTTTGATCGATGTTTCGATTACTCGACACCCGCATGACATTCAATCATTTGATATATGAAACGAACACAGTTCATCATATTCAACACCAAGCGACGTGAGTATCATGCGTAGAATTTCAATTCTTTGGTAAACCTTACAACGATCCGCGAAGCATATTTAGTTTCCATGAAGTAGACGAATTTACATGGGAAGATATAATAATATACTATTTGACAATTGCCGAACATTGATCAAAAAATATATATAGGTATTCATATTTAGAGGCAGATGAACAAAATATATTTACTATAGCATTAAACATATTAACTGCTAGTCTCTGTGTGGTTACATCTGCATCATATTTGGTAAATATCTTCACCATCAGTAGTGAAGGAAATAAAAATGATTTAATGTGACCCAACTTATTTGCAATAAAGGACAATAAAACACCCACTTCCCAAGTAAAATACTGCATTTTATATTGCTTCTTTTAAATCTTCCCCTCATGTGTATTTGGCAAGGAATCTGCTGAATTTGTATTCGTACCATCGAGACTCCAAGCCAACAACGATGATAAATCCGTTAACGGACAGAGAGAGAAATGGTCTGCGTCTCACCGCTATTAGGACGGCTTAGCTTCTACCGACATGTTGTTTTCGGAGGAATCCTCTAAATGAAACGCGGTTAAATTTATCATTATTTATTCCTAACACCTTCTAGCTATGCTTGGTGTAATGAAGATTAAAACTACTCCATGAAAGTAGTACATTTACAAAATTAGTAGATTATAATACAATTTCTACAATATTTTATTTTGAGAGTTGGACTCTGAGTGCAAAAAACCTAATTGCGTGTCAAGTTTTTTGTACTTGAAAAAGTAATTTATTACTTTATCTATGTACTACATTGACTTTAATTTAGTATGAAATGGCGTTTATATATGGCTCAGAGAGCGAAATTTTCCACCAAGACGCTAAATACTAAAAAATTGTTAAAATGGGATAAATTTCTTTATAGGACTCTACATAAATACAAACATCTGCAGTGTGTTGCACTGGACTTTCTTATACGTAGTGGGTATATTTTGTTTAGATAGTAAATAAATTAAATTATAAAATTTCAAGAAACTATTTTGATTCATTATGTAGAAGTACTAATTGATAATAATAACTTTATTGTAACCAAGAGTACAAACAAAATATATCTACTACGTATAAGAATGTCCAGTGTAATAATTGTAGACCATAATTTCAATTACTTCGTAAAAGAAAGTTAAAATAAAACCATGAACAACATTGTCAGTTGACAGGAGATTGCATTCATAATATTTACAAGCTAAATTAATTTTTATATTGTTTATTTTCACATACCCCCTCCCCCGACCCCCCGGAGATAACTTCAATGTTGTTGAGTAGAATTTTCAATTGTACTCTACCAAGAGGACAACTAGCAATGCGCGTAAAACTTCTTTCTATATGTTTTGTCTTTTCTGACGGTGTATCCCCTTAGTAAAGTTTTACTTATAAATTAAAAATGTATATATGCTGAGTGAAGCAGTCTCTAAAAGAACGTATAGGTCTAACAGATTGTTTTACATGTTTTATAGATTTGCTTAGAATGGACTTTGAAATTTTTATTTCATTGTAGAAATTAGATTTTTATTTCATCCAAATAACCCTTACGTAATTGAGCAGAATATTTAATAAAATTTTAATAGTTAAACACGCGATATAATTTAAAATCCATTTTTCATATAAGCATATCAATATCTATGCAAATATTGTATGATATGCAAATATGTTCATAAAAACTTAAAACTCGGTCGACATTTTAAAAGTTCGTGTTTGCCAAGTAATATTGATAAATATGCAATCTTATAAAGTGCATTTCCGTGTTTAGCGGTTCATGAAACATTTAACTTATAATTATACCTACATAATATTTCTATCATTATAAAAGTCTTAATCAAGTGTTTCAATCTTCTATGTCGGCATTAATAAGTGTGGTTTTTATACGAAGTCTTGAACTTTAATGCCAATGGGTTTGATTAAAATAAAAGCGAAAAACTTCCTAACCTAAAAATTCCTTCGGGAATCGATGGCTCTAGACGTTGTTCCCATATACACATCCCAGTGAATAGAGGACGTGGTTCTTTTGTGAACTTTCAGCGAGTTTTTCCTCCTTGATTACGGTGTCGTCGTGCTAAGAATCATTAAAGAAGCCCCTGATGATACTTCAATGTTCAAAGATTAGCACACTGCATAGCTATCAATTTTTATTATACAACCTATCAATTTTATTTTTATTTTTTATGTAAGAATTTAATTTCAACTTTTGCAATTTTAAATTTATTTAAAATGGCTATGGGTCAAGGATTGAAGGATACTTCAACAACATTTCAACTAGTGAGTGAGTGAGTGATTCAGTTAGAGGGTGGATGTAGTGAAATGCTTATATAATAATTGATGAAAGCCCACACACGCGTATTAACGCATACGTCACGTTTTAAATATTTAAACAACACTTCCATAAAATCTATTTATACTCAAGTATATTTCAAACAATGTTTACCTATAAAATTTGTTTAAAATAACAAATGTTAAAATTAGACTCGTATCAATACTTATAAGAGTAGAAGTACGGTTTACTGTAATAAAAGAAAAAAAATAGAAACCTTAGAAAATTAAGGAATATTTCAATATAACATTCTGAAACTGATTCAATGAAGTATTATTTATATCCTAGTATCATGCACCCTAAGATGTAAAAATTACCCGTTATTAATATGTTACGGAAAATATACACATTCACCGATAAATGTAAATATACTAGATTAAATATTTATTATTCGTACGTTTATGGATAACGATGCAGTTTCATCGATAGTTTTTTTGAGAAAGATCGATATAGTAGCTAATATAGCCAATAAAGGGGCACATTTACTCTTTAGTCATCAAAATTAACTAACTAAACCTTATACATAGTCCTAACCAAACAAGAGTTCATGGTGCACAATAATTAGACTGTAATTAGAGTTTGAATTATAATTTATGACTATCAGCCGAACAAGTTATATTAATTTGTTAGATTATGTTCGATGTATATACATTTATTAATATCTTCCGATGAAAGTTCTCATTTCTTCAATTCAATCAGTGAAATACGTTTTATTTACAATACTCGAATGTATATGTATATGGCTTATTAACCATGAAGCTTTGAAGATATGAAGTTTTGAACATGCCGTGGTTATCTCTCTGGGGGTTTTCAAGTCAAGTTAATGGCACTGCTGATACAAAATTGAGAAATTTTAATTTTAGAAGTTGCTATATTAAGTTTATGTATAGAATATGAGACTGCGTTAGAGGCGGAAAGGTAGAAAAATCTGGCAATCTATCCGATTAATTAGGAAATGATATAGTTGATAATGTGCTTCTAGAAAAATTATTTCCTGGTGCATGCTCGCTTTCTGCTACAATCACCCTACTATTATTCAATCTCTTTTCTTACAGATCACACTGGAACCTCGTACCACGCGATCTATTACAAAATCCTCCTCATCTCGGACAAGTCAATACGTGGCCGATAATTCGATAACAGACGACCCATACCAATCGATTTTGCCGAAGATAGAAAGCCATGTGCACGCCGGTATATAACATACCATGTAAATTAAGTAGTAAACTAACAAATTTCCGTGATAAATGATGATATAATTACAGCAACAAACATTTTTGGGGAATGTACAATTTACATCTTATGAAAATAGCTTTCTCTGCTGTGATGTGTTCTTAACCAGCTTAGCTGTTATTGTTACCTTATTTTAACAGTTGACAGATTACAGTCCATCAATTAGAACAAAAATTATATTATTTAATGTGCGAATATATAATTGTTCATAAATCAATATAATAAATCTTCATTTTGAATAAATATATATTCACTTTTATCAAATTTGAAGTTAAATTCTTTGTTTTGTAACACACGCTTACACAATTTTAGTAAATTAAATTTTACTATGTCTAATACTACATCTTATCAATCTACATTTACTGCGATAATTGTGTCTTGTAAAATACATTAAAATTCTCTTGCCTTTGCGAATAGCAATTTTCTCGCTGGTAGTACATTGTTATAACATCAAATTTAAAACTACATAATAGAAATGTTATTCTCTTGAGATTTTCTTTTTTTTTGTTTCATTACATTACATATTTTTACCCTCTATCCTTTAACACTGCCCCTTTGAACAATTCCCTAAAGACAGTACAGTACTGCAGTATATCGAAATAAATTTACATTGAGCCGTATTTATTGGCGAACACGACCCAGAGCTTTCAGCGTATACATATATACCACAGTAATAGTACCAGTACTGCCAACTTACAAGAAAATATAATTTGGAGAGTAAAACGTGCAGTATATTTATACATATATACAAGTAAACGTCCACGACGCAAATGTATCGCATATCACACGACCAATGCACGACCAGCTCCTTGGGAATACTCAGTAACACAAGTGTACTCGTACATACATACTACACGGATACGTATATCGACTCAAGGAAAGCGTTCCCCTTGCGGTTATATAAAACAGAAGCGTTTACTATACTATTAAATAATAATCACTCAACCAAATCTCGAAATTACATATTAGTTTTTCTATTTAAACACAAAAATATAACCTACACGTCAACTTGTTGACTATTTTTATCTTTTTTAACAGTTCTACGACTACGTCTTATGTTGAGAGAGAATATGTAGTTGTAGAATAAAAACAATTTAAAATTGGACAAAGAAATATAAAACAGTATATGATACAATTAAAACCCCACCTGATGTGGATGTTCTAAGTGGCATTATCTTTATATTTTGGATGTTTTGTAACAAAAATAAACGTTTTTAAATTTATTAGAAAAATAACTATTGGTGTTTTTTTTTAAATAAAACATTTTCAAATTAAATTGAGATAGTTTTTATATCAAAATATAGTCTAATGTTAGAATAATTATTATAAACTGCAACTAATCCTCTCATTATCGAGATATTGGAAATACAATCTAAGTTGAATTAATATTGAGTACACGTGCCCGTTATTGTTTATTTAGTAAATTACTTGTTGAATACATTTCATCAATACTTTTTCTATTCTAATTTTCATTTTAATTATAAATACGTAACATCTGATGCCATGTTTCTATTTCTCATGCTAGCGTACAGAGCCGGATTTGTATTCAAGTGAATTCTGTATATATAGTTTGTAAGAGAAGTTATAAAATTGAATAATTTTCTGTTTTCAGACCCCTAGATTTGTTTTGTAAATTGAAAATATTATTGTTTTTGTATTACGTATAATTTTGTAAAATTAGTAAACATTGTTTGAATTTAGAGGCAACCTTAAACAAAAATGTAATAACAAATATTTTCAACACTATTATTTTTTATTTTTAAAAATACTCCATATGTAGATTGGGTATTTAATATACGCAAAACAAAGATTTCGTTAAATGTCGCAGACTCAATTTTATTAAAGTGCTTTTAATTATCTATCCGTGCTATTTGTTATTTAATTAAAGCAGAGCTTGTTAATTAAAGTGACCCTTAAAACGAGAGGAAACTTAATCTGTAATGCATATTTCCTGTAACTAAAACCAAAGTTGTTTAGTGAAACATCAACTTGTTACAGTTTAAATATAATTTGCCAGTATGCTAAATATTTCGATATATTTATTTATTCTAATTTTAAACTTTACACATAAACATTTCAAAAAAAATATATATGAAAACGGATATGAGAAAATTACAGTCTATATCCTGGAGTGTTTTTCTAGCGTTCACTTTGCGGAAATTGAATATCTCTTAGTATTAAATCTTATTATTCGTATAAAATTCCAAATATTTTAATAAATTTTGTATAAAGTATTGTTTATTACAAATTAAAATAATGTGACTTTAAGAAACGCATATGTTAGAAAAATGTATTAAAAATAATATCATAATAATAGCTATATTTATTCATATATTTCTGAATATTATTCAGAATAAAAAAAGATTTCTGGACACATCAAATAGCTCGTTATGATAAAGAAATTATATTTTAGAGTCATCGCTTTCAAGTGTACTACGCAGTCAATATATATAGCCAATTTTATGATTTACGTCACTTAAGGCAAGTTTTATGAAGATTTTTTTTAATGCACTCCAGCTTTCTTTTAACGTTTAACGTGGCTTAAATTAATTTTATTTATTATTTTATGGCGAACCTGAACATTAAATTGATCCGCAATCACTAAGAATGAACCGATTTGGTAAATTTCTACATTATAAAAGAGAATGTTTTATTGAATTTCTTTTTATTGCTAATATACAACACGATTTAAAGTTTGCTAAGTACTAGTGGTGCAACTAAAATTAGATATTTTTGTAATAATAATTTTATAATTTGACAGTTTCAAGAGATGAATTGAGCCACAACATTGTGATTTTTGAAGTGTGCAAACACGCAAACAGTTGTTTATTTATTAACAAAAAAAACACCCCGTATAAACGTAAAAGTTGAGTGAAATGTCTGGATCTCGTTTCTGTTTATATTGTTAAGAGCTTTGACCTGCTTGTCATTTCGTAAGTGCTCACTGTATCTGACGCACAGGCAGACAAGAAAATGACATATGTGACACTTTGCCACTTATCATCCATATTGGCATGTATTATGCATCAATCCTAAAAACATGCAAAATAAATATGACTTTCACTCAATTGAATCTGTAATAGAAATATTTCCATAACAAGAACTCAATTGTATCTACCATAATTTTCTAATGTTACTAGTTGGGTTTTTGAACTCGTTTTCACGGCGACTTTTAATGTGTTTTCCAAAGAGGTTGTTACTTGGCTGCTTCTTGAATTATGCAAATTTAAATGTAATTTCATTTGTGAATTTCCATGCGCATGGGAGAACTCGGGCTCGAGAAATAGATTGAATCTGGCAAAATCCTAACAATAATGGAACACAGTATGTGACTTCAAGCATACCAATTGTGAATTCATACGTTATGGTATAGCCTAAAAAAGTTAATAATAATTCCTAAATATATTAAGTTATCTCGAAATACGTGTAATACAACTATATGGAAATATGATTTTCACTTGGATACATGATTTAATTAATCAAGTACCGGCGACGAAATTATTAATTTTGAAAGATAAAATACACGATCTCAATTTTATTCACATCATAAAATTTATCGTAAAGTAGTACACTATAAAGATTATTTTACGCGCTTTTATGATGTTATTTAAGCCTGATTTACAATATAAATTAATTAAACATAGATTAATATTAACTACTAATAATATTTATTATTTATATAAAATTTAGCTTAATTTGAAGTTTCTTATCACAATCCTGAACAATAAACAAATATACGATTAGCGTATTGATTCTTTAAATTGGGCTTAAAAGATATTTTCAATTTAAAATATGTTGATTTCTTTTATACCTATATTAAATATCTCGACTTTCAAATACATTTTGATATTTTCATATATTGTGGTAGATAAACATGTACAGATCGCGTGCGAAATGTTTTTATTTGTTTTGTATCCTAACGTTTAAATCGTCTTAAGTTATTTGTTTGTTTGTTACAGAGTGGGAGGTCGATCCAAATAGTGCATCCTCTGGGATGGCCGCGGAGGTGGTGGTCCGTGTCAAGGATGAAGATTTTCCTGGTACGTCTACGCTTCCAGAAAATGGAACTAGCTTGCCACCTTACCCCGTTGAAGGTAACGTTTCAATTATTTAAAAATAACTTCAAACAAATGCGTAATATATATTAATAAGTATATCTTTAAATCTCAAAATATCAAAAACTTCGACAGTTAAAATTCATATCATTTCACTACATCCGTTTTATTTTATTACCGACTTAAAATCTGACATGGGAATTCGTTTAATTTTTTGTCATCATCGAATATATAATAATTGATGTGTGAAAAGTACTGATTCATCTCATTTCAAATATGCTACATCTGATTATAATAATAAGTATCTACTAATTTTAGGAGTATGAAAATTAGTTTTAAATTCTACTATAAGTATAAAAAATATATATGTATTTTTTTTACAAATTTGGTTATATGCATATGGTTTTTAAAGAATTCTTAACGATACGCAATGAAGAATAAGTTAAAATATACCTACTACAAAAAACAGATAAATCTTCATTTTATAAATCAAATAATTTATAGTTTCGCAATTTGTTAAGTTTAACTCTGATTTAGATAGAGTTAAATCATAATTAAAACCGACATTAGATACATCGTACCTTCTAATTTGATAAGAGATTTAGGTCACTCTTGAACGATCTTTTTTAATAGGTTTCCCTGTTGATCCATTTTATAGTTTTATTTATTTATTTTGTAGAATATCAAAATTGATGACTTCTATATCAAATTTGCTTATTTAGGAGCATATATGTTTAAAATAAACAAAATTTAACTCCAAATGAACTTTTTTTAAATTTTACATGACATTATCTAAATAATTAATTATTTTTTGCATACTTTAGGTGACCTTATTTAATGTCGATTGATACAAAATATGAAATATAAGATTTAAAAATTTATATACATATGTATACACAGTTGAAAATACATATATCATTGTACACGCAAAGTAAGACTTGGTATTTTTATAAATAATGGTTTTAAATTTGTATCGTGTGGAATGTGCTATATACCTATACTACGTATGTCATTGTAACGACTTATTGATCCAACCAATCATTATAAATTCCTACGTCAGGAAACCAATATGTTGATTTCGTGCCCCTAAAATAATATAGCATATTCTTGTAATTTATCTTTGACAATGTTGTTTATTTAGGTAAGTTAGTATATAAATATTTTAAATTATAGATCATCTTTAAGTGTTTACTAGTAACGCATGTTATACCTATAGGGTAAAAATATATCAAACAACCAAATCGTCATTTGAGGAATATTATTATATATTAAGTAAAGAGAAATTACGTTTAAATATTCTATATTCGATTTCATTCTCTATTGAAAATATTGTGATTGATTACTTTAACCCCGATAAAAAGCTATTGACCTTAACCATAAAGCATATTTAGAAATGATTCTTGGTAAACGAAAGCGAGAAAAGCATAAATTGATTTCATGCATTTCTACGATGGAGAAAAAGTTCAAATTTAATTTAACTTTTAGAAGGTTTATAAGCATTGTGAAAAGTGAAAATAAACAAGAACCTAAATAATTATAATTTTATTCCATTTACACTCTTTTATTTGTTCTTCAACCAATATTTTGCAAGAATAAAATAAAATATTATTCACTTGTTTTGAACAATACAAAAGCTTTCACTGTATAGTCAACTTTGTTTTAAATGATTTGCTGCTATCAGAAAACCAATGTTTGCTTAAACGTATTACTATTGAAGAAATTCTTTATTTGTTCTAGAAATCCCCACCGAGGTTATCGTCCGTGCCGAAGAAGTGTTACTCGTGGCACTCGTTCTGATGATCTGGGTTGCGGCAATTGTACTTTTCTTTAACAGGTGGGGCAAAATCCGGATGTTGGAACCATATCAGCCCAAGTTTCAGCAACAACATCGTACCAGTTGTCCGATGGGCGAAGCCGTAATTTCTCCACAAGTGAGCGAGAAAGCCGAACGTAAAGAAAAGGGCATGAAGCATGTAATTTGATGTTTACTAACTTATTATTAAGGGCCTGTTATATAACTGTCAGCTTATATTTATCCTACAGATAAAATCAATACAAAACTACGCACTATGGCGGAAATATTAGTCATATTATATAAACCCGAATTCAGTCATTATTTAATTTAACTGTTTAACACAATACTTCTGGATAGATCAAGCATCACTGTTTCTTTTGGAATATTGATATTTGTATTTTTATCATAAATATGTGTTTTTACGAAAAAGGTGACAGTAGAAGATAAATTATATCAAGCCAATATACCATTATAGTTAAGGTGCGTTTATACACTATTATTTAGTTAAATAGAAAAAAATTGGGCCGTAAACGAAGATATGCATATCAACATTTTTAATAGTGTATTTATCACATGTACGTTGTCAAAATAATACGGATACTTGCCGCTAAATGTACACACAAATAAATTGTGTTTCCTGTTTTATCGATAAACACACTATGACATATTTCAATATACTTGTATATAAAAAAAAAAAAGAATAGTGTGATTGACTTATTTGTGTAACTTATCTAAATATGTATCGTCCTGAAAGGTTCGTTATTAACGTATTCTTTGGAGATGTTTGTATCGCATGCATGTTGAATACAATAGGTAGTTTAGTGTATTGTTATCGGTGTTTAAGCATATGCTATAATTTATAGATTATAACGATATATTATATTACATATTCTCATTTTAAATAGTAAATTTAGAAATTCAATCATTTATTACGTTTAGTTTATTAAATATTCTCAATTAAAACATTTCTATTTTACTACGTATAAGACACAAAATTATATATTTGATTTAAACTCAAATATATTATTTTGTTTCTTGTACGTAGTAAAACGTTGTAATTAAGAATATTTACTAAACTAAAAGTAATAAATGATTGAAATAAGTAACTGAAAAGCGTAGCGTAAAATCATATGCTTTAAAATATAAAGTTGTTCTGAATGTTGTTGATGAAACTATTCACTGAAAAACGATTCGGAAACCTCATTCAAAGCAAGGTCAACCGCAAACATTCCAATCGTTGACTTGTAACTCTGAATTGTTTGGTGAACAACTAAATTCTATTATCCTGGAAATATCGGTTCGCCACAACTTGCAATCGCAAGAATCTAATTAATTTTTTTTTTTGTAGCAACGAATGTCCTTTTCCAAATACAACGTCAATTGTCTCGGCGAAGGTAACCTATACAACACTCTTCCTTCCCCGAATTCCCAAAGACGTCCTCGACAGAATTCGGTGTTCGTTGGCAGCTCAACAATGGCCATCTTGAACCCACCACGTCGAGTAAAATCGGCCATCGACATCCAACATATGGTGTTGTCTGACTACAGTCCAGGTTCCTTGAGTGGTTGCAGTTCTTTGTTGCCAATGCTAGGAAATTTGAATACTAAAAGACCATCTATAACTATCGATAAGGCCCGTCAACATCGGGCCTCAGTAGTGTTAGACCATCCGTTTATTGCACATCATAATCACCCGTCCAAAACTTATCTTAGAAGACCATCGTGTTTAGTTGACAGGTATGTTGTGTTTCAAAATGTGTACTTTATTGCATAAAGTTAATATCTATATTTATGGTTCAAAATAATCATTCGATTTGCTATAGATTCATGTATAAAATTCAGTGACGCAGGAATTTAGATTATTTGTTTATTTGTAAATAGAACAATGCGCTTACAGCGTAACCATAGTTTTCTTTTCTAATAAATCAAGTTGTGGATTTAAGATAAACTCTCATGACACTAGTTACCATTTTCACACTGTTAGGCCCCCTATTGGTCGTCATAGACATTTCATCAGCTTCGACCAACCGACCACGAGTTGGGATCGTCGGACGTCAATTACTATCGAGCGGCCTTCCACCAGCAGACACCACTCCGTGTTTGAGCGGCCTTGTGTTAGTCTAGAACAGCCGAGCCTCATAATAGAGCCCCCATCCACCAGTCAAGAGCACCCACCAACGTCCATAACGGAAGGGAGCTCGCACATGCACGGGCGCAGTTGTCCAGAATCCATGAATTTACACCAACCATCCACATCCTATATCCGAAGACCTTCCTTCCATCTAGACATGCCACCGGTAAGTCCAAATCGCCAAAGATTGTCTGTGAGTTTGGAACATACTGCTGGTCGCATGGACAGAAGATCTTCACAAGATGTTAGATCATGTGTTATAAGCCCCGTCAGTGTTAGTTTTGACGAAACTCAAATGAAATTGAGTAATTTAAGTAATCTTGAACACTCCAAGGTTTCTGATGTGTAACTCCTAATTCCTGGTATTAGATATTAAGTCCAAACTTCATGAAATTGTGCTTATATACAAATTTGTAAATTGTGATACAAAATTGGTGATGTTGGTTTGAACGGTAAGCGCCTTTTCACAATTGACATAAACATATGTACAAGCATAATAATGCTTATTATGCCTGTGCAATAAAGTTGAAATATATAATTTTACGCACGTGCGTTTACAATATAAAAATATTATGCGAACATTTATGTATGGCCAAGATGATTTACATACGCAATAAAGTTGAAATTATTTCAACTTAATATTATCTTATGTAGGCATGTGACTACGTAGGTTCTTTCGCATGCGCATCTTTATATCCATCGTATACTCTCATTATTTTCGAATATTTTTCTTATCTGTGCTTCGATTTAATAACAATAAAGTTTCGCACGAATATTTTATTCAAGAACTAATTGTATATATTATACAATACTCAATAAATAATTATTTGATAGAATTCTAAACAGTTACACCAACCAAATATGCATACAAATATAAAAATGTATAAATACGAACATTATTAAATAATAATGTTTATGAATTTTTTTTAAATATATACATACATCAAAAAAAAAATTACCAATTTTACGAACGTATTGTGAAGAATGCATAAATATGATAAATACGTTTATGGTTATGTGTATGTCAATTGTAAAAGGGAACTAACATTCGTTTTCTCAGTAAACCTTGGTATCTTTAAAATGTTGGGTTCTCCTTGTAATTAGAGTTTTTTTTTCTTTGAGCACATGAGCTCTTATTTACTTCAAAAGGCTAGATTATATAATTTAATTTGCAATTATTGCGGCGTAGTACTTAAATTTGAGAGACTTTTAAATAATAGATAGGTAAGATTATAGAGCCGACAGGTTACCTAACTCGATAACATATGAACCATAAATATAATAGGCTCATGAAATATGAAAAATAGCATATTAAAAAAGAAAAATCACTGAACTAACCAGAAATATAGACTGTATTATCTTGCTATTATTTTAAACATATTATCGCAACAAATCAAACCAACATTGCCAAACAAATTATTGTCTGCGACCAATTATGGAACATACTACGATAAAAATATATACATTTATATATATATATATATATATATATATATATATATATATATATATATATATATATATATATATATATATATATATATATATATAGTTATACAAAAGTTATATAACATAATTAATATAAAATAGAGAATTATTTTCTGGGACCTAAATATTGTAGACTGTGAATATATATATATATATATACATAAAATAAATAAAGCAGTTTCTATATCAATTATAACATTTCTTACATATTCGTAACAGACATATTGAATAATATAGACATATTGAATAATATATACATATTAAACATTAAAACATATTGTGTACAAAGGCTAATTATCAATGGATCATTATATTTAAAATTGTTACTGTAATATTGTGTCAATAAAATGCATTACATTAAATATTGAAAGTTATATTTTATTATACTAATATCATCATCCCAAATATTTATTGATTTTTTAACTATTGTGATATCATGTAAATATAACTATGATATTCATCTATCACGTTAATTTCATTTATACTTATATACATACATATATAATACAATCTGTTTATTTGGTTGTGTAGGATTAAAAAAACAGATTCCCTAAATACAGAATGTTTTGAAGCGTGAGTTTTCCAGTATAATTAGTTTGGATTCAAATTTTCAAGCCATGACGTAATCATACGTACAACATACAGAATATATGCGTCTGCCGACCTATAGAAAGTTACAAGGTAATTACTGTCAAAGCACGTAAGCACAAAGCAATCCAATCCGTTTTAAGTCATCTTCAAAGCGGATACTATCTTACCAAATCAAAGCATGATCATGTTATGAAACATGAGTATTAGTTATTGAAATTACTGCAAGAATAAGACAATTAAAGTTAAGCCTCGATCCCTTTGATGGTATATTTTTAGCTCGCCATACCTAGCACAGAAGAGTTTAAGTGTTTGTCTGCAAATTTAGTCTGTAACAATCTCAGATTAGAGAAAATCTTTCACATAAATTCATTTCCATCGCCCTGATTCCGAACATTATATATATATATATATATATATATATATATATATATATATATATATATCTGCCATAGACTGGATAACGTGTTGGTCGAATGCTCGCTCGCTATGTCGTATGATGAAATTTTGTCGCCTCTTCTCCTTTGAAAGTAATGAATTGATTTCAACCAAATTTGGCTTACATATTGAGTAGGTACTCATTTGAATCTGTTCGCATTTTAAATCCAGTAAGAACCGTACTTCAGAAGATATTGGGCCTTTAAACTATTTTGCAGATTTTCGACTTTTTTACACAACCCTAAGTAATTATTATGAGCTGCACATATGTCATAGATTGTATACACTACAATTTCACCTGTATACCTACTATAGTTTGCAAAAAATTTTTAGTGACAGCACTGATAGTCAGTTGTTAATATGTCTCCATATTAATGGTACTATTCTGTATCTTTATATCGAGTACAAATACATACCAAATTATATATTCTTTTAAAGGCTCAGAGCATATATAGAATTATACGGAATAGTATCATTAGTTTATTGATTTATATCAATGACAGCAATGTTAATAACTTATAAAATGAATATAATATACGATGATCCAAACCAAATATTTAAACCTAATAGAAAATTATCAATATTTTTATTCATTGCCGACACACAAGGTTAATTATAAATTATTTTACACCTTAAAAAAAAAAATTTAAGTTTAATATTTTTATTTATAGTTTTGTCTGTAAATGAAAAAGTTGTTTATGACTAAAATAAATATAGTAGCTAGAATAAATGTTAAGAAAAACAAATCAATATCTTAATGTTTTTATAATTATTTACAACATCTACAGTGTCTTGCACTGGCCTTTCTTATACGTAGTAGGTATATATTAAGAAAAATAATAAAGCTTAAATAATAATACGTCTTATTCTTCAAAGTTTCTTTAGTATTGTTAAATAGTACGACCTGTTTCGATTTTTTGAAAAATCTTCATCAGGTTTCAGCTAATATAAGAAGAAACATAATTATAAGTATAATGATAATAAGCATAGCGAAATTATTGTGAATTATTCAACGTGAAACGAATATTTTTTTATATACATAGGTATTAACAAAATAAAATTCAGGTAAATTTTAAATAAGAATATTTTGTTTAGATAAGAAGAATATTAAAAATACAAATGTTTAAACATTGAAGAAAATATAATTATTACATACATAAATGTTTGCCTAGTCCCATCAAATTATAATTGCTGGACGTTTTTTAGTTTTCAAGGCACACGCAGACGCACATACACAAAGCCAGACGTCATTCCGAAAATAGTCAGACTCGATTCTGGGAATGTCAAAAGGTTTGTTTCCGTTAAAATCACGAGATAATTTTTTTCATGATTATAATACTTACTTATTACTTCGTATACGAAAGTAAAAATATAACAAATATTTGATTTGTCAAGTTCGCTTTTAATTAATTATCCGCTAAGTGGACATGATAAATTAAGAGTTTTAAGTCGCAATTAATTAATGATCAAAGTTATAAGAAAGTCGCAAACAATATTGCTTTCCATTACAGAAGACAGAGGAGGAAGTTGAGATGCTTTGATATCTTTGTGTACAAAAATATTATTTAATTATTCAAATAAATTACATATATTTCTTTTGTTAACATCATGATGATTGATGTTTTCCAAAAATTGGCATTCGAATGTTACGTACAATACTTAGGAGGGTTGATTAAATTATCCTATGGAATTATTAAGAAATTTCATTGTTTCAAAGATTTTAAGGACAAACGGCTATACAGTCGACCAAATGTAATGAAGTTAAAAGGTCTTTCAAATTATTTTAGGGCCCAAGTTTCTGCTGTGTATAATGCTATTACTAAAACTTAATTACCTCTGTCTTCCTTATTAAGTTCGAGAAACTATGCAAATGCATGTCCTTAATATAACAATAGATTAGGAATACAATGTATATTATAATATACACAAACGTATATACGGTCTATTTATGTACATCAGAATTTGTTAATTATTCGACACGCGTTAACATGGTTATGCTAAATTTACAAATGGTATTGATACAGTTGTAATGTCAATTATTAACAACTTTGGAATCTTGCTACTATAACAGCTACACTGGGAGAAACAGAAATGGACATGAGGAATATAATCATATTATATCACAATATTTAGAATTTTCCGAATTACTTTAAAACATCAACAATTGTTAATTATTTGTCTATGAAATATAAATAACGTTGACGTCACCACCTTGCAGCTTCGACATGTTTTCAATATATCAGTGTCCACAATAAACAAAGAAACATCTGTCAACATATATCCGTTATGTTGGCTTTTTTTTTTGACTACTCAAGTTATTTCTATATTTTCAATATGTGGTTTGGTTTTTCATGTACCTATCTATTATAATCATGTTCAAGTCGTAGATATATAAGAATAGCTTGAGAATCTTGAGAAGGAAGAGAATTTGATAACTACGTGAATTATAACGACAAATCAGTTTAACAGATGATAACATCTGACAATTAGCGCGTGCAATAGTGTCAATTATTTGCTACGTTACTGTCAAGCAAAACGTAATCCTATACTCAAACTTAATAACTAAAATCATTTATAATGTTCTTTATAAAATCAATCATAGGCGTTTTTCATGTTCGGTGAACCAAACAATATTTCTTTAATTGACATTTATATAACTTTCATTTTCCCAATTAATTGTAATTAATAAATTTAACTAAAATTATAACAACGCCTACATTTGAAAACACATTTTAACCACAGTGACAATGTGTCAGTGACAGTGCTGTAAACATCTTATGTTCGTGACACATATTCAAAATAAACAATGATAAATCCATATATTTGTACATATATGTAATCTGATTTATATTATATAATAAAAATATATATGTGTTGGTATAATGGTTAATAAAGAGATTGGCTTGTATAAAATTCTATCCTTTCTCTGCTGTAGGTACTTGGAAAATCAGCCAACATTTATACGATATTGTAACCTTTAAGATGATTTCGTTTAAACTCGCTGCAAATGTGGTTAAGTTAATTACGTTTTTAGATTTTAAAAGGAAATAATATTATCCGTGTAGAAAACAGTGCATTTAGAATCGTGCTGGTATGGATCTCCTATTTCGTATTGTTTTTCTTTCTTCTGTAACAGCGTTTCAGCATTCTATCTGATTTGACGTAAAATGGACCATTTTAAAAGCGTAATTCTATTGTGAGAACACTTTATTGATTGATATGTTTTTCGAGGGATAAAAGGAAAAATTGCTGCTGCTGATGGGAAAAGAAACGATAACTCGGTAAAGTAGGGAACAAAAACTATAAAAGAGGTTCTATAACACACACGCTTTTGGTATCCTTGGAAATTGTTAATGTATTGACGTCATTTCATGTGGTACTGTCTGTTAAGTATCGATTTTTTAATAAAATAATAACCACCCAAAATTTTAAACTGTTTACGATTTGTAGCTGAAATGCAATATAATTTATTAGAAAACTGATTTGAAGTATCTATTTCTATAAAATATAAAAATATCTCAGCAATGAATTTTTATATATTAAATTTGAACTAGTATTGGAAAAAATAATTGGTAGGCGTCAGCTTCGAAAAATGTAGACGTTTCTCCAATATCACTGTTTCAGTTTATTATTTAAAGATAAAATGAATGTAGTATCCAATAAGAGTCGCAACCACCCCTATTCCGAAAATCTATTTTATTCGTTATGGTTTCTAAGGTACTCCCTTTGTTTAGTCCAGTGTAGACACTGCAGATGGTTTAAAGTGATTTGTAACTTATTTAAGTGATTAATTGTGAAAATGAAAAATGTTCTGGAATTGTGGAATTTTTTTGTTGTAATTGAAGAGCGTGTATGATGAATTTGAATGAAGCAAAAGAAGTTTGTAAGGATTGAGTTGAATCGAAAGATTGTCAAGATGTGAATGGTTGTCTGCCACCCCATTTGATAGGAATAGGCATCAAGTTACATACATATGTAAATTACAATCGAATTGTAACGTATAAGCCTATACTCCATTTAATGCCGGGACTGTAATACATGTCGCATTACAAAATATAAGAATGTTTACTTAAATGAATTGTCTTAATGTACAACGTTTTTATAAAGTGCACCACAATGATTTTTAAGAAAATCTTAAGCTTGATAAAATTATTAAAAAAAAACTCATTTTAATTTAACTAAGTTCTTTGTGTGCAAATGTCTTTACAACGTAAGCACAGCTCACAATTCACGTGCAGTGATATCGTCAAAAAGTCGTATAATAAGAAGCACACACAGCTTCGTGTGCACTGCACAGACGACCGGTTTTACTGAGCTGAAAGATAAAACAATTCAAGGAGATCTCATCTTCTACCCGCTTGCTCAGTAGTTTAACTTCGGGCGATACGGAAAGTGCTCCTTCGGTATTTGTCGCCCCACTTCTTGTCGTCATGCGAACGAGATTCACATGTTTAATCCCCCAGAGGAGCGGATGCGTCATTATCCAGAAACAAATTCAGTTTCTCGTTTCTATCTACTTAGTATTCATAAGGTCTTGCACAGTAAAACAAATGTATATTTTGTTTAAGACAAATTAATCCGCTATTTATCTGTAGTGTTTCATAATGTATTAGTTTCTCAGACACGTATTTTAAATTCAATTGTTATTTTCCCAATTTGCTAAGAATTGTTAACATTTTGCTACCAAATAATCTAAAAAAAAAAACAGTATTAATAAAATAATATATATATATATACCCGCAATCTAAAATTGGATACCTATCCGCATCCAGGTACCTGGAAACAATCTGGAATAAGGTATCTGTGTACTAGAACCGAGAACAGGGTATTTGAATTCCTGATTTTGACCAAAATGGATATTCGGTTTTTAAAATAACGCGTATTGACAGCGATAAATTAATTACATTCACAACATACCATAATTACATTTTTTATAATACTAATTTCAATAATCGATACCAATGAAATTTTAAATTGATTATTTATGTATTACGCACTAAATTTTCAAATCATATAATCAACTCGATAGCAGCGCGTTATAGTTTTAATTCATTTTACAATGACTGATGCAAACGTCTAATAAATGTATATTGACGTAGCATATTTTATAAAATCGATCATTTTACTTTTGGAAATAACCTTCCGTAAACGGAACTGAGCTTAAGCTGAGAAATAATTTCGTATATATTTCGCTTCCGGTTAACGTTTGAAATACAACAGAGAATTCATGTTCATTCGCAGTTTTGGTAACAAGGAAGAAATAGCGCGGCTTCTCGTTTGGTCGAACGCAACGCAAACGCCCAATGACACCCAATGGACACATCGCGTCAAATCTACAAACTCTCAAACTTTATCACTCCATTGTGATAAGACTAGCTCTGGAGTCTAGAAGACAAAAGAAAGGATAGAAATTGAACGCTGACCGGATAAGATTGCCATTGGTTACGTTCTAGTTGTTATTGTTTAGATGTTTGGTTACACGATATAAAAAAGTTCTTACTTTTAACGGGTTTCGTCTGTTACACGGACTGTTGGGTATACCAAAAGACCAGACGTATCCGTTTTGCTTTAAATTAGAGGCTGTGATATTGATCTAGAATTCTTTACAACCAACTTTTTTTGCAATTATTATTTTTATGTTATTTTAGCAAAATAGTCAATTTTTTAATAATGCTTGGGCCTATTAACTATAAGAATTTTGATTACTAAACAGTTTTATAAATTTTGCAAAACTCAAATAAATTTCAAATATCATGAGAAAAATATGTATATAACAAAGTATACATTCTAATTAGATGAAATGTGTGAGCTTGTGTTATGTCATGAAGAAGAAAAAGCTGGAGGACATCACGGTAAGCACTTACATTGTAAACCTCAACAAGGGATCAAGTTTCTTTGAGTAATTAGCGACAGACTTACTTCTGACATCTCGTTCATCATACTAGTACAGAACAAAGCGGACAGACACCAGATGGGTCGCATTTTATAATTCTTTTAAACGTATTTCTGTATTTGTAATTATTTGAACTTTAACATTCAAATATACTTAGGTAAAAGAACAGTCTTTTGTTAAATACAAATTTAATTTGTCTTTGAGTCAATATTGTAAAAAAAAATTAATTAAATGTTATTTTTGTTTTGAACTAGTAAAACATCGTCAAAAATAACGAAATTAGTGCAACAACTACTTAATATCTAATATGTTTTTAAATGTATGCGTTTTATCTTTGTGCAAGTTTAATATTACATTTTCGTTGTTTATTGTCAGTTTATTTAGCTAAGGTTAAAAATGTTTACATCTCTTATATATTGTATACTATTTCATATGTTTTAAAACCTTAAGAATTTTAAGCGCATCTTCTGAATATATTCTGTGTCGTATGTATTGCACAATACAACATACTACAATAGAAAATACAAATAGAGAAACGTCTGTGCCATCAGTAACTCAAAGTTTATGATTCACACGTTGCAATCTGCGAATTTCATTTTCCTGAAAACATTTCTGTGTCATGTTTCATTTTTAAAAGAAGTTGTTTGTCAGAAGTGTCACACAATCGCAAATTATATACCTTCTACATCCCCAACTTAAATGTACGGAAAACCATGTCGCGTCATATAAATAACAATAATTCCAGTCTACAAAAGTGTAATTCATGACCTCAAAAATGAAATATGACAAGCATATATAACTGCAAACGTTATTACGTTGTCAATATTCCATATATTTGAAAATAATAAAATGTTCAAATGTGATGTCTATTTTATTACGTATAACAGAGCCAAGGAAGATATAAGGTCCATTTAGTTTTATTCATAACATAAGAAATGATTAAAGTTAGCTCAAATCTAATTTTATTTGTCATAAAGTCCATCATAAAAAATAAATATATTACCGGCATCGAACGTAAAACTACTGCAAATGGTGATGAATTTTGGATGACACTCAGTCATTCGTCATTTACTCAATATGTCATGAAATTGTGATCCGACATAGAAATAGAAGCTAATTTAGGTATAGCAATGACACACTGTCAAAAATTATACTTTTAAATTCAAGTATTTACGCTATCCACTTAACCTTTCATTCGATATCTTCTACCCGAATTGACGCAATGGTCTTTTAAAGTAATTTCGCTAAATTACATTTACATATAAGGCTTGTATGGTACTATAAATCGATTGTTAAAGTAAATAAGTGCATGTTTAATATATTCTCATGAAATTGGGTGCAGCAGACATCTTTTTCATGCATCCTTTCTATACATTCAACTCGTTTGCATATTTACTTTTGTATTTATCAAAAGTTTAATGTATGTTCTACTTTATAGCTTCACTGTTATAATTTTGTAAGTAAGTTCTGTACTAGAATGTAATAATAAAATTTTCAAGCGGAATTAACAGTAGGATATTAAGACGTTATTTGCAGACTTTTGAAGGAAACAATTGTAGATGAATAATATTAAACTTGATATTAAAGCCGGCTAAGGATTATGAAAAGGATAAGACTTCGAAAATTAAAGTGTAACTTCAGCAGACCTTATAATTTCATAGTAAGCTTTGAAAATTACAAAATTTTATTTTTCCAATTTTTTAATTAAATTTATATATGTATACTAAATCACACTACATATTTATCAATGTCAAGCGCGTCAGTGTTGCATAAAAATCTGTAATAAAATATTTGATTGATTATTTTGAATACATTTTTTTTTGTAACAAAATATACCGATACATTCTTCTACATAAAATATAAAATATCTGCAGTGTATTACACTGGTCTTTCTTATACGTATAAGGTATATTTTGTTTAGATAGAAATAAACAATTTTAAACATTCAAGAAAATATAACAATTCTAAAAATTATTTCGGCCGGACGTGTTGAGTTTTCAAATATACTTGAAACTTGAGAAAATATTTATATATCATATTTTATATATTTTATTAACTTTCGAAACGCTCTTTCGGCCGTATAGTATTAGCAAATGCTAATATTAAAACATTTATAGTTTGCGCTGTTGTCTATTTGATGACATGAAATGAACTGTATCTAATAAATAATGTATCGTGCAAAAGTAGTGATGTTTCTGAAATCTAACCTCGTTTGGAGTTTTTTGTTGCATCTCGCACTAATCATAACAAAAAAAATACTTTTGAAATAAAGTAACATTTAAACATTAGCGAGAGAAGCTTAAGCCCCGCCACCACGTCAAGGTAAACTCCAAGAGGGTTCCGTTTTAAAAATCAACTCCATAGCTAGACTAGGATTAAAACATATATTATGTACCTACGATTCTATATTGAGATACAAACTTATATTTCTAATGTTAAAATCCTACTGGAATTAACTATAAGAGATTATTTTGAAACGTATCCCGGCGGGGACCTACCTAATTGAAAGATTCCCACCCCCTACCTAACTGAAAATTTCCCACCTCCTACCTATTTACAGATATTCTCACCTCCTACCTAATATTTGCGATACTTATTCTAATTGGTGCTTCTAAGCAAGAGGCACAAACAATTTTGTGCAGTACTGTGCATGATGTATTTAGGTAACATTGGGTACGACACAATGTTACACCTATAAGTAAATAACTGAAAGAAATTTTGATTAGAAGGCGAACTGCCAATGGGTGCAGTGTGCAAGTCTGCTCACACACTGCGAATACTTTAAAAGGTGGACACCCAGTTAACCAGGACTGGGACGTCCGAAAAACGTTAAATCTGAAAGTGTGAAAGTACAGTTAGTTATTGGGGGCCCACCTCGCTCCTGCGGTGGGCCCAGTGTTTCGAGATTTTATTATTATGACCAAACGAAATGGTCAAACCAACCAACAAATCAATCCGGTTCCCAGGTGAACCCAGTTCGGCACTTGTGCTAGCACTACTGTACCCTGGTCGTACAGTAGAGAGACTCGTAACCGTTCCAGAGACACCGGGCACCCACCGTACATCGTACAATGTACGGATGGGCTTTCTTGGACGATTCATCAGTCGGTTGTTTGCAACGCGCCAATATTAACAAGTGCCACCCATCTCATTTAACCGACCGTGTACTTATGACCCTGCACATGCACGAGCTAATGTACCTTTTTACACCGCATCCCAGACCATCCGTGTCACTGGCAATGACCATCCTACCGGTATATCCAACCTAAAGGCACGTCCGCAACCGCCAGCAGATTTACGCTATACGAACACGTTACTCACGCGAAGCAGGACACAGAAGGAAGCTACGATAGGCGGCATGCCAGTGAACACAGACCCCCAAGACGAGAGCATATACTTAGTACCTCCAGCACTCGTATCACATGCTGATCGACGTGTAGTGACGCAGTCATAAGTACCACAATCGGCTAACATATTGATGAAGTCACACCTAATGATATCAGCGTTAAGAATATGACTTAAATCGCGAACCGCCCAACCCAAAACACCCGAGACCCGAATTAAAAACCCAACCAGAATGAATGCAAACACCCGAGAATCTATTGCACGCGATTATTCTGAAGTACAACAACGATCTGCTCCCGGAGCAGAACTGCCAATGTATGTATGTGTGGACAGTACGCGATATCGATACAAAAGGTCTTCATGTTGCTGTTGTCGTCTAGAAGTCCAACGGTGGTTGCTCCAACGATGGCAAGGAGGAATGTGTATTTTTACTAACGGAACGAAACGAAACGAGAAGGAACTGAAGAAAATACTTGTTCTAACCGTAAGGGTAGGTGCTACCGCATATATTTGAAACCAAAGCGCGTGTTTCAGACATGTGCAGACATTTGTTTAAAAAAGTTAAATGAACCATGGTAAGGTCGAATTGCTTCAACCACCACTTCATCAGGTTCTGCAATTATCAGGGGTGGTTTGGAACAAGTTATTCTCTGAAGTTGAACATAGTTTTTGGGGCATGTGCTATTTTATATGATTTTAATTATGTCATTTAATTTAAAATAAAGTTATTGATCAATATGAGTGAATTAATTTATATTTCCCAATAGTTTAACCATTTCTGAATAGCGCCATATTCAGAAATTGTTAAAAGAAGATAGAAGAAGAAACATTATTACAATATAGGTAGATACACCCGAAGACAGTGGATTATCTTTACATTTTGTACCCTATAGAAAATCACTGTCTGATACGCACGAAGTATATTAGAAGTACAAATGGTACTCACCAAATCCAAATCCAATACTTGTTCCTCTCCTATACCACAGCTGAAGTTCTAGTTGCTCCTGTTAGCGATTGATTCATTGATGACTGCACTGGATTTTATTTCGCGAAATCATTTATTTTTAATCACTCAGAAGCACAATTTTTATTCATGAATTTACTACTTACAATTATTTAAACACTCACTTTTACTAACACAGACTTTTAAACGGAAATGCTAATTTATTTTTAAGAAACTTTCAATAATACTTTACAGGGAATGGCTGATATTTTACGTAGTCATTTCACTAATTGATAAACACTCGCGAAAATATTCAAATAAATTTATCACTTGTTGACGAATCGGATGACACATACATATATTTATAGGCATATAAACAATAATAAAGAAAGAAAGAAAGAAAGAAATAAACTGGGAAATATAAAGATAGCACATGCCAGATAATAAAAAATCACTTACCTTTTCTATTCTTAAAGCCTTTGGTTGTTGTGTTGTCACCCCTAAAACATTGGCAAATACATTAGTAATCATGTCTAGTAATTAAACAGTGCTTAAAACACCCGACGTGGCTCTTTTTAATATGTATGAACAAGTTAAACGTTACATTTATTGTAAATTATTATAAATTAAAGCATTTTATTACAAATTAAATATTTTCGTAAAATCTAATTTATTCTATAAGATCGCGCTATAATTTCTACTGAATATCAATTATCATTATAACAGTTAAAAAAGTTTCTGCTGAAAAAAATTATTATACAATCACTGGTTTAAACTGTAAGAAAATATCTAAAAATCACAATGAACCACCACTGCTAATAGAAGAGCCAAAGGTACACAAAATGTACACAGATTTTATGCTCAGCCAACAACTACCCCGCCTCTGCTTGGCGGTTCAGTGTCTGATTTTACCGCAACAGTTACGAAGAACTAAGATTTATTAAACCTGAATTTCTATATCTATGATTTAAAACACAATTTCAATTTCACAAACATTACACATTGTTTAAACCTGCGTTTAAATTGCATATATTATTTAATCAGTACATCAGTGACAGACTTTTTTTCCACACTTTTAAACGGATAGAATAAATATTTATTTTAAGTTTAAAGTATGTATAGGGACCTACACATAGTAAACACTTGGTACTAAAATCGCGGCACTTGTTCAAAATAATCAACGCAATTATTAAAAATACATTTAAATAATTAATAGAAACGCACTTTTAATTGTGAGACCAAAACTGTTTTGCAAAAGCGCCCACATGCGCATAGCGGCCGTAACGGGTACATCCTATTTATTAAATTTAAAATTTTGAACCCTTTACTGAATATATCAAGTTACTTATTTCAAAAAAACTAACAACCATATAAATAATATTTAATTTCTAATAAATTTCTAAAGGAAATTTATTGCAATTTAAAAATAAAAACAATTTAAACAAATATCCAAAATATATAAACCCCGTCCTCCCCCCACCCCGCAGAGAAACATATTCATAAGATGGCGAGTGAGAAATATAAATAGGTACATGGCATAATATTAAAAATTACCTTAAGTCTCTGCTACTTCGAATTTGAGGGACTGCATTATGAATGACCCGGTTGATCCTACAACAAAAAAACATGCAAATATTCTTAATAATATTCTATAAATGTTTGTGGTTAGTAACGTTATTTAACAATGTTTAAAATCCTAAAATAGTCAGAAATGATGTAACGTTATTTAAAAATAATTATATATATCTGTAACCGTCTTAAAGTACTAATATTAATAAAAAAATAGAAAATCTCTATTACCTATGGACGGTTCACGAGCAACACTGATGATTTGTACGCTAACTATAGGTAGGAGAAACACTATTTTACGCAATTTGACACAATTTAAACAATTTTTAAACAATTTAACGCAATCTTAACAACAATTTATATACATTCACATGCATTAAACATATATAAAATGAATTGTTGTGGTCGGCGTCTATAATCGAAATACACTACGAGACTGTAGCATTTTCATTTTGTACATGTTTCGTGATAGGTTTATGCTGGTCCGGTCTGGTTAGGTAACAATTGTTTACAATTCAAAATACAAGTTTGAAAAATATCATTTAACTAATAGGCACCGAGAATCCTGTGTTAATTATATTTTTATTTCTATAGTTTAATGAGGTAAGCTGTAGGCAGCCAGCTACTATACTTCAAATTGCAATATTTTTAATAATTTACTTATCTTTGAAACGCTATTTTCATTTAACATCTATTGCAATACACTGCAGAATGTTTATCATTAAAGTAATCTTTAAACCTCATTTATACCGCATTAAATAATTGATACTGTTATGCTATTGGGTTATATATTTTATACAATAAGCATGATTGAGTAAATTACGATTGCTTTCATTCTATTGTATTTTGTGGTCAGATCGAAGATGGAAGAGATGTAATTTAAATAGCGGCAAGTCCACCCGCGATTACCGCGGAAAAAAAATTAATCACACGAATCGGATGGTATATACACATATATATATATATATATATATATATATATATATATATATATATAAACAATAACAAATACAGAAAGAAAGAAACTGGGAAATATAAAGAATATAAAAAAATACTCACATTTGTTTTCTTCTTAAAGTCCTTTGGTTGTGGATTGGTCAGCCCTAACATTAGCAAATAAATTAGTAATCATGGCTAGTATTTTAACATTTTTTAAAACACCCCACGCAATCCTTTTTAATATTTATTTATTAAATTTTGATCTCAAAGTTAGCGAAAATAAATAAAAACGGAGTACATGATCCGAGACAGCCATGCTCGAACCACGCCATGCATTCAACGTGTAGAAAACTATTTTCACTAAAATCTAATTTATTCAATCAGATTGCGCTATGCATTTGATCGAATATCAATTATCACTGTACTAGTTAACTTTTAACACCAAAAAACATATTAGAGCCGCGTTATTAAACCCTTTTTTATAAGTTCAATATTCACAAAATTCAACTGTCAACCGTAGCTGCGCGTGTGCAATATGGCGGCGAGATGGTTGGTCAAAACCCACCTTGTTCATTTAATATTTATGTTATTAAACTATGTTTTTAGTATGTATTCATGTGGTATTTGCAACGTTACGAATATTTATTCATATCACTAGTAAGGCTATATTTAGAGCTAAGAATTTAGTTTAATGGGGGTTGCAAAAAAATCACCTGATTCCATATATGTACAATAGTATCACAGCGAAGCGAAGTTCACTGAAATAGTTTCATAAACATCTGCAGTGTATTGCACTGGATTTTCTTATACGTATTAGGCATATATTGTTTAGATAGATGGGTTATTAATATATACCTACTACGTATAAGAAAGTCAAGTGCAAGACATTGCAGATGTTTTAGTCCTCAAATGAATTAAAAACCGAACAAAATATGTATATATATTTTAATATTTTACTAACCATAAGTATAACTTCCTATACCTACGTAACCATGGCAACATAAATAAGACATTCAAAAATTTAAATATTTTGAAAAGCATATTCAAACTTAAGTCACTTTTTGCATATCTTCGAAACAGCTGCACTTACAGTAAAGTAGTTATAATTAAAGTTAAAGATATTAATGATTTGAAGAACTTTTGTTTGAAACATTTCTTCAAAAAGTGTACCAGTTACGAGAAAATTGCTATTATCCTATTTATATTGCCATAGTTACATAGGTATGGAAAATTATATATAATAAATCGCATCAACTATGCATGTCAACTGTTTTAAATATTCAAATATTTTGACATTTAACATTTATTGTCACAAATAAGTTTAGTGAAAAAGCGTTACAAAGGGTAGTAAATAATTTAAAATCATGAAAGAAAATATTTTCTTGAAATTTAAACATTTTATGTTTTAATTTATATACTATCAACTCAAAATATACTGACTACGTAAAAGAAAGTTTAGGGCCATACATGGCCGATGTTTATATGTAGGTATACCAAATCTCACTACATATCTATCAATGTCAAGCACGTCAGTGTTGCATAAAATCTGTAATAAAATATGTGATTGATTATTTTGAATATATATTTTGTAACAAAATATACCGATACATTTTTCTACATAAAATATAAAAAATAAATAATGGAAACGTGTAAATGTTCAGCTCTATGCTCTTCCAAACGTATCAACTTTTGTGAAAGATAAAAATATTTGCATTTCCATCCGTATATTTACATACGTAAATACAGGATCAGAACGAGCACACGCCATATTGGAAAATAGAATAACTGGTCACTCTGGTACCTGAACATACCACGGGTAAACTAAAATATGCAATTATGTCTCAACGAGTTACTATTATAATAATTAATATATCAAATAGAAAATGTTGCTTGATCATTCGATAAACACACATAGTCCTATAGTTATGGTTCATTGCAATTCAGAGCAATCCTATAATTCTATAAAGGGAATCTGTAAATATTTAGAACTAATTGTGCAATTATGAGCAAATGTATGTACAATTCCGTAAGGATAATCTATAAATGTTTGAAAAACCAATAGTTCTACGAATACATATTTAAGGATAGTTCATTGTTAAAAACAAGAATTATATTCAATATATTTTATAAATTCCACAAATGTTTGATTTACAATTCAATTAAACTATTTTAAACCAATTCAATATTTACAGATTTTCCTTCCACATCTATAAACTTGCTCAGAATCGCACCATTAGTATTATGTTCGATATATTTTGTAAATTCAATCGATATTTGATTTGCAATTCCATTAAAGTTGTTTTAACCTTTTAATACTGTTACAGAATATCCTTACAAAATTATTGAATAACTCAGAATCGCACATATTGTTTATCATAAAATAGAAATAACCTGGAAATTTGTTCTTGTAAAAAGAAATAAAAGTGTTTTATATACATATAATCTAACATTAAAATATCAATAGGAATAAATCTATACAAATCTATAAGTTTGAATAATTAGTATAAATTCAGAATTTAATTGTAATGTTGTAGTAAAATGTATTATTGTGCCACGAACGTCGTATGATGCGTGTTATTATTAACTTGATAGTAATTTGAGTTCGTGTCCAACAAATATATACATATGTTATAGTTCATTGAACTTTAGTATAATTTATATTTCCTTAAGTCCAATAATATCGATATATGTGTACATTATGCGCCTACATATTCAGCAACGCTTCACCCCGTGCACCAACAATACAAATATGAACTTGCCCTACATTATCCCTGTCGGCGCTTTGAATATCTTCTCTATAAATCTAAAGCCGTGTGGTTCTCCAAACATTCCTCATGTAGCTTGCATATATACACAGTATTGTGTGGTGACAAAGAAAGTGGGGAAAATAAAAACTTTGTCGGAGCATATCGCGTGGAAATGGAAAATATGCTCGTATTTTAATTTTAAGTTATGTTTATAGTACCCAGTTTATAGCCGATGGTTTGTCGACGAGCTTAATGCGTACATTATGTGAAATTGTAATTTACGCTTTTGATTAAAAAAAGCAACCACCAGTGTTTGTGTTATTATTGGATGGTAATTTTAAAGCATAATATACCCACACAGCGTGCATTCAAATAAAATATATCACGGTGTCCCCTAATTTGAGCTTCGACCCAACAAGGTTTGAAAAGCTGTCCTATGAAAAGCAGTTTATAACGATTTAAACAAACACACAATTTGTCGAGGAAATTATCAGCGGCTTTTCGAATAATTCGCAAAATTGGTAAACTGAACGCTAAAATATCCATTTATTAGAGAATATGACAGATTATAAATGATACAATATGAATTTCAACTTATATCATTTTAATATCATTTGTAAGCTTTTAAAGTACCTATTGCTATTTATTCCTTCAACGAAATGGAATATTTATTGTATAGTCTATGATAATTATAAAACTGGTAATAATACATTTCTCTCAATGTGCATATGCTCTAAGATAGACTTGGCCAGTGAGCCAATAATAATTAATTGATTTAAATTCACATTTCCTTAGAGCGCAATTACGTCAAAATACATCGCTTAAAATTACCTCATGATACCCAGAGCAACGTTTAAATTACATTCAAATATACATATATGTTTGCAGTAGCTAATTGCAGGTGCATTGCAAGGATCTCAGTTGCAGTTTGCGATATTAAAACGAGTCTGTGTTGTGGTTGTTGACCTCACCACAACCACACAGTGTCGCACCGATCGATATTACATTTGATATACCTATATATATATATATATATATATTTTATCTTTATAAACTATCTTGGGTAATTTATTAGGGATAAATAAAATATGTGAAATATGTTTTTAAATAAAAAAATTCTTTTATTTCGGTTACACATCTTTATAAGTATAAGGAAGCCATACATTTGTTTTAAATGTATTAAAAAGGCGAAAAAAAAATTATATCAAGTTTTAGTAAGTAGTGATGAATTCAAAGAGATAATGAGTAATTTTAATGAAGAAAATATTTTTATTTTGTCAAAATATAAGTATAAAATTTGCTCTCTCATTAATATAAATATTTAAAGCCGTATTTTAATGAGTTTGACGATTTCTATATAATTGTGTCTATTCTAATATTTATCATAATTTGCTAATACTTATAAGTATTTCAAGATTTTCAATTCTCTAGTCGATGTTTGAGTTTAAGTTAGCTACCAAAGCCATTTTCAATTCTGTCCATTTCTGAAATCCCTGTAAATTACAATGTAAGCTACTTGTTATCAGAATAAAAAATGTAATTTTCTATTATACTTTTCTAAATTGCACCATTCTACAAAACTGTTAGTAGTAAGCTTTATTTATTTTTTTGTGAAGCTAGTTATGTTGGTAGAGACTATTTCTCTGTAACTATACCGAATAATGTCAACCGTTAGAAACCGATTTCGCAAAAAATAAACTTATATTGCTCTGCCGATGTTCGGAAGTTACCGTTACCGGTCGACAATAACTTGAATGAACCGTACCGGTAGCACAGCGGTGGTTATCAGGATAGTAGAAGCAACCACTGGCACTGGCAAATTGCCAATTCCAACTACGATGTTTGTGTGCGTGTCATGTAAAAGTTCGTCGTGATGTTGCCCATATAAAAAGAGCGTCTGCTGGATTTATCTAAAATTTGAATCATGGACACGTATATTTTAACGAAACGTAACCTTAATTGTTATACTCGTATTCGATGTCGTCGTGACGGCGACCAGCGATTAATGACTAGGTATATCATACACCTCTATACACTGTTCCATTGATTTTAAGGCTTATAATTTAATTGTAAGCAAACCCTTAACACGGAACAGTGAACACCAAACAATATGCTGATGAACCTTAGATTATGTATGTCCTAAATTGAAAAGCAATAACATGCAGTGTCACTAATATGAAGATTATATCTGATATTTGTGTCCTAAATTATAGTAAGCATGTCACGAAATAATTTCCTAATCATATCTTATATTTACATATTTCCAAACTATGAATTAGCTAAACATGTCCTTATCCTTATAATATTCATATAGTAAATATATATATATATATATATATATATATATATATATATATATATATATATATATATATATATTTGGACAATAATCGACTGGAAAAATAAACACGTGTTAAATTCTGAAACACCGACTCCGTTTTTTTGGAGTCGCTATCAAATAAATATACAAACCATAACAAATTGGTATTAATTACCGCTAATTGTGTCAATATATTTTATAGACAATAACATAATTTAGTTTTATATTATTTATTTATTCTAAACACAATTATTTCGTACATATTTAATAAAAAAAATTGAAGCAATCACGTGTTAGAGTTCACACAAAATGTTTTTCGTCATATTTCAAACGAATATGCATTGAATACCTAATGTTTATTTTATTGTGTTGATGAATAATGTTTGTTGATTTATGTTTCAGATTACATTCAAGGAACAATTGAATTGAGTTTTTTTCTAAAATGGGTTTTCTAATCAAAGAATATTTTTGAAACAATGAAAATGCACGTAACGTTTTATTTATTAGAAATCATGTGCAAAGCCCTAAAACGGCAACTAAACCATTTTGTAAAACCATGTAAATTACTATAACGATAAAATAAACGTTTTTTAATTGAATTGAATTAAATTAATTAGAAATTGGCAAACCGTTTTCGTCAGTGAGAATTGGTAATACAAATTTGTGCCTTTCAGAATAATAAATATGCTTTTATTTCATTTTCTAGGCAAATTAATTTAGATATAAATTAAAGTAAATATTTCAGGGTGATAATAATGGCGTCGTAATTAACTAAACACAATTGATGCGGGGATGTTTTGTTTATCTGGAAAGTAAACATATATACAAATACATCATGTAAACCCTTGTTCGTGATAACGGACTGCGGTTGACAGATAGTCCAACCCTATTCTGGTATATACGAGTATTCTCTGACGCAGTACATCTAACACCTAGATACACATATCCATGATAGTATTTGTAAAGCATTGAATAAACACAAAAAAATCTCTAACTTTCTAAAATATGCTTTAAAAAGATGTTTATTCATCTTTAATCACTGTCGAGCAAACGAACGATTAAAATAAGATTTCTATATAAATTATTAATGCATTTGCTAATTATGGCTAAGATGAATACGTTTTATTAATTTCTAGACTTTTTATTGCGATACCTATAGCTACTTTTTTATGCGACTTTAAGAAAAGTTTATAATTTTGATAAGATTTTTTATTAATGAATAGAACAAAAAGCTTACCCAGCTCTTGAGAAAACCGAAAAATAGTAAAGTGCTTATGTCAATTACAATAGTTGTTTGAATACGTATACGTATATAGTATACCACATTGTAAATGATACTCAAAATATTTGTGAGAAATTATGATCTGGTCGTAACCTAGTTTATAATGGGAAATTACTTATAATTGCTTTTAGTATGATTTTTTTATCTTCAATAATTGATTCAATCGTGGTCTTAATCCCGCTTTCGACAAATTAAAAATAGCATTCGAACCACGATAATAATTAGCTCAGTCGCTATGGATATCTAAGGTGGCTTATGATATGTGGCTGATAACGCGTATATTGTAATAGGATAGCACCAATATCGAAATACTCTCAATTTGGAGAAAACCCATGATAACATTATTAATATAATTCAAAACATGTGGAATATGATAGATACGTGTTAGAGGATTTTGAAACAGGAGTTATGTTCACGGAAGCCACACTGGCTGTATGAGTGGCTCAGATTCAATTAGAGATGTAGGACATTCAGCTAATACGAACTCAGAGGAGAATGAACCGAAACTAATTGAATACTTGATTGAAAAATTCTTTTTATTTGAGACCACCGCCGACGATAGCATAGAAAATTAACCGGTATTATCTGAGTGCATTGATTTGAAATAATTGCTAATCTAAATTCATAAATTGCAACTCTAACAATTCTATAGATAATTTCTGTAATACTACGTACATACATACATAACTTGTATGTATGTATGTATGTACTATTACAGTAAGTATCTATAAAATAGTAATAGAAAAAAAATAATTTCACATCTACTAAAACTATACGGTTATTACATGATCAGTAACTAAATAAACGAGATATATAATAAAAATTGTTTTAGAAAATGAACTTATCGTTAACTTATTGCCTTAATAATATTAAAAGTTTAGTTACAGGTTAAACAAAGTATCGCTAATGCTAGAAAAATATCCGACGCGCTTTAGACTTGTAATCATGTGTAGAGTCTGCACTGTATCTCACGAAATTGGGGCTTTGCAACATACCTTTCGTTGCGCGACAATTGAGTTACAAAGTTGGCTTTTGCGAGAGCAAATACATGCTGTCATCAGCAATATATATGGTTTACTTTGACTCAGGATAGATATAGCGTAATTTCAGATACTCTAAATGATAAAATGTATTGTTCGTATACTGATTGAGCTGACCCACACAGTCACTGGACCATTATTTACAAAAAGAGCTATCCCTAGGGACCATTAATCTAAAGTTCTATATGGGATATATATTTTAAATTACGTTTTCCCAAGCTATGCATTGTATTGTCCAACGAGTAAATTACTCTATTGTTCTAGGAAACAGTTTGAATTATATCTAAAATAGTTTGCACTTTTTATACTACTGAATATCGAGATGCCATATTTTCAGAGAGCAAATATATTGAGGTCATATTTGTTCTCTCACTTTAAATTTCGTGTTACTTCTTTATTTATTTTTATTTCTTTTATAATATCTATACATCACCATATCCATATTTGATTTGATATATAATATTCCTTTTTTTGTAATCGCTTATATTATTTGCAAAAAAAAAACAATATTAGGTATAATAAAAACAATTGTGTAACATAAGGTCAAAAACTATGTACTTGACATTGCAATCTTATAAAATTTTATTGTGCAATAAAATTTATTTTTCGCTTTCAAAATATGATAATTAATAATATTTCTTGAAACGAAACATATTTATATTCTTAATAAAACATAAACTTGTAATTGAAAAAAATTAAGAATTTGACCTCTTGGAGTAATGAAAAGATTCCGATATTTTACAAGATTTGAGATTTATTCCAGGAAAACAAATGTTTAATCAAATATTTTTTTAATTAATAAATTACACTTAAATGGTAGGTAAATAAGGAGCTGCCACCTTTGTATTCTAAGAGGTCAATATTTGCAAATAAATTGTAAAATTTGTAGATTAATTCATAACGTTTAAATATGTTATCAGTGAAATATCCAAGCAACACTATTGATAACGCATTTTTAATTGGTATATCGTTAGTTGAACTGAACCTACTTAGAAGTTAAATGTGTGTGAGTACATATTGCAAATGTTGCACTTAAAATAAACTGTCCCAACCTATATCTCCTAGAAACACCAAAATATCTCTCTAAATCATTATCATCGATTTTTTTGGATAGACAATTACTTTACATAAACGGAATATCTTTGTTCCATATCTTCTGGAGATACTCATTTTACTTTTTTTCTGAATTCCCTTTCTAATCTGTGATAAACCTATCCTACCCTATCTTTTCTGGAAGAACCAAAAATTTTAGTAATCTAATCTCTACTGAAAACTTCACAAATCCTACGCAAAAACTACTAAAATTAACTCGAATCCCATTTAAATTTTGTGCAAATTTTAATAAGGATAGATTGTGTCCTTACATTAGAACGTCTAACCTTAGTGCCAATTAAAGGAGCCCTTCCAGTGGTCAAGATCGTACATGTCCGTCTGCGACTGAATCCAGGTCAACAACGTCTTCCGGTCAACCGTGACCTTTCGTCTTCGACCTACGCGGGTGGACCCGAACGATAGGGGGAGCAAATCGTAGTTGGTGATTTAAATTTCTTATTATTTAGTCAGTCGCATATCACTCAGTCCAGTTGACGCAGATATTGTGATTAGTTTGTGAATCGAAGATGGCCACTGATAATAACTGGTATGTTATTTTTAATTTCGGCAATTACGATCGTATTGTACTCAATTGAAAGATTGCTTATTGAAAAATATTATTCTTCATTATATGTATAAATTTGTAAATTATAATTATGATATAACGCATGATGTATGTGTGTACACTGTTAAAAGTTTTAAATTCAATTAATTTTATCTTATATATGTGTAACACATATGACTGGTTTAAATTTATCAAATATCGCAAACTTTTTTGATTACATTGCAGTCCTAAAGAGGGCGAATCTATGTTAAACGAGAAACACAATAATGTAAAAATCGTCAACGGAAAATGTGGAAATAGCAATCCGATTCAATACTCAAATGACAATTCTTCAGCGAAGGGAATTTTTGCACAGGTAAATAGAATAATCTCCACAATCTCATGTTTATTTTATAATTCGTATTTAGAAGTTCAATGTCTTTAAAATCGAGATAAATGTTACATATGTTTTAAGAATGTCAATGTCAAAATTACGAGAGATCAAAAAAATATATAAACAGGTTATAATAAATTAATTTTATACCAATAAATAAATACATTTCACAATTGATTTGCATTTAACCTATTTCTATACCTAACTGGTAAATATTTTCTTCTAAACTAGTCTAGAAGATTTCCAAGGACATTTTATATTCTTTATATGTGGTATAAATTGGTTTTGTTACTTAAAGTAATGTATAAATAGGATTATAGATAATTTAATTTCCAATCTAATATATTGATTGAGTAATACTGTAAACTGTTAATAATATAACTATGGCAACCGAGTTAGCTGTATATGATTACGCATGATATCAATAATGTAACCACGAAAGCGTAAAACTATTTGTTGTCATAACAGAGTTTACTGTTTTCAAAGAATGTACAGCATTTCATCAAAAATATAATTTGTGCACTGAATTCATCATTTTTGATGGTTAATCGCTTGTAAAGTGATAAAAATAGAACAACAAAAGAATATTTTTTATTAATTTTAATTTCCAGTGTATGCTGACGGGTGCAGTAATGCTTATGACCGCTGCATGCGGTATGCCCATTGGGTATTCGGCCATTTTGCTACCCCAACTCGAAGCAACCAATGGTTCGATGCACATTGATGAGAATATTGGATCATGGATCGGTAAGTACATAACTTTTACCACTAATACAATTATTTCCACTAAATACGCAACGGTAAATATACATTTCACACATTAAGCAGATTTTAAACCAAAAATAATTATCCAATCTTGGGAAAAAAACTATAAATTGTAGATATTTTGAATAAAATTAAGACGAAACATTAATTTATTTATAAATTTCAATGTATTAGAGTGAAACACATGACGATACAAAACTGCTTTTCAGGAAGGAAATTTACGGCTGTTTTCTCAAATAGAGAAAAAAAGATTTACCATATTTTCGAAATTAAATATATATATATATATATATATATATATATATATATATATATATATATATATATATATATATATATATATATATACTGAAATTCGACATGCTAAAGTTTATACAACAGCTCGCCAAATATAGGTTTTAAAAATAACCAAGGTAAGAATAATGATATCTTTAGTAATTGCTGGTTTAATTGTTGCTTTGATCATTATAATTATTGTACATATATTGTTTATTTATTCAAAAATTCACCATGCCAAACTTTAAACTTTGGCATAGCCAGTACTAAACAGCTCGCCGAATATGTATTTCTTATAATATGCAAGATATAAAATAGATATCTTTGATTGATTACTATATCATTGATGATTTGATTGCTACTTTGATCATTTTAATTGTATCACAAATATTGTTTATTTATTCAGAAATTCACCATGCAAAAATGTAAAGAATACGTAATTATATAATTCGTATATTTTTTAAATATTTTGGCTTTTTAAATAAACATGGTGACCGTGAACACCATCTGACAACTTATATCGTAATTTCGATTGAGGTCGTTAGCATATGGCACCTCGACGTCACTAAATACGTGTCTTACCCGTCCACGTCTAAAGTGTTGTCCACAAATTACGTATGGAATCGGGTCAAGTGTCATTTACTGTCTAACTGGTCGCGTTGGTCACATCTCATTTTAAATAAACTCGAAAATTGTATTGACAGATCTGCTGCATATATGCCCTTGAATGATATACATAATATATCAAGACTGCAAAAATTACTCTAATGACCGCCGTGCCAAAAACGAGGACATCTTAGTTTGTGTTTTTATTTTAGATTAATAACACGGTAGTGGATCGTCTAAAGACTATAACAACAACAATTACGTTTGTAACGTACACATTACGCCGGGCGTAAATACGTACATTGCCTGCTTGACAATACCACAAACGTGCCTTATAACTAACTAACGTGCAGACCGTACACTTGATAGAGTAATGACTTGCCTTTGGACAGTCATGTCAATGTAACCATTATTATCTTTGTGGGTAATGCCCTTTGTAGTGCTGCAGCGAATGTTTGCAAATTTGATTTGAGAAGGTACGGCGTTTTCGCGCATGTACTACCATCTGCTATTTTATTTTACTTTGTTTTTGCGTTTGTTTTTGCTTTGAGTAGGATGTCAACACTTGCTTTAATATTTTCATTTGTTCTTGTTAATTTCACAAGGCGAGGAAGTTATTTTATTCGAAAACTAATGTATCGCTCTTGTTATTCAAGACACTTTTTCTCAAAATAAAATATTACTTTGTGCAGTTCACTAAGATATAAATAAATACATACATATATCATATTGCCACATGGGACGCGTGACTGTAAATAGTCGAGAGTCCGGAAAAAACACAAAATAAAGACAAAAAAATGTATACATTTCAGCTTCTATACATTCCGCGGCAACCCCGTTCGGATCATTTATCAGTGGGTTACTTATGGACCGTTGGGGACGGAAAACAGCCCTACAAGTATCTGTGATACCTTTAATAATCGGGTGGATTATGATTGCAGCAGCAGGTAAACGAAAACAAATCTAGGCATAATTTTTGAAATTGTACATGACATTTTAAAATTTGTTATTATTATATGTTCCAAAAATGATTCAGTAATTTTACAATTTTAGTTCATAGCCGAAACCGTTTTCATTTTTAGAACGTTGCTTTAATAATATATTGATTATCTCCAAAAACAATGACTCGGATGTTTATTGAAATATTTGCATATGAATAGACGTACACACAATGCATTGCAGTACTAAATGGATTTATTATATAGGAAACCACGCGGTATTGTTGGCAGGACGCTTAGTTGCTGGAACCACCGTCGGATTGACCGCAGCCCCAGCGCAGGTATGTACTGCTTATTTACATTTGAATTTCAAATAATATGATAATCGACATTTTACGCTTAGGTATACAAAAAAAACACCATTTATTTCAATATTTTAAATTGAGGAATGACAAACATAAGAATACATTATTATTAACAATGACAAATAGACATTAAAAAATAAACATTTTTCTTCATAATTTATGAAAAAAAGCAAGAACATTCATACAAAAATTAATTTTATAACTTGTTCTTATTGCCTTGAAATTAGAATTATTATTAACCAGCATTCAGAAATCATTAATTATCATAACACATATTTTGTTGTTTATAAGATCATATCTGTTTTGATAAATTTTGGTACTTCTGGGTTATTAGTACATAGCATAATAATCTTTTAAACAAATCGCATTTGATTTTATATTAATGACGATCTAGAGATAATATTTGTAGCATGTTTTTTTCATTTATTTGTATCGTTTTTATAGCAAATTATGACGACAAAACGATTCGTTTTCTAACTAAGTTTATTATGGAATAGTCACGTTTCTCTGCACCATTTTATGTTGATTGCTTATGATTTCATTAAAAATATATAAGTTTTTTAACTATAATATACTTCATAGCATAGCAATAGGGTTGATATCATTCAAAATGAAAGGTTCTTGTTTTACTACACTAATAAAAAGAAATGGTTTCGTCTTCAATTTTATATATTTAAAGGTATATGAATGTTTAAAGTTACGCGTTTTACAGCCATTCTGATGATGAAACAAAAATATTATATCTAGCGTTATCTACATTATACGGTGGGTAATACTGTTTTAGTAAGTTTTCCAACACGCTTATAAGGTTCCATTACCTAGAAATTCAACTGGATTAACTCATTCGTAGCAACGCGTTCTCATTTGTTAGGTGGGAATATATTTGACGTATTACTTGTATCGTAAAAATATCGAAACTTTAATTACAAATAATTATTAAATGATACAGTTTCAAAGGGAATAAATGCGATAATTACGTACTACAATCTAATTGTAATGTATAGGTTTGTATCAGCCCTATTCGTGTCGAATATAAAACGATATGTAATACATGTATTTCATGTTTTTGTGAACTGGTTTAATCAAAAACAACATACATTGATAGTTATATTCAAATGAAGAACATTTAAACATTTCTTTGCTTATGCTTTAAAGTAAATATTAATTAATTTTAGACATTGTGTAATTAATTGTTCCAATAAATTTGTATTTAGGTAATAATAGGTGAAATATCGCAGCCGTTTGTACGTGGCATATTCAGTAGTGTCCCATTCGCAAGTTACGCTTTCGGAATATTGCTCGTGTATGCGCTCGGCTCAATTACGCATTGGCGTATAGTTGCGGGTCTCAGCATTATTTTACCTGTACTAGCTGCGGTGGTATTCTTCTTCCTACCGGAGAGTCCGGTTTGGTTAGTTCGTCAAGGATACGTTGAAGAGGCAACCAGATCCTTAACATGGCTTCGCGGCGGCGATTTTTTACAAGTACTTTTTTTTTATCGCATATTCTATTCCACAGTTTTCTTTATCTCTTTTTAATGATATTTGAATGATGCGTTTGTAGTTTGAAGCGTGTATTACAAGAAAACTGTGGAACAAGCTAGAATTTCCGGATATTTACTGACAAACTCAACTAATATTTTTTTCCTAGGCTAAACGAGAAACAGATCAACTAGTTTTACGAATTCAAAATGAAAACCCACAGAAACATTCGCAAAGTCTATGGAGGATGTTAGCTAAGCCTCAAGTGTTGAAACCTTTTATTGTTATAAATATTTTTAATATGATGCAGGTGTTCTCAGGAACTTATATCGTTGTCTTTTACGCAGTTGATATTTTAGCTGGGATAGGTGATGATATTTTAGATAAATTCTTAGCCGCGTGTCTAACTTCTGGAGTTCGATTTTTATTTACGATTGTCGCTAGTGTATTACTAGCTGTTATTGGTCGGCGAACTCTAGCGTTAGGGTCAGGTTTAGGAACGGCTTTGACAGCCATAGCGTTAGGTAGCTGTTTGTATACAGGCAATACTGATTACTATTTGCCAGCAATATTAGTGTTACTATATGTAGCAGCAAATACAGTAGGTTTTATGATTCTACCGGGAGTGATGTTAGGTGAACTCTATCCAGCAAAAGTGCGTGGATTTGCTGGAGGGCTCACTTTTATGCTTTTTCATATGGCGTTATTTGGAACTACGAAAGCGTTCCCTACTATTAAGCATGGCTTAGGGCTACATGGAGTGTTTTGGTTATTCGGAATGTGTTCGTTGATAGCGTGTGTCTTTCTATATTTAACGTTACCAGAAACAAAGGACCGTACCTTGAGCCAGATTGAAGATTATTTTCTTGAGAAGAATTTATTGTGGATAACTCGTGATAAAGAGTGGGAACGAAAGAATATGAAAGAAAATCAAGTTGTCTGATTGTGTTTGTGATATGAGGATTTTTTTAAGTCGTCTAGACGAAGTCAATTTATAAAATGAGCTACAACTGCGGCTTACCTATATTTCGTAATTTTGAACATGTTTGTTCCTATTTAGACCAGAAAATGTTTTAATAAATCTCTGATTATGTAAATATTTATGTTTAACAGTATTATATAATAATTATTAAGGCTAGATTTTTTGTACGTAATTATAAATATTTTAAGTTTTGTACTAATTATTACATAACTCAAGAATTATTGATTATATGTATTTTTAGTAATTAAATTAATAAACACAAATTTAATTTGAAGTGTTATAAAAATTCGTTTTTTAATTTTTATTTACATTTCGTCCAGAATTTCGATAATGTGAAGTAATACGCAATTGCACTTAATAAATATATATAATTCAAACAGAGAAAAAAAATTACGGTTATTATGAAATAAATTTCATTGCACTTAATAAATATACCTATATAATTCAAACAGAGAAAAAAAATTACGCTTATTATGAAATAAATTTCATGTTAAATTAAATATTATAGTAGGTATCCTGGCGTAGTCTATTCTACACTTTTATTTGAACTCGGAAATGGTTCAGTATTATCACAAAAGTTTTTTATTTAACTAGAAACTATTGAATTTTTAATTAATTTTTTTTAGTTCTAGTCGTGTGCATAAAATGTTTGGTCCGAGAATGAAACGCATGACGTATGTAAAGATACATTTAAAATGTGAAAATATTAAGGTTTTGAATATTGCCATACCATTTAAGATGTGTTTTTTTTTAGTTAAAGTTAACTAATTCTAGCTAACTAAACTAGTTCTAGAATATTAATATTATTTTTGCATTGATCATAAATTCAAATAAAAAATTTGAAATAAGGTTGTGTACTAAATATGTGTTTATATAAATGGGTTCATTGTATAACCATTTGGCAAAATTTGAAAGGGTTAAATATATAAACCACCAACTGTTGACATCTACTACCGTATTGCCGAACTACAGAAATTCATATAAGACTTCAAATAGAAATCTTCTAGTGTTTTAAAATTCTAATTTTAGTATGTAGCCTATTTTATAAAAGTATTGCTTATGCATGTATCTATAATTATTTATTTAAAATATTAGATTAGCATAGTATTTCTAAATAGATTAATTGCATTTTCAATAAAGATGTATTAAATTTTCAAGGACTTTGGAACATTGCAAATATTTTTTTGATATTTTAGTATGAGAACAAAGGCACATGAAATAGGAAAATTGAGTTTTTATTTTAATATTAAGAAAATAAATATATATATATATATATCATGTGTTATTTATGAAAAGACACTAGTTATATTTAAAACGAAATATTTTTATTAAACATACATATATAACCTAATATTGGTTTTTTATACAATTTAAACCCTACAGTTAGCACATAATACTCAGACTCATACATACAAATTATCAATAGTTTATTGATATTTATTGGGGTTTACGGAAGTTTTTCCCTGCAAATTTAGCATTGGCACCCAATTCTTCTTCAATACGAAGTATTTGATTATACTTGGCCAAACGTTCCGAGCGACAAGGTGCTCCAGTCTTGATTTGACCAGTGCTCAAACCAACAACCAAATCAGCAATGAAAGTATCTTCAGTTTCGCCAGAGCGATGCGACACCATAGTGCCCCATCCGTTGGACTTAGCAAGTTTATGAGCTGCAATCGATTCAGTCACTGTTCCAATTTGATTTACCTTCAACAAAAGGCAGTTGCAAGCTTTTTTCTCTACAGCAGTTTGAATCCGTTTTGGATTGGTCACAGTTAGGTCATCCCCAACTATTTGGATTGTAGTTTTGGCAGTGATGTTGGACCACGCGTCCCAATGATCCTGGTCAAATGGATCTTCAATTGAAGTTATTGGGAAGTCCTTGATGTAACCCTGATATAATTCAGTCAGTTTGTCTGGTGTTAACCATTGGGACTTATCAGATTTTGGGTTCTTAAAGTCCAAATCATATAAACCATCTTTATGGAATTCAGAAGCTGCTACGTCCATGCCAATTTCAACTTTTCCAGTATATCCAGCTTTGGCGATTGCGTCTTGGATCAAGTCCAATGCATCTTTGTTGTTTAGAATATTGGGAGCGAAGCCTCCTTCATCTCCAACAGCGGTAGCGTCAAGACCAAACTTGTCCTTGATGACTTTCTTCAAGTGATGGTAAATCTCACTTCCCATTTTCATAGCATCAGTGAAATTTGCTGCACCAGTTGGCAAAATCATAAATTCCTGCATCGCTAGTTTGTTTCCAGCATGTGAACCGCCATTGATAACATTAAAAGCTGGACATGGAAGGATAATATTATCATTTCCAGCCAAATCAGCAATATGTTTATACAGAGGAATTTTTTTCATTGCTGCTCCAGCCTTACAAACAGCCAAAGACACTCCTAAAAGAGCGTTCGCTCCAAATTTAGATTTGTTTTCTGTACCATCAAGTTTCAACATGAATTCATCAATTTGTGACTGTTGAGTTGCGTCGAAATTTTGTTTTAGTAATTCAGGAGCAATAGTATTGTTGATATGGGCAATTGCCTGTAAGACTCCTTTGCCATGATAATTATTTTTTTCATTATCGCGGAGTTCTAGAGCTTCATGAACTCCAGTGCTAGCTCCTGAAGGAACTGCAGCCCGAAAAAGACCCAGATCAGTAGTTAGATCGACTTCAACAGTGGGATTACCACGGGAATCGAAGATTTGGCGTGCGTGGATACTCTGAAGAGGCATTGTGGAGAATTTATGATATTGTAGTCTCCTACAAATGTAAAATGACACATAATTAAAAAATTACTGCAGTAAAATTCAGATTTCTAAAACTTATTTGTGGTATTTCCATGTGAGTTTAAGGTGAACAAAAAATTGATGAAATCAAAGCTCTTACTTCAAACTATATCCATTATATAAACAATTGAATATTAATTTAATGTAAAGTAATAAACAAAATATGCATTATTACTTACCAAAACCGGCAAAGATGAATCACACCCAACAGCTTCAGGATGTCAACTGATTACGATTTCACAAACGGTCAAAACGCGAATGTTGGCATGACCTTCAACCCGTGTAAGGTCAAATAAAGGTGACTTAAAAGTCGACAAAGTCACCATTTTAAATTTCGGAAACAATTCTCAAACGAAAATGAATTTTAAAATATTTATATTAATGGTTTAACTTAAAAATACGAGTTAAATTAATATATAGAGCATTTTAAGTAGGTTTCTATAATGTATTCGCTATAGTAATACAGAGATATTCTCACAGAGGACACCCAAGTTAAAGTTGAAACCACAGCTCGATATCAAGTATTAGTTTACGTGGAATATCTTTTAATTGCTGTTTTTTGGTACTATTATTAATGAATGATTATACTTATTATTAGAGTAACTTGTATAAACAATAATAGAATAATAAATCATTTTTCTATGTTAAATATAAACAGCTTATCATTTTTATTACTGACCTATGGCAATTTGAAACAAATACGTATTTACGTATTTTTAGTAAATTATTATGGCCTTTCGCCCTCAAAGTTAAATTTATAATTAAATCGCGATCGCTGATAAATATCACATTAATTTCAATAGAAGTAATCTTTCGGGGTTATATCTGGAACATTTTCAGATATAAATAAATAGATTTCCATATGCGTATTGCACGAAGAGCTTAAGTGTTCGGTCATGTATGCTCATACTACTACCTCAAAATGACGTTCCTATTCTTTCGTATATCCAAGAATAGACTAGGATACATATATAATTTTAGGATAAAATTCTCAATATATATATATATATATATATATATATATATATATATATATATATATATATATTTAATTAAAATGTTCTCAAAATAATTTAAAAAATGTATATAATAAAATCGGCCCTTATCCATATTTAGTACATATGTATGTATATAATTATACATCTATAATGTGTAGTATATCATTCATATCAAAGGTTCATTAAAACTGTTATCACGGCATATTAGATAAGATAATACAGAAAATTACGAATCACATAAAACGTTATACAAGTTTATCAATCGATTTCTTACTGTCACAAATCAAAATCGTATGACGCACAAAACACGATGGATAAGAAAAATTAAAATTATAGATGTGAAAAATTTGGAGGACAACTGTGATTGCTCAATTTTCAGTACTGCATTGAAATTTATTACTGTATGCATTTTATAATTTATTCCTTTGACGATATTAATTAGAAATAATATTGCCCAACAATTATTGTATTTATCAATATGAAATAAAATAATTCATTTATATAAATATTCATATGGATATAGATGAAATTTATTTAAATTTTCTAACATGAAATATTAGATTTTATAAAAAATTATCATTACATTTTTTAGTACGAATGATTTGTAAGATGTTTATTACTTCTGATTGTTTACATAATTTGCGCACATGTTATCAATATTTACTTAATATTATGTTCACCAATAAATATTATTTGTATCTAATTTAAACTTGATTACAACTTTTATAATTATAAGTATACTTACACGTTTCGCTAATAATTTAAAACTTTATACAGATCTGAATAATATTATTCAAATTTTATTGACGCGTAATTTTAGAATAAAAATAGATTATTTGGCGTCACTTATGATGTTGTCGATAATCATATGACTAATGGAATCAATAGGTAGTTCGAGTAAACAAGCCAAAATAATATAATTTATTATGTCATTTTTTTAAATTGTCATACGCATATTGAATAATGTGGGTAGGATATTACGCAGAATCGATCAGATCGGTCAATGTACGTATCACATTGTAGGTGACCTTACGTATTAAACCAGTTTTTCAATTGAAAATAACAAAACATTTTTATTTCGTGTCTCTCCAACATTTAGCCTGGAAGCAAAGGTTAAATTATCTGTAATTGGTCAATTGGAATTAGCTAATAGGAAATCAAATCTAAAATAATATTGCGATCTTCGAACATGAAAGTCATCATTTCTTGTAGTAAATTGCATATAAATATGTAGAATACCATACTTACAGCATAGGGAAAACTATTTCCACAAAATGTAAAGCACAGATGCACCAAACATAGGTAAAGTATCGTATTGTGATGTAATGATTTCGGTCGTTTTCGATAGTTCTTAAAATTATATCTTAAAGCAATTTTAAATACTTTTTACTTTCTTATACGAAGTAATAGATAAGTATTGTAATCATGAAAAAGCCCAATCTCGAGATTTTAACGAAATATGTACATCTTTTGATCTTCCCTGAATCGAGTCTGACAATTCTTGGAATGACATCTGGATATATGTGTGCGTCCGTGTGTTTGTCTGTGTGGAACGGTGTGTGTGTGTGTGAAAATTATATTTTCTTAAATGTTTAAAAATTTATTTTTTAATACCCTTATCTAAACAAATATACCTACTACGTATAAGAAAGTCCAATGTAAGATAGTGCAGATGTTTTTAATTTTCGGCTGGCGACACTTTCTTACAACTGTTGGTAACATTTTGAAAAGTGACGGTTTATTCCGTCGTGACGACAATATTAATATTATCAGTTTGACAGATAATTTAAGTTGGTATACTGGGTTTCCAAGCGCTTATTTCTTTTTTATGAACTCTTCCAAAAATGGCGCAAAACAATGATATTTATATTGTGAAAACGATAGTGGTACGCTAAGAAGCTTGTTAACAATAAATAATACACATAATCATCTCATTATTACTTTGTTTTACATAAAATATTTTTATTTTCTAAATATCACTTGATGTGATTGTGATATTAACGTCTATTGATGATAAATGAGGCAAGTGGTCGTTGGTCGATGACCTATTAACATCGAAATGAGTGATGTGATGCCCAAGCCCAATGGCATTTTCCCAGCTTTTTTATCTCCTTCATTCATGAATTATATATTATAATACGCATTATCATCGTCACAATTTATAATAACTATATTACAGATAAATATTGTGCGCGGATTCAAAAATTAAATTTATCAATTATCATCCGACCTCAATCGTTAATCACCAGATGCTGATGACAGGATGCCATATACTTTATTGCGGTGCTCTTTTTCACCATATTTTAATGGGATTCCAATTTGTCAAGATTTCCCGAGGTATTTGTGGTATTTCCAAGCGCGTGTATGATTCATGTATTGGACTTTGTAAGAAATGTAATAAGTATTAAGAGTGGTTGATGATCAAATTGAGGACATCGTATTAGGAATGTTTGAACGAAAGAATGACAAATTGGTGATGAGAATGCGGTACAAATGCGAGGTCGTTCCCGGAATAAATGGCTGAACTGATTGAGTTACCTACGTACTTTAAAAGTAGTATCGCAGAATAAAATGTCAGAAAAGATTTTGTATAAAACTTTAGAAACATATTTTTATAAGCATCTTTCCTTCTAAGGTCTCTAGTTGTATAATGTATACGATATACTAAACTCTAAACAGAATGTTTCACCGATAATATTGGATTCTTTTAAGTATCCCAGTTAAATATTTTTCATATTGTAATAAGCACTTATTATTATGTAATTTATAAATGATCTGTATCTTAAAAGTTGAAATATATATGTCATTGAAACTAGACATGATTAAAAACGAATCTAATTTATTAATTATTAACCAGGAAGTGTGCCACAACTGATAAGACGAAAAAAGTTGTAAGAATAGTAAATATATAGATTACTTCAAATATTTTATCCAGTTATTTAACCAAATTATTATATAATATATGAATGTGGTTATCTAAAGTTTTTAGCGATGAAATATCAAAGGTCCAAAATCAATCAGTATTTTTTTTTTAATCTAAAGCGTGCTTTGGCGTTTGCTAAATCTATATTTACAGTTTATTTATTAGTATAAGAAGAAGAACATTTAGAATTGTTATTCTAATCATTATAATTTCTTTATAAACACGATACTTCATCAATTTTGATGTATATGAAATATTGGAACACTAGATAAATTTAGAAACATTTTTTTTTTTGAAATGATTAGAAATTTAGATTTTAAAAATGTATGCATTATAATATGAGAATTAACGATGCTATCATAACTAAATGAAATAATTAGGTGCGAATATAAATGATTTAAAATCACATGATTGGTGATACTGTACAAATTATTAAAGTCAATGGCCGTTCCTTGAAAATGCTGATAAACCAGAATCAAAGTCCCGTAAAAGCATATATTACTACGCATTCAATTTAGATATTTAATTTGTTTTTATAAATCTTTTTTTTCTGAACGATGGAAACGTAGTATTTAGATAAACATTACGCACAACCGTAGACTATGATCAATATTATTTAGTACAGTTCCATATACAATAATAATAAACAAATATTGATTCTATGATTTTTCTCAATAATACTTTTTAAAAAACAAAAGTTTTCTACGCACCATAATTTTAAAAATATATATTCATCACCAGAAATGTAATTCCAAAAATTGTCAGACTCGACTCAGGGTAGGCCAAAAGGTGTATTTCTGTTAAAATCTCGAGTTCGAACATTTTCATGATTACTATACTTACTTTTACTTCGTATAAGAAAGTAATAATAGTATCTGATATAATTTACAGAAATTTCTCTTTTACCTATTTATAAATTTATGGGAATAGGTGTAAATGTTGGTTTATATTATTTGACATTGCATAGATAATAGAAAATTTTATATAAATACTGTAATCATTATAGGTAAGGAAGAGGAAAAAAACCACTTACTTCTACAACGTTCTATTGATTTCAGATGAGAAATAATTTTCCGACCGGTTTCGTTTAATTACTGAAAAGTCATGGTAAAAAAGGTGAAAATGACTTCGCATCTAAAATAAATTGAACAACAGAGTTGCCAATTTTAATCACAGTTATTATTGTTTATGGACCTTTGTATAAATGAGCCTTAACATATTATATAGATTTTTAATATACTCATTTCCGATTTCCTGAATTGAGGTCAATAGTATTATAGTTTATGAATGACGTATTTTACATTATACTCGATTCAATTCATTCATCTAATTCGCATTTATCATTATTTTTTTACACTCAGATAAATCTAGAAATTATCAGTTTTGAAATTATATAAAAAAATAGTTGTTAATCAACAAATGAAAGATTCTTAGAAATCTATCAAAATAATTGACACTTTTTACGTTGATACCAAATGAAATATATATAAATTTATATATATATATATATATATATATATATATATATATATATATATATATATATATTATATATATATATATATATATAATTAATATTGAAATTGCCATGTATTGATTACTTCACAAATATTTATATACATAAAAATCTTATACATTTATAAACTTTAGTTTGAGTTTCTGAATGAAGAGAGGGTCTGTGATGTATAAGAAGTATAACGCTGTGTCTGTACTGTATGGATGAAACTTACGACCGCTGCTTATTGCATTATTAAATATTCTTTATTAAAAATGTGATTTGAATTAAATGAACTTTATTAATATTATTATTACGACTGTCGCGACCCTGGGCCGCAAACGACTCGCCGGTTCTCGGAAATAAATTAAAGACAAGCCTTACGTACACACGTATGTGTGTGTGTTTGTATCTATTTTCTCATCTGCGTGCGTAAGATGTTGCGTGCCTTGTTGCACATGTCGATCACGACACGACCAAGTCATATTGTGGCACCATACTGTCTGTTCTGATGTGTGTTCTATATTTTCTTTCTCATTCACATATTTCAGAGTCCACATGTGTTAGTGTGCGTCTGTGTGTGTTGCACATGACGCACGTTCTCTTATTTAATTGGTGAAAGAATCTTACGTAAATTTTAATCAAACAAATTGACATTATTGACAGCTGAGAAATTCTCGCGCTATTTAAATTCAGAACACCCATATAGCTTGAAGGAAATAAAAATCCAAGTCAAATATCGATTATTAAAATTACCGTCAGATCTGATAATTATTTTCAGATAAAACCACAATCGATGCATGGTTTGTTTTCGAGCAAGCCTATAATTCTGTAATTTTTTTAACTATTTACTATTCTGTATTCATTCAATACTTATGATATAAGTTAAGAATTATCTTCGTTTTATTTAGTAGATTAAAATATTTTAAACGTTTTCCATATTATCAAAATGTATTACTGACCAAAACAACACCATCATTTTATTAATATCGTAATATAAGCACAGATTATCTGTGGTATAAACTTTATAGTTATTCGAGGTATTACAAGCTATTTGGCATTAGGACGAAATATATTTATTGCTTCAATCTGAATACTTGTTTCTGAGAGTGTACATTCTTAAACTTATAAATTAAAATACATATATAAGTACCATAGATAAAAATTTATAAATATCGTAAATAACAATTTAAAATAGATAAAAATTTATGAATAACGTAATTCTGTACAGTTATCTATAAGGAACATACATAGTTACAGATATTTGCGCTACCGTCAGATATTTATGTTTCACAAAAAAACTTTATAAATTTTTATCTATTCGAAATAAGAATTTCTATTTATGTTCGGTAAGTTCTCGTTTTTAAAATATATATTTTTAAGAAAGTAAAAAAATGTATATAGCTATCTAAGCTTTAGAGCAACACGGAATAAACGTAATATTTGTAAGAACGTATAAGTAACATATTTCTCTACATGTGCTATAGATTTGCTAAGAATCCCGAAGATAATACAACATTTTATGGCGTGAATAATGGCTCTTCTGAGAAAATGTACGCATTGTATATAAGTCAAACTTTGTTTTCACCGGGTTCAAGTTTCAGTTCTTGAATATCATTTTGCAGCTGCACCTAATAATTCATATTTTGTATTCTGAATAGTCTACAAATTACCAAATCGAATAGTTGTATGTATAAAAAAAATATGTACTACAATATACGATTACATCGGTTTAATATAGTACATTTGCTATTTTCATCATAGCAAACGTTTGGTTCATGTTCAGTGTTGGACAACTCGATTTTTTTAAGTTGAAATTCATAAATACATAAACAACAAATTTCTATTTAATAATTTCAAAATCACTTACATTTTAGTAGCAGGGCTGTCAAAATATTCCTATTGGGCCACAAAATTTAGAACTTTTATAAAGTTTTTGCGAGAACTCATAATAATATTAGGATAACACCATTTTTAAACAATGGTATCCATTAAAAACTCCACTTATAATACAAAAATACTAGTATACACTGTGCGCAAACTACAATGAATTACTGATTGGTCTGTTCTGTTTACGTAGTCCAAACCCAATATATTTTGTCCAGCGCTAACAAGAATATTCTTGTATACGCTTATTATGATTTTACAAATATATGAATATATACCTACATATATCTACTCATCGCTCATGCAATTACAATTAAACATGTTTTTTTAAACGAAAATAATTATACGAACGCAGTAAACATTTTTTTTTTTTTGAATAGTCCCATGTTTTATTACAGACTGTTAAATTTTTACTACTTTTATGAATTACGATGTTGAGTTTCATGATCATGTAACTTTGAAGCATTGCTTATCGTTAATTTGGCAAGAGGAGAATGGTCACTACATGAAAAGAATTTTAATCTATTATTTGACTTTTATTATTGGGTACGAAATTTATCGTTGTAAATAAAAATGTTCAATTTTTATTTATTACCTCTGTGCCTACTTGTATCTCAAGATTGCTTCTAAAGTTATTTATGTTAAGATGCTTAATGGACATTTCCACCCTTTCGAGTGCTAAATTGTAATTTTTCAGTGCAATTTTAAAATGTATTATCATTATATAAAAGTAATTATTATAAGAATAGATTTTGATAGAAATTAACATTTATTTTATATATTTATATACCCTATGTATTTTATTTTATTATTTCACACTAATATGGTAGGATGAGGCGTGGATAATTCTTATAGATTTATGTTTCCATGGAAATAAGAAAAGAAAAAATGATATTACATCAAAGTGGCGCATGATAAAACAAAACGATAAATATGAATCATTTATTTAATATTCAATCAATCTTAGCACCTTTTTTATACATTTTGTATAAAACAGCATAAATTAAAATATTTCTTTAAAATCCAATCTTGATAATGAAAATGGTGACCAATAAAATAGTTTACTCTTTAAGATTATCATTCAATTAATGATGTAATGAACTGCATTTTTATTATTAGTTTTCAAAACAGAAAGATATATAAGCAATATTGCAGTTTTTTTTCTTGTTTTTGGAACAGAATTATATTATTTATTTAAATATTTAGCGCTAATTTAAATCAGGTATTACAACTTTTTTGAAAGGTTCTTGTAATATTACACTATTGATCATAATTTTATTGTTTAAAATTTTATGCATTTAAAGAAATAAATGTTTAAATTATGTGTTTAGGAAATAAACACGTTGAATGATTAATTCTCATTTAACGATAAAGATATGATTTTTACGATGCATGGTTGGTGACACTATTTTAGTAAATGATTAGATCATACACAAAATAAATTAATCTGATGTTTGCTCGATATGAAATAGTTAAAAATAGAAAATATTTTTATTGCAATAATATTATGACTTTTGAACAAAATCACTGGTGCAGTTTCCCACTGCAAAGAATGATACTTATCGAGACTATAATCAGAAATATATGCTTTCAATTTTCTGCAGCGTAAAATTTCAACGATTTTGAAAATACCTAGGCGGCGATAATCCTCTTTCGGAGAAGGTTATCTGGACCAGCTATTAGATGAAATATGTGACGGTTTTGAACATATTTCTTGGGTAACTGTTTCACAGAACACCAAAACTGTTCTAAGTAAAACTTAATTCGATTTTCTTGGAAAAGAAAACCCTCAAGTGTACAACCAAGGAGCGCGTGTTACAAAAAAATAACGTTTACAGTATTCGGCTTTTAAAATACCTTTCATCAATATACTCAATATAGAAAATAAAACACGCAAAACGTGCTTACGTATATATTTTATATTCAAGAATCCTAATAATTTCTTTAGATAAACATTCTTAAAATTATAAACACATATACTCTCTCTTTCTCTAACGCACACATGGGTATTTTCCATTTAGTGTTTAGTGAATGGAATTTTTTTTATGCAAGTTAAATAAGAACATGGATGAATGAGTAATTCGGGGCGAAATAAATTATACTATAATTGCATATGAAAGTATACACCTAAATCACTATCTCGCATTGAGATCAACGCACTTTTACGACAGGTAAAATAAAAGAAAAAAAACTGGTTGACCGCGGTTTTCAGGTAGTGTAGTTTTTAACCACAGAGCAATGTTTCTATTACTTTTTCATTTATTACCTGTCAATTGGTTGATCGAATAATAGGACAAGATTTATGCTTTTATCATTCATGGCATTTTAAGACGATCTACCTCCGGCGAGGCAATACCTCTCTTAATTTTCATTTTATATCAAAGGTTCTTGATTTATTGCACTATTAATCACAATTTTATTATTTAAAATTTATGTATTTAAAAATATAGTAATGTAAGCAGCTATCCTGATGACGACACAAAGATATGATATCTAGTGTGTGTCAGTAAGCGATTAGCTCAGTTTTCCAAAACAATTAATCACAAACATTAATCACAAACTTGTAGTCGATCAACTCATTCGTAGAAACGAGATATCATATGTTTAGCGGAGATATATTTGACATATTACTTTGCGACAATTACAAATAATAGGTTCATGATAAGGTTTAAAATGAAACGAATTTATATTCTAATAAATGACCATATGTATTAACCCTAAACAAAAAATTAGACTATTATAATGAAATTTGAAATGGCATGGCAACCCGTGAAAAGAGGTTGTGTAATAGCATTTCTATTTTGGTCCATTTTTTTAAAAAATATTTCGTAAGTGAACAAAGGAATGATTAAAATAAGAATGATGCATGTAGTATTTTTTCAGCAATTAATGATATCCAATTTTTTTATTAAATATTTTTTGTTTGTTTAATTTTCATCCATGAATTTTTATTCCCTAAAAATAAGAATTAATTTGAATTTATTTATAAGTCTAGAATTATTATTTTGTATAATTCTCTAATATTTATATGATTGTATCTTTTAAACAAAAGCATATTTGAATTATAATTTTATATTCAGGGCGACTTAAAAATAACATGTTTAATAATTAGTTTTGTAGTTCCCTATATCGAGTTTAACTAACAAACAGGAACACAAAATAAATTCAAATAGATTTAGAGAAAAGGCGTTTCAAAGGTTAGTAAAATATTAAAAATAGTATATATAAATATTTTTTAGGCGTTAGTTCATTTAAATACAGCGTAATGAATAAGTATTTTCTTGAATTTTACAGCGTTTAAATTTTAATATCGTTCTTATCTAAACAAAACATACCTACTAATATAAGAAAGTCCAGTGCAAGACACTGCAGATGCATTTAAAGTAACGTATAAACAAAATTGGAAAATTCTGAATAACTTTTGAGTTATATATTACGCTACAAGAATAATTGCAACTTATAATAAATGGAGAAAAGCCCACAAATTATAATTATGCCTAAGTGTAGAGAATCGTTAAGTTACGAACAAAAAATGTTGGTAACACAATTCTAGGAAGTGTCCGCCCGTGATAGGAAGCTGACGAAATAAATTTGTAAACGCAACAAGAATTGCATCAGTAACAATGTATCATAGAAAAATGCCGCGACCTTCGTTGGGGGACGGCAGCTGGTTGGCCCGACACTCACTACGTCATAGTTCGGCCCCTAAAATAACTTCCACAGCACAGACCGCCAGACCAGACGTCGAGAGAAATCCCATTTCAAATTTGGCATCCGTCATAAGAAAAAAACACTACCACCAGGTAACACTTGACGATGTGTATAACATGTCTGGAACTTTTTGATATGAAGCCAATGAAAACATTGCGTTACTCTGTCTACCAAGAAAATATATTGAGTCATTTTTACCGAATAGAATATCCATCAGAAAAAGAAAACGAAAACAAAAAAACTGCGTTAATGCGTAAAAATGTTATATATTACACTGGGATATATTAATTTTGTGGTTCAAGAAGTCAATATTGTAATCTTGTCAATAAACCATTCCAGGAATCAATATTGAATTGACTGGCAATAATTAATCAAAGTGGCTCGGTAGCAAGACGTATTTCATTCAATAAGTTTTTGCTTTTCTCGGAATGATAACGTAAGGAATTTTTTCAACGTCAGCATAATACTGATAAAGATCTATCTATCCTTACTTTTTTGTTGTAAATCACAATTTTGCAGAAGTTGAAACTCGTAGATAGTTTAAGTTTCATTCCGAGAAAATTCTTAGAAGTTGTGCTACCGCAGTGAAAACAATAGCTTCCGATTATTAAAAAAAACGTAAAATAAGTGCAATAAGTATTTGAAGTGAAGAATTTTTAAATTTATAAATTATAATCAATTGAAATAATGCATATGTCGTCTATGCATTCTGTTAACATTTATAGAAAGAGGTCGCTACTCTTTTTCTAAAAGGGGTTCTCCGTGGGGTTTGTCACGTAGTACTAAACACACGGTCCAGTGAACGGCCTAGTTTGTTTACATGCAACCAATGAGAGACCTGGAAATATTTTCCCAATAGGGACAGTTATACGGATACTTATATATTTATTATTTAGTATAATACAACTTAACTTCTGAACTCCTAATTAACAGAAAATCGCATCTAGATTAAGATTATAAGTTAACTTTATACACAATTTTGAAACTATTAATGCACATATACACATTTATGTTCTTAAAACGCTTAAAAATAATAATTAATAAAGCTATAGCGTATAATAATTTAAGAAATAATTGAAACTCCTACAAACGCTTTTATTTAATTAGTGACAGCACTGATCGTCAATTTCAAACAGTATCTGTGCTTATAGAAAAGTTTGAATATTGAATACTAAATATAAACAGGAAGATTGAAGAATAAAACTAAACATTGCAAAATAACATGCTAATATAGGATGGGCCATCTGTTAGTTTCTTATTGAAAATGTTATTAAAACTACATCGTTCAATACAGTCAATGATTGTTGCTTTATTTATGGAAAACAATCTATCAATGTCAAGCGCGTCAGTGTTGCAAACTGTTGAAATAACACGCACTTCAAAAAGAAACCAACAGATGGCTCATCCTATATTAGCATTTTATTATTTAATTTCGATAAAGAAGTTATTTTTCAATGTCAATATTAATATTTTCTTCATTTGTCGACGTTAGTATACTGAAAACATTACGGAGCAAAAAGGCAGCAACAACATTATAATTTATATTTCAGAGGCGAATAATTATTAATCCTGGACGTTTTAAAGCAAATGAATGATAATTATAATAATGATATTCGTGGTAAATATGTTATTGTCACCATAACAAAAGTTTGACTCATATCAAATATAACTACTAATATTTCTGCAGAAAATATGTGGAATTGAATGTTGGATGGCCATGGCACTCAGAGTGTTTGGTTTCCTATGAATGAAAAGAGAGATTGACCGAGCACACCGTTCGTTCGGTTGCAACTGAGCACGTAGCCAACGTATTCGAATGTGATGCAATATCATAAAACAATTTCACCCCATAACAATATCTAAAAAATAATTTAAAATACATTTCTACTTGAATATCCTTTCAATCAGCATCAGCATTGTCACGATTGCAACTATACTAAAAATAATATTAGAAGCGATTTACGTCAGCGCAGTATTTGTATTTATGTCTCATATAAATTGTGTAAGCGCAAAGAAGATGAAAATAGTTGTTTTCGATTGTTTCCTAGGATTTTCTGATGAGATCTCTTTCATTGTGATTCGTGTCCGGCCCGGATAGCTCAAGTGGGGTTGGAACGTTGCAAATAAAAACGTTTTAGTAAACCTAAAGTGTGTTTTCTGAACAGTTGTTGATTTTATTTCGAGTATACATTTCAACCTAGCATGTATGAAGTGTTAAGACATTATGAAAATATCAACCTATATATTGTGACTTCTTGTCCTTGGTCCTTGTAATGTTATTGTTTAGGAAATGAATACTTGAGCGACACAATTCGCAGCAAATCATTTTTATTAAAATGATCAATAAATTTTGATGCGTATACAACACTCACTGTTGTGGGCTGAGGCGACAGATACTCTCATTCTTATATGAGTTATATCTTCGACGGTCATCTTCTCTTTGGTTTGGATAGGAAAAGGAGTGGGTAAATCCGATAATATCGATGGTGCTCGGTGTGTGTAATGTCGTTTCCTCTACACACACTTTTTGTATCCGCCGCTGTTTGCTATGCCCCCAAGAATGGAGGGGACCACCCGCCATATATAAATATTTCGCTGCCGTGGCGCGTACTCAAAACTGACAAGTTCGTGCTTTCAAAGACATCGACGTTGTGTGTTTTTAAATTATTCATCGTTCAACACCATTAAACAATTATTATTGATGTTTATCTAACTTGCTTACCTAGTACTGATAAATATTATATTTACTTTTGAGCGGGGTTCGGCGATTATTCGCAAAATTGTTTAATTCTTTGGGTTTCATTGAATTTGTGAGTGAAAATGGCAATTTCAAAAGTCGTTATTGTTCTTGTGCTTACAACTCTATTCGTCAATGTGATTGCAGCGAGTTTACTCAGAAAAGTAAGTTGATTATTGATATTTTAATCAAATATAAGTTAGAAGATGTTTACTTTAGAACCACTTGCATTAAATATGTGAGCTGATACGAGCTTACCCAGCATAGCATGTTATCGATATATAACTGCGTCTTGTTCTCTAAATATATCATATATGTATATGTATGTAACAAACACATATGTGCGTGCTACTTGATTATAGTTTTAGGCAATAAAGGGATATTTAAAAAAAATCTTTTTGGTTTTCTAGAGTAATCAAATATTTTTTTATGTAATTAAATTTCGTAATTATAACTTACACTTATGGAAATAAATTTTTATTCATAAAAGAAAGCAAGTCTTTATTTTTGGTTAAAAATTCAAGGCCATTCTTACTACGCGGCATACAGATTACGGATTGGCGGGAAACAACATCACGGGTCACATGGCATTACTTAATTAATATAAAAAGACACGGTGTAAACAAGTATACCTATTTTGGATCACCGCGCGCCGGTGAGACGAAAATAAAAGTTATAAAAACACAAACTGCGTTGCATTTTCTACGGCAGATCGATGGCTGGGTAGACGATGAACGAATCGTCTAGAAATGTTGACAATTCGGATATAAAAATATACTTAGGCACTCATTCAATTGACTCTTGAACACAACTATAAATAATTTCTTTGATACAATTTAGTCAATTTCAATTAAATATATTAGACAACATAACTATTTATTACATGCACAACTTTATAGCTTTTATGTACAAATTATCAAATATATGTCAAAAATTATGAAATAAAAGCTATAACTACATTTTCGGTGCATGAGCGCTTTACATCTTGTGGAAGTATTTTTTTTATGCCAAACGTCTTTACATTTTCTTGGTTTAATAATATAATTCCTAAGCATCGGCAACTCGCAGTATTTGCTGGCGGATTTAGTTGCTATATGGGGCTGCGGCAGTTTACAACACAGACGCGCTTGACATTGATAGATATGTAGTGTCAAACTTCCTTACAACGAATGTTTGACACTACTTATCTATCAAATGCCAAGCGCGCCAGTGTTGCAAACTGTGGAAATAGCACACACTTCAAAATGAAATCAACAGCTGGTCCAACCTATAGATTGTTTATCGATTCAATCAATCAAATACAACGGAACTTATTTGATGTAATTTACAATTTTAAAAATATGCTCATACAAAACAACTAGATTATTTTTGATTTATTTTTCTAATATATCAAAATAAACAAAATATGTTTTATTTATTTAAATATATCATATTACATGCTCATTATTAAATGTAACACGATTCAATATTTAAATTAATTATAACATGAGATACAAAATTATTTACTCTACCATTATCATTAATTTTTATTGACGCATCTAGTCATAACGATATTCTTATTCAAAAATATAATATATGTCTCGACTTCTGAATAAAATATGGACCATATCGTAATTTAAACAAAATTGCAATTACGCTACAAGTATAACCATATTTTTTAGTTGCCCTGATGCGCCAATCAAACCAAAATTTATTCGGTCTTAAATACATTTGCACTTAAAAACTACCAAATATATATATTTTTTTTTATAGAAATTTGATATTATGCTATATTAAACACATTTTAATATTTTAGGTAAATTTGATCTAATTCTAAATCGATCTGATTAAATAATACAGCTTGTATGTCTTTTTCCAACGATTTAATATCATATTTTTGTTTGATTCCAGGAAAGAAATCACCTGGAGGATACAGCGCACAAAGAAAACGTTACAGAAAATAAAATTGTGGTTTGTGAAAATCTTGCGCCTTGCGGTTGGGGAGTCTATAAACCGTTCCACAGGAGTATGCTGTATTTCATGAAAAATGAGTAAGTATTTAATTTATGTAGGAATCTTTAAAAATATATCTAAATTGTTGAGAAAATAGGAATGATAGCTGTAATAAATATGTATTAATTTTTGTAATTCTTTATTTGCAGATGTGAATGTCCTCAGGGTAAGAAGTGTGTTCGTGTGGAAGACGATGTCTCTATATCAGCGTACGTTTACCGTTGCCGAGTGGAAGAGTGACATTTCGTCAAATAAACAGACTGAAAGTGCATATCCGCCCAACAGTTTTTTAATAGACAATCATTCTTAAAATTTATTTATGACTTCATATGTAGTGCGTGTTGGAGAAGCATTGTATATAAACATTCATTCAGTATTCAAAACTATGTTTTAATAGTACTTATTAATAGATTTGGCAATTTATTGCAAGTTATCTCAATAGTATAGAAACACCTTTATCATTTATATTTTAGATTCTCCAATTATGAGAATATATTCACGATTTTTTTAAAAAAATATTATGCATGTTTTAGTGCAATAGACTAAAAACTTACTTTTTAAGACTAATGTTAATGTAGAGAATTCATTATTTTTGGGTTTAGAATATTTATTTGTGCTATGTTTTTTACATTTGTGTATTTTTATTCAGTATTTTTGTTTCTCATTATATTTGTCGAATAGAGATTGATGATTGAACACGTTTAAAGCTATTTGTATCACTCCATTAAAACTATTCGCTAAATAAATTAAATAACTTCAAACATATATACACTCAATTGGACAACAGTTCAGATTTAAGCTTTATCGTAAAACACTTAAAATTATGGTAATCAAAAGGCTAAAGTTCAAGCGAGAGAGTGGCGCAAACGAGCAAGATGCGAACGATTTTCAATTTGTATACTAAAATCCAACTTCTAAGAATTTCTATAAATTGACACTAGGGCGGCGTAGTCATTTTGTTAATTACCTTGCTATCTTGAAGGTTGTATAATTACTAATTTCACTACATTTTACCTTAAGAGTACACTGTAAAAAATTGTGTATATTTAAAGCACTTTAAAGTAAAACAATATGTCAACATTATATAATATTACTTGAATTTCATTGTAGAGTTTGGAATCAGTCATATTTAAATTTTATCTGTAATTCATTAAAATTAATGTATATCATCTCCCATGTTTTTTTTACAGTGTACACGAATAACAGGATTTATAGTAAATGTTAAGATATCAGAATGAATTATTTTGTAAACAGTGTTAACAAAATAAAACCAATAATTTATTGAAACATTTATTTGCCTGTAATAATTAATAATTGTCATACGATATAAAATTGTATATATATAAAAACTTTCAAATACATTTATATTTAATAATAATAATTAGAAGAAACCAAATATGTATTTAATATTCGGAATGTCAACAATAATATGTTTTGAGTATAAAAAAATTTGCGATAAAAATGTTTGTATATAAAAATACTAGAAGTACAAATGTTATAATATCAAAATCAACAATCCTTCATTTAAAAATAAAATAAACGTTTCCACCAAGATACTAAAATAGAAAACATGCATTGGTTTATCCAAAAACAAACTTTTTGAGCACAAACGTGACAAATCCTAATTCGAAAGCAAATCAATACAAATATTTTTAATAATGTAAAATAACGATTACAATTTCTTAAACATATCTCCAAGACTACAAATATGTGGACATGTCATATTTATGCTCTAAGCTCAGTGCAAACTAGAATTACAAGGTTGTATGTTATATGGGAAATACAGAGCCATGAAATTCTAGTTTTGCATTAAAAATGAGATTACTCCGGTTCATTTCCAGTTTTAGCTCGTTGCAACCGCTCCGGATGTGAGCATGCTAATTGAGAAAAATCCCTAACTACATCATTGAACGTGTCATCACCTGTTATACCCTGTTCAGAATCTTTCATTTCCTCGTTCAGTCGTCCTAATCTTAACAAAGTGACAATATCAGCGTTCGCCTCGGTGATTGCGATCGCAAGAGGTTCTGTACCGGTGTTATCTTGAAGATGTTGGTCAGCACGGTGTTTTAACAGTAAACAAACTTGCGCTGTATGATTTAACTCTACGGCTAAGTGCAATGGGGTTCTGCCTTCGTTGTCCTGAGCGTTAATTTTGGCACCGTTTAAGATTAAGTATTCACATGACATCACAGAGCCCTGGAAATGAATTTCATGTTTTCTTCGTAGTTTTGATCACACATATGTGTATATTATTATGCTATTATATGATCAGAGCTCAAGAGTGTATTATACGGAACATGCGAAAAGAATAATCATTCAAAAATATTATAAGCAGTGCAACAAGAAATGATCTGCAGTGTTTTGCGCTGGCATTTCTTTGACTAGTAGATAGATAGACCTGTTTAGATAGGTATGATACTAAAATGAAAATATAATAAATTGTTATTGTATAAAGAGGAACAATTATATTTTTCATAACAATTCTATTTTTGTTGCACTTGTTTCGAAGCATAGTTAAAAAAAAAATTAAAAATCCAGAGCAGCTAAATCGAAAGCTATTACAAAAAATAATTTGAAAAAAAAGTATATATTACTGTATTGCCTTTCGTTTACTAGATAAGTATATTTTCGAAATAATGCATAGTTTTTTTCTTAAAATAGACAAAAACTGAAAACGGCTGGCTTCAAGTAAACTACTACTTCCAGTTGATCAATTGTTGCAGAAAACTATTTTGTCCTACTAAATTTAGTCTTAAATGCTTTGTTTCATTATATTAAATTAACCCGTTTTTTGAATTTAAGTGCATAAAAACGCGTGCCTGCTGTGGAAATGAAATGTTTAAGAGGTATTTGTGGTGTATCAAAGAGAAACAGAAAATGTCGTACATAGAATAGGTGAGAGACAAATGAGATGGTATGGTCATGTTAAAAGAGTATCGAATGAAAGACTAACAAAAAAGATTAATGATTAAGAATGAGTTGCGCGAAGAAGAAAAGTTGTGAGCAAGCGAAATAGAAGAGCATGTATGAAGAATCTAATGAATCCGAATGAAGCGATAGAAGTTTGTAAGGATAGAATTGAATGGCGAAAGATTGTCAAGATGTGAATGAATGTAAAGGGTTTTCTGCCACCCTATATGATGGAAATAGGCATGATATTATGTATGTATGTAGACAGACATTTATTGTAATTGTTCAATACGGATTAAGAGAAGTAAAAACGCACAATTTCGTTAAAATCTCGTCTTTTTCGTGATAACAATAATTACTCGTGTAAAAATATAACAACATACGCAATGAAAATAGCATTATGAAACGGTATAAAACGTTATAAAAGTGAAACAGCGCTAAGTCGAAAACTACGCTAAGTAATAAATATGATTGATTTATCGTGAATTAGTTCTAAGTATATTAAAAAATATATAGATAATCGAAGAACGCTGTTACAAATTGACGTTTAAGCGAATCGCTTTAAATGCAAAGTACACGAAGCATTAAAAATGTATATAACGAAATAGCACTAAAGCAAAGTGTTAAATAAGATTAACACATTGACTGCCCATAACGCCTCTGAGGCGTTCAGGCCCTCCTAAATATACTATATTGGGCAGCGAATGTGGTAAGTAGTCATTCAGTACTATGTATAAAGAAAATAAGTGATATTTATTCGTGATTAGTGAAATGTTATTACGAGAAGCATGTGTAAATAATATTAAACAACGTTAAATTATGTTAAGTGAAACCATTTACTAATAAATTAAATAAAAGTATAAATTACGCTTAATATCGCCTGATGTATTGCGCTCCGCCCTTTATCCTCCAAATTCATCCAAAATTTATCAGCCCCTAAAGCAAACGCCTCACACATAACCGGTATATTATGTGCGAACGCTGCTTTATACAACAATAAATCCGCGTGCAATTTTGAAATATCTTCTTCATCTGTAACAAATTTATAATTTCCAAAAATCCAAACAATTTTCCCACGGATTTAACAGACCAATAATTTCATTATCTTCACCACCAGTTGAATCCTGGTCACTACTCAAATCAATCGAGCCAGATAGCGGCTGTTTATCCAAATCACTTCCAAACAATAACAAATCCATTTTACACGATTTCTCATCGTTATTTTCCGTATTTGACTTTTCATCAAAATTGTCCGCAGATGTGGTACGTTTATCAATTTGCTCATTTAATTCGGAAGTCGGATTTGCAGAGATTGATAAAGCACGTTTCTCGCGTTTACGTTTTTGGTTATCACAACTTCTCGGTCTACGTCGTAACTTACGTACACTCCATTTACGCACGCCTATTTCGGTTGAGCTCGAGCGAGAAGAACGCGGTGTTGGTGATGTGAACGATTGCAGATCGCGGACGAAACGTCTTTCAACATATTTTGATTTTATCCACGATTCGCGAATTGTTCTGTAATGTAGGGTATAACATATTCAATAATATAAGGAAATAGAAGAACATATAATATTTAGTATATTTCATAAAATAATAATAATGAATAAAAAGAAATAAAATAAACATAGAAAAGTATGCGTAATATTTAAGTAAAAATAAATTAATACTTACGACCGATATAAAAATGTGTTTATATATGTTACCGCTAAAGCATGTAATTCAATTATTCTATATATTAATGATGTACTTCAGTTAGAATATGAAAATTCTACACTTCAACTAGTTATTTTATAAAATATCTAGTTATTTCATGTAATAACGGTTGCGTGCCAGTTAAAGTACAATAACAATACTATTATTTGAACATCTAAAAAACTCTAGGTAGTTACTTAGAATATTTTCATGGCCATCTTTACGAACAAAAATTTAAAACACCAGTCTAATCTTTCCTAAGCAAATATTTTAATGGAAACAAGTGATTTACTTATAAAAAAACTGATAAACTAAAAGGGAGGTCTTCCTACGATAGGACAAGGTTTAGGTTTGAAAAGCCCCAGTTGTAAAGAAAACAACAATCAAATCTTTTCAAAATAGTATCACTTGTTAAAGTATTAAATACAAATATATTTCATAGTTTAACGAAACGTTCTTCGCTATTATATAAAATTACTAGTTAAAGCCTTATAATATGAGTTTATATTATACTTTAAAGGACGTGTTTAGTTATTTTATAGATTAACTTGTTATTCTGTTATAACGATTTATAAAGTTTAACGATAACATATACACTAAATAAATATTTGTACACAATAAAAAATTCAGAATAATAATAAAAACACAAAAAAAAACTTAAATTTTCTTAAAATTCTGATACGACTGAGTTCGCAAAATGTTTTATATACACTTTTCATGTTACTGTGTTCGCAAAAAGTGTGCGATACAAAAAATGTGTTTCATACCCTATTAATACGACTTAGTTGGCAATACGTTCTTAATATTGTTTCTCAGCAAAGCTTATGAACATATTTTACAAGCGACTAAATTTGCAAAGCGTTCTAATAGCATTTTCATGTGACTGAGTTCCCAAAACGTATTTGAATTTTATTAAATTATATAAACCGTTCATAGGATGAAGTTCGCTAAGAATAATTATGCATTTGAAGCGAATAAGTTAGTGGTATATATATATTTTCGCGTAATGTTTTCATACATTCTTTTTACGGTTAAGTTTGCGAAGCATATTTATGCATTTGAAGAGAGTGAGTTTGTAAAATATTTTAGTATATTTTTCATATGATCGCAAGTTTTCATATAATGTTCATACGACTAAGTTTCTGAAGAATATTTGCACTTGAAGTGAATAAATTTATAGAAGATGTTAGTATATATGTTTGTGCGACTAAATTCACATGTTTTCAAACATTGTTCATGCGACTAAGTTCACCAATACTTGATATGCCTAAGTTTATATATTATTTTCGATTGTTTTAGCCTTTACCATGTGAAACGACATATCTTAAGATAAATAAATTAAAATACTATGTAATTTGTTTCACGAGATATGTTATTTGATTACTATAGTTTCACCAACGCTGTGGCATCATCAGATCGTACAGTGTTGCTGAAACTAAGTTATCAAATAAAATATCTCGCGAAAAAACATTATTTATCTTTATATAGTATATTAATATATATTTTCATACGACTGAGGTTTCTATAAATAGTTCGTGTAACTATGCTGCAATTCAGAACAAATATACAATTCCATAAAAATAATCTGCAAAATGTTGAAAAACCTGTTGTCTTATAATGAATACATATTTAAGAATAATTCATTGCTAAAAACAAGAATTATGTTCGATATATTTTATAGATTTCACAAATGTTTGATTTCTAATTCAATTAAATGGGTTTAAACCCTTTTACAGATTCTCGTTACAGATCTATAAACTCGCTCGGAATCGCACCATAAATTTGCGAAGCGTAAATTTTACAAAATAATAAACTAGAAAACCGTTAACTATTTTATAAAAATGCAACTGAGTTAGCAGGATTTTTAAACAATACATATAGCAACAAAATTATTTACAAGCAAATTAATAAGTAAATAAGAAACACAATAATATATTAGGCATATGATGATACATCAAATTAATGTATGAAATGTCTTTCCACAAAAATTACTCACCCAATACATTTCGGTGTCGCTTTAGTGACATCTCCTGTAATATTGGCTTCATAGACTTTATTTACAATAGTATTCCCTAACTCTGCCATTACTTTAACGATTTCTGGTTCCCAGTCATCCAAAGTTAAAGATCGTACTTTGCTATAATGCACTCCAAGACTTCTATGTACTCCGGAACACTCTAATAATCGAGCCTAATATTACAAAATAAACTATATGGGGGTAACAATAACTAACCAATGCATAAAGTTATTCCTAGATTTATACTGGCCCAATGCGGATTTGGGCTACCACAATCACAGCAATAATTATTTCCTGGTATTTTTAGTAACTGTTCCCACATTCTAAAAATAACACAAAAATAATCAATCATCTTATATATATTTTAGTTAGTAAATAGTACCTAGCTTTTCTTTCTTTGGTTTGTTTCCGAGCAATCATTTTTTCAATATCAATTGTCGATGAGGATGAATTGATCGCCTCGTTGGATTTATTATCTTCCCGGGCGCTCGATTCGGATAAACTTTGCTGAATTGCAGCCCCGATACCACGTTGCATTGCCGAAATCCAAGCTTCGAACATTTCGGATGAATCAGCTTGCAAAATATGACTTCTAATAAAAGAATTTTATATAAAATGAAATTGTTTCATGGTTAAGTTTTTGATTAAATTACTTTGATGGGGACAAAACTTCGAAACAAAACCGACGTTCGCCTTCAAAAAGAGGTTTAACCGAACATAACCTAAGATCTTCTTCCATTACTGTTACGTTTTCTTCACCTGTACGTTTCCTAAATAAAAGAGAACACATATTGATTCATACTAAACTGTTTTACAATATGAGATGTTGCATTCAACAGTTAATGGTGTAAATTAAAGAGTAATTTTATTTTTAAAGTGTGATGTGTATCCTCCATTTTTAAACTTGACAGTCAAATCATTATGGCGTCAAAGTACAAGACCGCATTTTGTATTATCTTATTAAATTAGACATAATTACTAAATTTAAAGTATACAAAACTTGTTTTGATTTACAAATTTATATTTTTATTTAGACATGTTTGGGATACCATCAAATTGCACAAATAGATTTAGTGAAAAGGCGTTTTAAAGGTTAGTTAATTATTTAAAATGTTATATATACGAGTATATATATATATAAATATTTAGTTCGCTTTTAATTTTATTTGAAAACTAAAAAACATTCGGCCATAATAATTTTTAATGTAGCGTAATGAATAATTACATTTTCGTGAATGTCTAAAATATTGTATTTTAATATCCTTCCAATCTAAGCAAAATATACCTACGACGTATAAGAAAGTCCAGTGCAAGAAATTGCAGATGTTTCATACCTGTAAACCAATTGATTGTCATATAAATAAAACCATCTTCTGTTCCAAGTTTTAAATGCATTTGAGGTTCTTTTAAACAAATATCCTTCCATTTTGGGGGCACTTTTATCATTTATATCTGGAATATTCTCTTTATTTTGTACAATAGAGTGTCGGTTTTCCAATTCTTTTTCTAATTTTGATGTAGATTCTCTCATTATTCCTACCTTATTTTGGAATATAATATTTAAAAAGTAGTTTTTACCCAATAAATAATAAAATACCCTGCCAATATATAAAAAATTTCTAAAATTAATTAATTTTAAATACCTCATCAGCTAACGATTTCAAAAACGAATCCAGATCTTCACAAAGATCAGATCCTTGATGATAGTAAGTACTGCAAGCATGCATGTATGATAACATCTGTGAAGTTAAAGATACGATCATTATATTACGAAATAAATAAATTATTACTATTTAAGCTAATGATTAAAAAACTTACAGTTCCAATAATCTCATGCCGTTTTCGCGTCTGTAACATTGAAACTTTATAAACATAATCTAATGCCGTATGACTGAAACACGAACGAGTTGCAAGCAATAAATTTTGGACTTCTTCGACTTCCGGCTGTCGACTGCGAGCAACTTGAGAATTTCTCAATAAAGTATTATCTAATTCAGTTGAGATTTTCTCAAAATGATGTTTATGCTCTTTCACTTCTTTGATATCACTAAAAATGTTCGGTTTACAAAATTAAATCAAAATTTAAAGCGAGCCTTAAGGTTGCGTAGGAATTCTTTTTTCTTCAGGTTTTTAAGCGACCTTAAGGCGAAGTCCTCTTGCAAACTAAATGTGTTTTATAAAGAGTCGCAAGAGGATTTTAAATTTACTAACTTTTTGATGAATGAAGTTAAATTTTTAAGCACAGTTCTTGAAGCTTGATCTAATAGAATCGTATGAAATTTATTCATTTCTTGTAAAGCGTGTATAAGTTTATTTAGCGTAGCCATCACTTCAGCATCTGCTCGAAAATGCATAGTTACATCCCATAAACTATTTGCAAATAAACTATAAACATTTTCACAATTAAAAATAATTCAAACTTTTATTATAATGTGCATTAACTTATTAAACTAATACCTTTGATGTGCTACATAAGATTTGCCGCTATCAATCATTAAACCGCATTGTTTTAAGACTTTATCTAATTTCTGCTCTAAATTTTCGATGTTTAATTCTTCGTTTTCTAAATAATTTCTAATTGCAAAAAAATTAGGACAGTGTTTCTTGCAGAAAAAACGTGTAGATATTACCTAAATTTTGGCGAATCTCGCAGACACTCTTCTAATTCAATCTTACACTTCATTTTTAAGTATTAAATGCACACAAATTGTTTTAATTACTGTTGAACATTCCTCTGCGTTGAATCACCACACATACACAAACGTCATAACTGTCATCCAAGGAAGCTGTCATCTGTCAAGTATCTAATGTGAAAGCTGCTACAGAAGTACAAGATTTCAAATAGAAGTACACGAAGCTAGTTATGGAAGTATTTGAAACTAGATATTTTAAATTTAATCTTAAGTTTATAATTTATAAGTGTTTAATTTTCAATAAACTAATTTGAATTTTTAAATGTTACTTTAAAAAATATGACGTCCAACTGACATCCGTGCTTGACTATTTAAATTATGTTGAAAGTTGAAACAAATCAATAACCGGAATTTTTTTAGTTATACTCTGGAATAACTATATATTTAACCTTACTTTTCCCGAGTAGTCGTCGCATAGTTCATACTAGTTAGAACTGACAGTTCAGTAAAAATAAAAACAGTTGTCATTTCAGTAGAAATACATTTTAAATTTATTTAAAACGAATTTCGACAGTAAAATGGTTACAGATAAGCCTGTGCCATCATCTAACAATCCGCTTGAACAGTTTGTTTTATTAGCTAAATCAGCTAAAGGTGCAGCATGTTTGGAGTTAATAAAACAAGTTCTTGAGGCACCAGGTGTACATGTTTTTGGAGAATTGCTCGATATGCCTAACGTGTCCGAGGTGCAAAGTTTTACTCTTAAATATATGCGAATAACTACTTATATAAATGTTTTACTGTAGCTTCAAAACGGATTACACAGCAACTACTACAATACTCTAAATTTATTCGCATACGGTACTTATAGACAATATTTAGAAAATAAAGCTAAACTTCTGGATTTAACGCCGGTACAAGCGAAAAAATTACAACATTTAACTATTGTAACATTGGCAACACGAACTAAGGTAATATCGTTCTATTCTATTTTAGGGAATGGGCTAAATATTCTATATGTTTTAGTGTATACCTTATTCGGTTCTTCTGGATGAATTGGATATAAAAAATGTCAGGGACTTGGAGGATTTGATTATTGAAGCTATTTATGCTGGTAAGTATGTGGCTACAGCCATATTGATTTAACTATAATTTGCATAAATATCTGCAGTGTTTTGCACTGAATTTTCTTATACGTAGTAGGTATATTTTGTTTAGATAGCAAAGATATTAAAATAGTAAAATTTATATATTTAAGAAAATATAATTATTCTTTACACTATATTAAAAATTATTATGGCCGGACGATTTTTAGTTTGCAAATATACTTAAAACCTTAAGCAAATATTTATATATAATATTTACTAACCTGTGAAATGTGTTTTCACTAAATCTATTTGTGACAATAGATGTTAAATATAAAATAATTTGAATCTATATTACGTTCCTGTAAACAGTTGACATGCATAGTAGATACGATTTATTAAATATAATTTCCCATATCTACGTAACTATGGCAATATAAATAAGAAAAGTAAGAATTTCAATAGCAATTTTCTTGTAACTGGTACACTTTTTGAAGAAAAATTTCAAACAAAAGTTGTGCGAAATATTAATATCTTTCATTTTAATTGTAACTCTTTTTACTGCAAGTGCAGCCGTTTAGTAGATAAAACACAAAACAAATACTAGAGTAAACAACACTTCCGGCTTGAATATTTGTTTCAAAATAGGAGGTTTTCTTTCCAGCTATATACAAATCTTAAGTTTAAAGTTTCATAATTTTAGCTTCAACAGTTTAGGTTGTAGAACGCGCGCTCTCTCTCTCTCTCTCTCTCGCACACACTAAGGCAGACGTCATTCCAAAAAATAGATTCGATTCAGTAAAAGTTAAAAGGTGTATTTCCGTTAAATTCATGATTACAAAACGTATTACTTCGTATAAGAAAATAAAAATTGTGGCTAGACTAGTGATGGTTTGGATGCTAGGGCGGCGTAACAAATATATATTTAAAATTAGGAATTAAAAAATTACTGCCGAGTATTTTTTTCACAGATATTATCCATGGTAAACTAGACCAAAAAAATAGCCTGCTTGAAGTTGATTATGCGATTGGACGTGATATTCGTCCGGGTGACGTAGGGATAATTGTTTCAACATTGCAAGAATGGTGTGACGCTTGTGATGCCGTTTTGGGCTGCGTTGAAGTACAAATTTTACGTGCAAATACGGAGAAAAATAAAGTTGTTAAACACAAAGAAGCAATCGAAAACGAAGTATGATTATATGACAGTAACATTTTTAGATATCTAATGTGAATTCCTGGTTTTAGATCGTCAATATTAAGAAAACATTAAAATCTCAAGCTCAATCACAAGTTGCGTTAGATACGGATGAAGCAATGACTACGGATAGCCGAGAGGCTTTACCCGGTACGGAAAAGGGCAAAAAACCAGCGAAAGCTAAAAGTATTCGTAGTAGTGGTAAGTTTTGGCAAAAATCGTAACATTGTTAACCGAAATTGTATTGTTATGGCAATAAATGTAATAAATAAAGGCACTATACTTGCGCAAAACTACATACTTAAACGTTTGCAAATAAAAATATTAAAAGGTTTTTAAAATACTAAGCCTGCTCTAAAATGTAACCAATGTGACTAAACCATAACCAAGATTATACGGCTTATTTGCGGTTACGTTCTTAAATTCTATATATATATATTAGTTATAAATATCCAGAAAATCAGGTTACCTTTTGGAATATGCAATAACTTTATTCAATATAAATAACCGTTTTTAATTTAACCATATTATGAACAAAAAACATTCTTGAAAACGCCATTTATTAAGATAATACTTTCTTAACCGTATATCAAAATATTCATTTGTTAAAAGGGCTTTAAGCAATCCTTAAAGTAATTAAGATACCCGTCCTTATAGGGACTGTTTCGCAAACAACCCACTTAGATTAGACCTTATTGTTGTTATACGTTAAAGCCAGGTTAAATTACGAATAAAATTTTCAAGTGAAAATGCAAGTATAGCGCCATGAACTAGCAACAATCTTAGATTTAAATAACCAAGTTTTCGTTATTGTACAGTACTTATTACTCTAATTTATATTAAATTATTAATAAATATTATTGAAAGTTGAATGATCTTACCTTTATTCAACCCGTAGATCACTGAAAATACTTTGTTTTATTTGTTAGGATTTCTTGGTTAGTTTCATATCGTACCCTTTTTTACCACGTAAAATGTACACATTAGTGAATATTTATTATTTTAAAATAATTTTAGATTTACATTAGTTTGCTTAAAAACACCATAAACAAAACTGAATGTTGAAAAAATGAATACATAATACGGTTAATTATGTGTTATATATAATAAGGAATTAATTAATTTTGTTTCAGTTGTTGATTTTATTTTTATAATCACGGTAAATATACGCACTTTTCTTTTTACAGTGAAAGTGCTAGTATAATTCAATTCAATGTTTATGCATTTTGGATAGTTTAAAACTATGTTCTTTTAGAAATAAATTTACACAGCTGTATCTTCAATTTGAAAATGATTATTTTTAATTTACACGACTTCTACCGACTTTAGACGAATGTGATCATTTTGAGCATGTTTCGCGCGCGTGCGTCATTGCACCGTAGTTTAAGAAACTGGAATGGAAAATCCCAATAAAATACATCAGAGCATTATTAAAAGTGATTTTTATTTTGAATAAATATTTAAAATAAATATACTCATTCGATAAGATTGTTTTAAAATGGGAAATAAAATACTTTGTAACATTTGATAATTTTTATTTTCCCTGTTTGACATGTAATACAAGATTTATTTAATTTATTTCATTAATTATTTAATAAGTAGTGTTTTGGTTCGTATTTTTTTAAATGTCTGATTTTAGGTAGTGTTAAACTTCAACGGTGAAGCAAGGAGATCGCGGTAGTGCAGTGGGGCACATGGGGCTCTAATGTGCTCCCTGCACCCCCCCAGGCGAAGTCCTACCCACTCTTTCATCAATTATAATGCTTCTATTTTTAGCAAATCTTCACATTATAATACACATTTATATTATTTATATATTTATAATAATAAATAACAAAACACTTCGTCCGTGGACTGATTAAAATTCATTTTATAGCATGGACGCCTTGTATGTATTTGTGTATTTTTTGTATCTCGTAAAATATAAATAATTAAATTAAAAACCTATTCGTTTAATGGAAGAAACCTGGAGAATTAATATAAAAACTTAAGAATATTTACACATTTTCTCACATTCATGTCTTTAGATATGTGATTTAACAGTTACTACTTTTTTTTTTGATTTATAGAAGTTTTAAGACAACAATTCGTTTTAATTATTAATACTTTTGTTGTAAATATGGTTATTCATTGAAACAACACGTCAGCTCATATATTAATTAAATATTGAACTCTCGACCGATGTTAGCCGAACGGTTTCACTTTGAGTATGATTTACGCGCATGCGTCTTTGTACCAGCTTATTATTTGAAATAACTTAAAATACAACATAATTACTAATAACTCTTACATTTATATCTTATGAGTTTAAACATATTTACAACATCTACACAGCATTTTAAATAAACTCAAGTAGAAATATCTCATATACATATAATAGAATTTTTACATCTATAGTCACAGCACCGTTAAAAATACCATTGAGTAAATTCAATAAACTCGAATACAGAATTAGTTTTATTGTGTTCGAAAGTCAAGGATGGCTCAACCCCTAAATTTATTTACACTTCAACTGGTAGACGTCGTGATTTGATACTCGAATTTCGAGATTGCGTCTCACTAGTTTCGAGCTCATCTTGCTATAATGTGACGTCTTTGAGTTGGGTTAGCAATGGGCCGTTGCCCAGTGGTGTACAATTATTGTTTGCAGATGTATTGTTATTTTTTTGTTCTTGAGCGTCGGTGCCTTGCAAGTTGCCGTTAAGTGGAGGCGGTGGAATGGTTTGAGTACTGTTGTCAACCATTGTAGGTTTTGCGTTGCTATTCGCATTGAGTTCTATATCTAGAAATACATTTATTCGTTGTTGCTATAATATATACAAAAAAAAATTGACTTGAAATTGTATAGGGGGAGGCAGACGATTACAAGCGCAATTTGTTCGTGAATGCGTCTTTTCGGAATATATTTCGGGAAATTTCCGTAATTCGAAATCCTTTCCACTGGGTGATATTCCACACCCCCAAAGTCCCGGTTAACATACTGCAGACTATGCATTGAAATGAAAAGGGGGTGCGGCGTGAAAAGTTTGCGCATCCTTGCTCTAGTCAACTGTTACCCTTGTTCATGGTTTCTTTGTATTTATCTAGCGTGAAACCTTATAGTGAAGTTCAACCCAGTTGTTCAGTCAGTTATATCGTATATGTCACTCTGTATTTAATTGTTGTGAAGTATCATATTGATTTAAAGCGTTATTGACGCTTCAAAAGTACTTATTTATAATTGCTGATTAACTCAGTTGTGGAGTGTTTCAGATGGGGTAAATAAATGTTGAAAAACGTCTTAATTCCACACCGTTCTTATTATTTAAAAAAGAATACGGCCGGTTTCGATCATTTAATGATCATCTAGTTCTAATTTCGTTTTTAACATATTAAACTAATACCAAATCTATATTGCTAAATCATATTTGTAGTATATTTTTATATATAGAATGGGCCATCTGCTGGCTTTTTTTTAAAGTGAGTGTAATTTCGACAGTTTGCAACACTGACGCGCTTGAGATTGATAGATATGTAGTGTCACACCTCCTCTGTAAGGTTTGACACTACATATCTATCAATGTCAAACGCGTCAGTGTTGCAAACTGTTGAAATAACACGCACTTCAAAAAAAGCTAACAGATGGCCCATACAATATTTACTAGGTTTAGGCAAACGTATTTTGTATTAGTAGTCAGTAGTGTTATTGTCAAAGTATCAGTGTAGTAGTTAGTTTTAAATATATAATTCATTGATTTTTTGATTTGTACTGCATTTTTAAGTATTTATATTTCGCATCTTGTACTTGTTATAACTATATATTTCAGAGTGAATTTGTGAAGTTATCTTTCATTCTTAAATAAGTACACTTATAATTATAAGTTTAATCTAATAACTAAAATAATTAAAATAAGTTTTAACTTACTGTCTTTGGTTTCCGGAACATGTTTTTGTATTTGTGATTGCTGATTGCAAGTGGCTGCAGTTACTCTGACGGCCGCCATCATACTTCCGGCGCCAGAGTTTGTGGTACCGGAACTCTTGTTAATAGCACTGTACCGTACGGGCATCATGCTTTGTCGGACATTTCTTTCCGGTCGAATCAAAATGATATATAACTGTAAACATTGAAATTTGAATGATTTTATAATTATTACACTAATATTTGTTTACCTTCGGCGAAAATAGACAAGCAACTGTGACACTGGCAGAAAGACTAATCGTCACTGACATACTAGTTATCCTTAGTGCTACGTTGTTTGCTGTTCCAAAGTAAAGTGGAACAAATGCTAGCCATATGACACAAGTTGTGTACATCGTAAATCCTAGAAGAAAATTGTTATTTTTTCTAAGGTTTATATTGCATGTTATTTAAATGATGTTAGAACATTTTCTCATTTGATTTTATAGCTAAAACTAAAACTTCGGTTATATATTTGCCGTCAATGTCTCTAGTATTAAATTGAGTGACAATTTTTTTATAATAATATTTTCCCATTCTGGATGCTTTCATACCAATATGCTTCGATTCATTGAACGCCTCGGGTATTTTCCTCGTCAAAACCGCATATATGGTGCAAATAACGATAAGAAAAATCGGATAGGTAAAGGCAATCATGTACGAGGCATCCACATGGGATGAACACACTAACAGATTGTCTTCACGCGTTGGGTAATGATGGATAGCGCGTGCTGGCGACAGTAGCATCCACACACCGTTTATTAACATCTGCAAGAAGAAAACAAGATGGCCGCGTAAACGAACTTGGTTTTGCAATCACCATAAATCAGTTGTGTGCATCATATAAGTTATAAATTTTGTCTCACCTGCACGAACACCATGAAACTGCAGATAATAAGTTGCGAACGAGGTGATATGAAACTGGGACGTTTTGCGGAGTGTTTTCCGGCGTTGAATATCCGGGATATTCGATTGGTTTTTGTTAGTAATGCGGCGTAGACTACCGTGAAACAAAAGCCAGTACTGAATCTGCAATTAAATAATTATTAGCTATGGTAATTTTTGGCTACAGTCTAAAAAATGTTTAAATTTATACATCATTAATTTGGAATCTTGACTAGTATTAAATGTTATTATATTTTTTGAGAAAATATGTCTTTTTGAGTAGACTGACCTTTGAATACCGCATACGGCATCAGTGGGTTTCATTACTAATGCAAATGTAACGCAGTAGCACATTAGAATTCCTGCCAGAAGTATGTAGCTTAACTCGCGTCCGGAGGCACGTACCACTGGAGTATCGTTGAATCTATTAAAATATAAACAAAATAAATGTTTTGTTTCATTCTTCGAGTTTATTTCGTTTACGTTATATGTTTAATATTATTTAAGTCTCTGTTTTGAATATTAACAATTATGACAACTTAATTGATTATAACATTCATTTCAAATACAATATACATAGGTACATTTGATACCAAGAAAGGAAAATAATCCTAAGACTTAAAAGTAAATAAATTTTATGTCTTAGTGCAGCCTAAAACCATTTAATTCACATAAAATGATCAACATTTTGAGGACCGTTTTTTGCTAAAGGAAATATCTATAAAATATTATACTTTCGAGAAAAGCAATACGTTTTATTTGGGTTATATAATAATTATTTTTAGTTGTTTAAGTGGGTTTTTAAATAATTTAATATATTATACTACAATCGTGCCACTAAATGAAATTTTAGACTTTTTGAGTAAAAGTGAATTCTACATTTTCATCCAGCATTTATACCATAAATATTTAATAAAATAATAATTTAATAATATATTTTGTTTCAACTAAAATAATTTATGTTTTAAATAAATATAAAATTGTTTGTTAAACGTATTAAAACTTTATTCTGTTCAATGAAAACAAAACAACGGTATGAAAATATAATATAAAATATAAATTTAGCATGTAGAATGAAACATGTTATTTTATAACCTATTACTATTGTAATTGTTGAGTTTTGTTAAATCTAAATAGACCAACCAACTAGCATTTTAGAAAATGTTATATATATTGATTTTTGAATAAACGGTTCTCAACTATATTTGATTATATATTATTGTTTATTTAGATTATAATTTATGGAAGAATAACATCTTTGAAAAGATAAACTTACGGATTTGATTTATAAGCGTCTTTAAAACTCTATGAATAGCGACTGAAGTTATTCACTATATACATACGGATGTAGCTTTGAACATTTTTATTCACTGACAAAGTATATTTGAGGAAGTGATATCTGTTTGCATAACTTGCTTTTTTGAGACAATTCAATGTTTCAATGAGGAATTTGCGAAAATGAATTAGATAATATATGTTCGACATGTATTAGTATTCTATCTCTGAATTTACCTTATAAATACTCCCGCAACGAACATTGTAACAAAGATTCCGGTAAAGGAGAGTGCCATGGCTCCGATAGCCCATCCGCTTTCCGGTCGCAAGAACTCTTCCGGGATATCATTGCAGTAGACGTGGGCCGAATCCGGTAAGGTGCCCGGCAGACACACTTCGCATTGTGTTTCATCGTTCGGATGCCGTATCTGAAACAATGCAACGTACCTAATTTGAAATTGAAACTAAAGCAGTTTTAACGTAAATTACAAAATGGGAGATACAAGTATTTGGGAAATCTTAATTTTCTCCACGAACCTGGTATTGAGTGCAGTTGAAACAGTGCCAGCAACACATTTCTCCTTCGACATATTTCTTTGCTTGGCCTTGATCGCATGGCAGACTGCATACGGATTCGGGTGGTTTGGGGCTGCTCAATTTGAATTGAATTTCTACCAAACACGAACTTTATTGAATATATCATCACATGCAATTGTATATTCAAATATATTAAATCAATCTGTTTTCGTGTAGAACTTCCTCGTTTTATTCAAAATAATATAATACAATTTCAAACGTTGTGATTTTGTATAAATTTAGAAATACCATAAATATATATTTATCTATATATACGTATCGATATCATTACAAACAAACAAACAAACACACAGACACACACACACACACACACACACACACACACACATATATATATATATATATATATATATATATATATATATATATATATATATATATATATATATATATATATATATATATATATATATATATATATATATATATATATATATATATATTTATTTTTTTTTATAGTCTTTTATCTATTTTCCCTACGATGATATATATTTTGTTATTAACAACAAGCAAATAAGATTTGTTAGAGCAACATTTAAAATAAAATTGGCACTATTTGGTTTTCTATTAAATTGGAGACAGCCGTAAGCAAGTTTCGTTAATTGAAAAAAAAAAACTCGTTGTATTGCACGTAGTTGTTAATTAGCTTGTAGCAATGAAAATCCTATTTCCAAAGGTTGCCTTCAATTCTGTTACTGGCAATTTAAAAATTAAGTCCTTAAATCTTAGAATACAAAGGAAAGATTCTGTCTTCAAATCAAAATTAATACGATTCAAATAATTTAAAATTGATCCTCGAAAATTCCAATAAAAAAGTAATATATTTTTTTTATAACCCCAAAAAAAATTTATGTAAAAGCGATAGGTCTTTTTAAATAATTTTCTTATTCCCAAATAAAACGTAAATTGTCAAAAGGAAGTAACAATAGCAACCAAATTAACTGATAAGAATAAGGGTTGCATATGTATACGTATTCGAAAACATAAACTATACATTTTAGGAAGGAATACAGCAATGTAGAAAAAATTACAATCGCACATTCACCAAAATATAGTTATCAATTAGTGACGGGTATTTTGTAGTAGGTAATAATGTAAGCTTATGGTAACGTTCTCTGTTTGTGGTCGAGTTTCGAATAGAAATGGGATGACGTGGTTGTATAGGTAGTACATACAAATATTAATTGTTCGGAGCTACTCACCGGACATATTCAAGTTAAGGGCGCCCTCTATGTACTCTCCAACGCGGATCCAACGGTATTTGCCTGGAGTTACCTGCTTGAAGTGGATTATATTGTAACGAGCCGGGCCATCGCCGTTGACGTCGAACCGAAACCAATCGCCACTTAGGCCTATAAACATATATATACATTAATTATTAAGACGGCCTCACTGCCAAATAACAAATAAAAGCTTTCTGAAGCTATTCTACTTTACCACTTAAAGGCGGATAGACCACAATTTGCTGTACAATATATTCGTCTAATTAATTTGTTTAAATATTTAGTGAAGCTATTGGTGGAGGTGCAATAAATATTATTGAATATAAAACGAGTTTTTTTTTTTATTTTAGTTCTTATGTTTTTATGAGAATATCTGTGATTTATCGTATATTTCATGAAGAGCTGTTTTAAAAGCACTTGCGAAAACAATTGAGTCGAGAAACAGCTGCTTTTTTAAAATTAAATTTTATAAATTTCAAATTAAAATTATTTTTATATTAAAATCGTCTCCCATCACTACCATTGTTATAAAACATGCGTTACTAAAAACATATTATAAATACTTTAAGATAGCCATTGTGGGTGAGGATTAACGATACTTCGAGAGGTTTTTTAATTAACTTGGTCAGAGAAATCGACCACGGGCAGTAAATATTTTAGAACATCTATAGGATGGGCCATTTGTTGGCTTCTTTTTGAAGTGCGTGCTATTTCGACAGTTTGCAACACTGATGCGCTTGACATTGATATATATGTAATGTAAAACCTCCACTAACACTACATATCTATCATAGTCAAGCACGTCAGTGTTGCATACTGTCGAAATAACACGCACTTCAAAATGAAGCCAACAGATATATATATATTTTATATATATTTTAAAAATAGTTATATTTATAAGAATTGGGTCAAGCATGTTATTTAATTTTGGAAAAGCATCATATATTTTAATAATTATTATTAAAAATATTTCATTTGATACCATCAGTTCATAATAAAAGTCTGTATTTATATATTTATTCGCAATTTAAATTTAATCTAAAATTTGAATTGTGACGTCAGAGGTTGGCAAGTCAATGTTTCCAACATTATTATAATGAATTTGTATGTGAATATTTTTTTAAAAAGTTGTTTAAACCAGTCTCTGCTATTATATTTTTAAGTTAGTTGTTTGTTTTCAATGAGTCAATTAAAGAATTAATAAATGAATCTATTAAATCACAAAATCAGTAATTGGAATTCGCAATAACAGATTAATAACAGAGTAATTGACAGGATGCACTGTAATCAAGCATAGCAAAAATATATATTTTTAAAGAAATTGTCAACTTCTGACGTCATTTCGCGGGAAAACTTTTTAATTCATATCTTAAGTAATATAAATCTGCACGAAATAAAAGTAGGTGCAATCGTTTCACAATAATATATATTTTCACAAAAAATAAATAAAAAGAATGCATGCATGACCCCAATCATTCTTATAAATATAAATGTTATAAGGTCTAAAAAACATCTGTTATGAGAATGACAAATTTTCTTTGTTTATGTTCAAAATATTAGTAGATTATGAAAATGCGTACACCGTTATTATTGTCACGTTATGCTATCACGTAGCTACTTAGTTTATTTATGCTTTGTACGTGAGGAATTGACAGACGGTTTACACTGAATTACCATCTAGATATTGTCGTTTCCAAATAAAAAAATATATATATAAAATAATAAAAAAATGAAGTTGGTTGGTGACATCTGCTAGAGGCACTTTTAAACTTGATTTGAATACCTAAAACATCATACAGATCTACTTAAGACCATCCACAACCTAGCAAGAAGAAGATGAAGGAGAAGCAGGCAAGAACAGGGATTTCGTATGTTATACTTCTGCTCATATAATCGTTATAAACTGCTTATATTCTAGTAGCGTTAAGTATGAAGCAACATTACTTGTAGGTACATCAATTTTCAAATTTTGTTTACAAGTTAAGATATTTAATATAAAGCATATTTTATAAATGGAAATAACTTTACTTGTAAGATAAATTTTAAGAATCGATACCGAATAAATTGTAGATTAATTCTTGGTGACTTACCACTAAAATCACAAATTTTTATATAAGTTCTAAAGTGGCGCACGGCAAATATATTTTAGCAAATCACATTTCCTAACAATGTTCTCGAGAAAAATGAATGGAGCAATATAGTCAGGACATTTCCATGATATTAAATTTATAGATTGTATGAACAGGTTGGTTTTATTATGCCATAGTATTGGAACTTTTATATATTGAACAAGGGAACGAATATACGTTTATTTGAATAGTAAAATTGTGAATATTTCGCTTTGTGTTGTGAACATAGGTACTATATTAAACTTTAAAAGTAATGTATTTTTTAGCATCATAGCCTAGCCGCTGCGCTGGTTCAAACTATTTCTTCGTGCCATACTGCAGATCTCCTGAATCTCATCTACTGTTAAAGTTGTTGAACATTTTACCATTAACCATAAAAATCTGCCTCCGTGTACGTTGCAGATACCGCCAAATATTTTATGGCCATAATAAAAATTAATACATAAAATACACTATAAAAATAACAACTTACCTAGTTAGAATCAAAGAAACCATAAAAAAAAAACCATTTTTGAAAATTCGGCACAGTTATGCTTTAATGGTTAGATATAAAATCATGTTTAAATTTTAAGACCAGTGGTACTAAAAAGTGGTCATACATAAAAGATCGTGTTCGGTTTATGATCTTAAAATATGACATGATAAAAACCTTTATATTGAAACTGCTGTAACAGCGAGAAATATAAAATAAATATTAGATTTAGATACAAATGGATACTGAATATTTGGAGCTTTATTATTGATACTAACAGTGTTTGTTGTTCAAAGAATTAATCTCATATAAAATCGTAAATAAATAAATATATACCTATATATTCAAATTTATATATCAGCATATTGTATTCAATTTCACAAATATATTCAAAATTTAATTGAATATATATGTATATAATTCTTCGTATATAAACAAAATACGATATAAACATATCTATATCGTTATAGAAAGCCATACAAATAAACTTTCGAAATCAAATTAATTAAAAACCAAATGTCGATAAACAATTATTTAATTTTGTGAATTTGAAACACATTTCACCCTTCACCATATGTATGTATTTACCGGCCATAATGAGTTCTCAGATGGGAAGTGTGAGGCATATGTTTTTCTCTCTCACGTAAAAAGATATCTGCAATATGTACGAAAAGGACAGCCTGGACCCTGGCCCGAGGTCTATTAACGGTTCTTGTTAGATTTTTATGGAAGCAGTATAAAATGAATTATGTTAGGTGGCTGAAAGTTACGGCTTTGATGTTAAAGTTATTAATGAAATAATAAATAATATAATTGTACTAAAAGGAAAATTTAAATTAATTATTTGTGTAAAGTTCTATGAGTTTATATGTAGGTAATAACATGAAACCTCGCGCTGAAACCAGGATATGAAACATATTTGTGGTGTTTTTAGAAGAACGTGTTTGATATAATTATGTATAAAAACCGTAAAAACATAAGAGGAAATTTTAATTCCGTGCTAAAATGAAATGAAAATAGAATTCCTAAAATATATTCGTAAAACAAATTGTTGGCAATTTAAGTACAGAAATTAAAATAATAACTGTAATAATTATGCATAACCAAACACATTAAACCGTGATATGCACATATCGGGTTTATACCCTAAGGTATATTGTTTCATATACGAGTACCTATATGTACATATTATAGTTACATAAAATATTGGTGTATGCACATTTTAGTAAACAAAGTTTAAAACAATAGATTACCTTGAAAATCAACCGTATGTAGATATTTCAGTAGTTCAGTCCCTTTGGTAGGTTTCATTGCATCACACAATCCCGGGCGGCCATTGCAAAGGACCTTATGCATATCCCTAAACATAAAATATATATATACGTCTATAATAATACAACTCCCTAGTGGAGTGTTCCCCACAGACACCAAAACTTGTTGAACCGTCTGTTCAAAAGATTAATTGTCTATCAATATCTCGCGAAACCATATTGCTGGATTTATAAGATTGCATATTACATCCCGTCTATAGCACAGAACCTTGTAATTCTAGAACAGCGATATGTCTTCTTCAGAGTCTCGCTAGCAAAATTGGGTCACTTAGGTCAACTGTTTTTGTTGTAAAAAGTGTTCGTAATTATCGTGTTCCTAACACTAGAGTTGCGCTTGAATACAGATGCAACTTTACAGTTTCAGTTACTTGAAGTAGTAACTTATTACACTGGTTTCATAATTCAATTTAAAGCAGTTCAAAGTTTTTAGTGCATCATAATAATTTTTTAAATGGGTAATCTCTTTTTTGAGAAGAGATATATTTGGAGAAAGCAACAAAAGTTGAAAATTTGAAAGCGATTTTCAAAAACAAGAATAAATTACTAATGAAGGATTGTTTGATTTTCTAATTGAACTGAAGTATATATTAGGTAAATTTCGAGTCCACCTTTTAATGTTGTAATGACATTTTGGTGTACATTAATTGATGTATACCTTCAAAAATAACCCTTTGCCTGTTCAGCGATGCATGCAATACACATTTCAACAAACTCACCGAATGGCGTACGCAAAAGCCATCACAGCATCACTGACAAATTGCAATTGGTCCTCGAAAACCGTGTTTTGTTTGCTGAGTTGCTCTCGAGTCGTGCAGAGACGCTTGTATTTTATGTTGTATGGAGTTTTTGAACTGTTCGGGTAGCGGCAATGGAAATGATCTTCCCAAAACTCTGAAATATACATATTCACAAATAGATACAAACAATGTAATCGTACACAGATGCTGTAATCCAGTTCTAAATTATGATGTTTTAGTTCAAAAACTTGGATAAGTATGTCGTAAAACTTTTGTAAAGTATACGTATGTATGTACAAACGCTTATTTAAAATTAATCAGTCAAATTTAATAACTTAAGGTATCTATGTCAACTTTAGATTTGCAAACTTTATTGATAGTGTTATTCGCATTGGGAGATGTCACCGTTGTGTATGCCAAAATATATTTTGCATAAATAAATATCTACAGAGACATGAAAAAAATATGATTTTTGTTTTCTTGCCATGATCTCCATACCAGAAGAGAATTTGTTTTGCTAGAATTTGCACGTATCTACGCCGTACGTTTATTTATTAAAATCTAATATTGGTTCATCGTCAACGTCAAACGCAAATGTCTATCATTTATATATATATATATATATATATATATATATATATATATATATATATATATATATATAAATCGGGATCATCAAGGTATATTCTTTAATGAGATGCCAGTTTCTTGAAATACAACCTGACTCAATACAGGAAGCAAAAGAAAAACAATTTGTCGATGTTCGTCGTTATTTTTTTTTTACGGAATTTATAGTTTATTTTTTATTATCATGGTAATTAATAAAATATTAGCGCAATTTGTACGTTCTTATACGGATTACTAAGTATTGTAATCATGAAAATAATCGACCTCGAGATTTTAACGGAAATATACCTTTTGACCCTGCATGAATCGATTCGCAGCCTATGCTTTCTTATACGAATGTGTATAAGGAAGTATTGTAATCATGAAAATTATCAAACTTGAGATTTTAATGGAAATATACCTGTTGACTTTCCCTGTGGAAACTTAAGATTTGTATATGGCTGACAAGAAAACATTTTATTTATGAAAAAAAATTCAAAGCGGTAGTGTAAGTTTACTCAAGTAATTTTGGTGGATTCTAGGATTTCTTCGAAATAACAGTATTTACAATAAAAATAGTCACAATTGAAATGAAAGATAGTAACATATCGCACAATTTTTGTTTGAAACAATTCTTTAAAAGGTGTACCAGTTACAAGAAAATTGTATTTAAAATTTTTAAATTTCTTATTTATGTTGTCATAGTTACGTAGGTATAGGATATTAAATTTAATAAATCGTATCAACTATGCCTGTCAACTGTTTAACAGGAAAATAGACTCAAATAATTAGGGATTTGATATTTTACATTTATTTGTGACGAACAGAATTAGAGAAAAGTGTTAGTAAAATATTATTTATAAATATGTTGTTAGGTTTTTAGTTCATTTGAAGACATAAAAACGTCCGGTCATAATAATTTATAATATAAGGTAATGAATAATTATATTTTCTTATTATTTATTAATTAATATCCTTTCTATCAAAACAAAATATACCTAATACGTATAAAAAAGTCAAGTGCAAGATTCTGCAGATGTTTTATTGTTTAATTGATATTTTTAGGATAGACACTTTGTACTCGTTTGTTTATATTCAATTTTAGTTTCGACGTTCCTTTTTTTTTATTCAGGAAATGATCGTTACATTTGTGTGTTTATATACATAAATGTGAGGTAGTGTTTGTGTGTGTTTATATTGTGTATAAAGTATAGTAGTCGAGATGAGGTTCTGTAGCCGCATGTGTGACGCCTAACCTCACAGCAGCCAAGATAATAACGTTTTCCGATTCGTTCAGCCCAGTCTTATATACTCTTTCCGTCGTTCCTTCTACTTCTACCTCACCCCATATCGATCTCAAGCGTACTGTAACCGTGTGGCTGGGATTGGGCCGCGTTACGCGTGAACGACTCGATCTTTCTTCGCTGTGCCACTGAAGAAGCCTTTTTTTTGTAAACCTTATACATATAGCATATCACCCATCAACGGGCATGCTAGCATGACAGATTTAAAATCATATTTTTCTACATAAAAATCTTGCCTAAATACCTACTATTGAAAAAAAAAAAATCTTATATGCCTTTCAATGATTTGGATTCTTATCCATACGGCAAAGATGAATATGCTTTGAAAACAATATAAACAGTATTGTACTTTAGTGAAATATTATTTATTTAAATCTTACGTATAAATAAACTTAATATTTATTGTAAAATAATCTTTATTTCAGTGCACAAGGTTTTTATATCATGTTGGATAGTATATGTATGTATGTATGTATTACCTACTCATAAATGTTAAATTTAAAAGATGATGCCCTCAACACTCAGTATATGGATAAAGAAAGCTCTTTGAACGTTTTAGTGAAGGCTTACATAGAAAATAATTATCTCTGCGTTCGCCATTTTGTTTTAAGCGTTCATTCATTACAGATGTGCTTTATAAAAAGCATAATTTATCTTCTTTTATGTAGCGATGAACTTTAAAAAAAATGTTTCTTTTATTTCTCTAATAATTTTTGCGTCATTAGTGTTTATACGTATTCTAATAAATTTTCATTACAAACAATCTTGGGTAAGCAAGTACCAACACACATTTAAAGTAATTAGGTATAGTACACTCTCTTATCACGAAATATGTTGTGAAATATGCCACGCTTTATTAAATAGTAAATTAGAAATTATATGACATTTTAAAAAAGTTTTATATTTACTAGATAAATACTGTGATTCTAGCTTTATAACTATATAAAGAGCTTAAGCATTCGATCGTGTCTCAATATTATACAAATTATATATATATATATATATATATATATATATATATATATATATATATATATATATATATGTTGGTTATTTTTATTATTATTATATTGCGCTCCAAAAACTAAATATTATCAAATAATATAATTTATATTTTGATTGATTGAATCCATGAACTGTCAAAATAACGTAACTATAGTAACCGAGTCGACAAACAAGCACCGCGAGTAACTAATGTTCAAGGAGTAAATTACGAAACCGTGAAGTTATATAAAAGTTCGGAATAAATCTACTTCTACATAATGTAAATCGTAAATGCATTTGTTGAAATGTTACATCATTTTTTGATTAGTATTTGTTGGTATATTATATACAGCGTTCATGAAGTAAATAGTGAATGCATATTTGAAATCAACTGTCTGCAAATAAATCGATTGTTTAAAAAGTATAATAAGAAGTAAAGAATCGTGATTTTCGACAGTAACTGAAAGACATGATAGATAGTTCCTAGTCGGCGAATAGAAAATGTTGAAAAGCAAGAAATAAAACGACTTGTTTGCCTTTGTCAGGAAAGTCGAGATAACTTTCTTGAAATTGCGATGCAAATGAATGGAAGGAAGTTTATATTTGTTCCAAGAAAACCTGGAATAAATTATTGTTCAAACACACACATACACACACACACACACACACATATCTTTATTCAGATAGTAGCTATACGGTACTGATTTTAGAAATAAAACATATAAGACCTACCACTAGCGGTAGAGACTGCCTTATAAATAGAAAGTTGACGATTTTAATAAAATTCATATGACAAGATATTATGATGTTCCATACAAAGTATTAAATGTAAGGTGAGCGTTCTTCTGATGTCGTATGTATAGTACGTATATCGTATATTTTACGGCTATACATACTGCTTTATTTTATATATATATATATATATATATATATATATATATATATATATATATATATATATATATATATATCTATAAATTTAATATTTTAGTCTGTACTAAACATCAAAGAATCAATTTCCTCTAAGGTAGATCCTATAAAGTTGGTTTAGAATTGATAATATCATTAAAAATATGTATTTTACATAATATACTAGCGAAACTTTTGCTGAATTTACATACGCTTTATAGCTTATGCAGTGTTCTATTTTTTTTTTAAATGTATAGATTTACGTTTTCGTGATTTATCGCTCATATTTATAATAGCGATTGCTTGGCTATAGGAGTGTGACTATAGTTACGTTAGATTGTCCTATATAAGTATAGCGTGTTGTGTTTGAAAACAGCCCTGGGCGAAACTGTCGTCTAAAAACTTGCGTTTGTTTAGACTATAGAATAGTTTTAAATAAGATATTACATTACTTACCCACAAACCAGGGATTCCGACGGTTGTTCTCGACCGTCAACCCTAAGAAATACTCTTCGAACCCTTGCACGGGATTCGCCTGGGGCTGCACGGACAATGTACCCTCAACCTCAGCCTCGTTACCATCGGATACGAGAGATCTTGCACTCCATCCATCTGAACCAATCCATGAGAAACTCCCGGTGGCGTTGCTTCGGCGAACTGCTCGCATTACACCTGCTACTTCTTGGTCTGAGCCGAAAACAATTGCTCCTGCAACAGAGTAAGAATAGCGTTAGGATTTTTATTTGTATGCTTTTCATTTTTTTATACGAATAAATACGAAATCGAGATTTTAAAAGAAATATTCGTCCCAGCATCCAATATATGTATTAATTTGAAAATGTACTTATTTAGTAAATTATATTTTTTGAAATACATTTTGTTTTACAGCATGGTTTTGAAACAGTAACGATATATTGTTAACCTATATTATGGATAATATATAATTATGTAGGTCATAGAGATATGAAATAAATGATTGATTATTTACAATAATATTTGAAGTGTACTTTTTCAACTATCGACATTCCGTTTTAAGTAAATAATACTTAATGATAATATGTCAATATTATATATTTATTTATGTATATATATATATATATATATATATATATATATATATATATATATATATATATATACACGTATATATAATATTGTTATACGTTCTTGCTTGTATTCTAAATGTTTAGAATTTAGAATACAAGGAAGAACGTATAACAAAGTCATGTGCTGTCCACTTAAGATACATATATTTTTTATATTACAGAATGCATAGTAATGCTTCTAGTAGTATATTGTCTATTACGTATATGAAAAATATTTTTTGTACAAACTAGGATATAATTTTTTAAAAAATATAACAGGGACGTTGATTAAAATTGGAAAATGACTCAAAAATTTTTAGAAATTTAAAATTTTCTAGCAAAACAAACAACTGTTAAAATGTAAACTTATCGCGTATTAATCTCACGTTTTTATCCATTTGTGAAGCTGTTGAAACTAAAATAATATCGTGCTTGCAACACGGATTAATAACGTACATTGTAAAACACCGAGCACACATGTCGACGTTCGTATACACGTATAGTTAGTTCTTTATTTTTCTACCATAAAAAGTCACAAGAGAGAATCTCGATTCGAAGTACAGAGTACGTGACATGCGAGCAAACACAAAACACTTATAATGAGTAGATAACTAGGTCATCAATTTAATGAAGATAATAGTTCTTGATCCAAAAAATATATTGCTTAATTAGTAAAAAAATACAATGATATACTTAGATTTCAAAAACGTTCCAAATTACAATAGAAGCTTTCATGTTACGTATAAGTAAGTAAAAAGGCTTTTAAATTCGCATAATATTAGAGTGCAAATATAAACTCGGTATGTGTAAAATGTTATACAAATATATTTTATTACATTTTTGTAAGACGCCGTTTTGGTTTGGTAAATACATAAATATTAAATTTCATGTTAAAAAATGAAATATCAAAGATTCTGTGTATGTATGTATTTTTGTATGTATTTTTGTATGCATTTATGTATGTATGTATTTGTATACGTACGTGCCACTCTCAACTGTGCAAATACACAAATGGTCTAACGAAAAGAACTGCGCCAAGAAAAGTGATTACATTTCACGAGATTCAAATTTTATTTTATTCTATTTAGAGAAACTTATCTTTAGGATTGAATAGGTATCGAGTGATTCTATGTATTTTTTGTGTTTCTGTACGGAAATTAATTAGTAAAAACATTTTTATAATACCATTAACACACAGTCATGTTGTCTGCGATACAGTGATATTGTCTTTGATAAAAATATTAATTTTGAAACTTGACAGCTTATTATGAAACTTTTTAATTAGGCGCTCAAACTATATATACATAGACTTTTCATTACAGTTTCAATGCATGTTTTTTACGTATTTTAATTATAATTTGGTTGGATTATATTTATAGTTTTATAAAGTTATTTATATGTAAATTTATGATAAACTATTTAAGTATTAATATATACATTTTCAATCACACAAAAATGTATTTGTTTGAACGAAAAAAGTATTGTAGCAATGTAAATAAATATTGCTATATTCATAAGCAATTTGGTGGCAGTTGTATTTGTGAGAATGATTATGTAACCGGCGTTATTTATTATACAATTAAACTACCTATATATAACATTATAACTTTTAAGAATGTGCAAAAGATACAATGGTCCAAAAAGTAGCTAACATTTTATTATTAAGTGGCTGTCAAAGCCCTAAACTTGAATGTAGGACTCTATTTTTATTATCCAATTTGTTATTTATGGCAACTAAACTTTTAAGAGTGAATATATCTGAATTCAACATGATGGAATATATTTTTAAAAATTTAAGTGAATTTATTTATTGCTGCGTTGTAGCAAAAATGTTTAAATGTGAATAAAAAGTTATTATGGGTTACTTTATCTATAAAAATTGCGTATATTTTATGTTATTAATTTCGATTTCAATCGTCTCTCTCTCTCTGTGAGATGTGTTAAACGTTATATCACTATTGCTTTTCATAAGTAACAGTCCATGGTTTCAGGTTAATTCTTAGCTGCTGCATTCAATTATATTTTTCGGTATAATAACAATGAAACGTTTAATTTAAAGAAAGTAAACAAGTACGAGAAATTCAGGTTAAATTTACGTATTCGGTATATAAGATAATATAATTTATAATGAATTATCTTACGCTGGTGTCACGGCCAGTTCTGTAGAATTATATTTATTTTCTCGACAATAATGTTACATATTAAAGCTATAAATTACTTTAAGTGCATCGTTTTTCGATAAGAGTCCATGTTAAATTAAAAATTATATAACTTTTAAACCATTTAGTGAAACGTTTTTAAGCTTTGCAGAAACATTTGAGGTACATCTTAAGGGTCAGTATTACCATCACTGAATAAAGTCCCGCATAAACTCATCAATTGATTATATGTAAATTTACTATTCTTATCTGTTAGATAGCTATCTCAAACTTATCTGAAGATGGTAATACCAAGCCTAAACTATTTAAAATAGTTTCAATAATTTAGTAGCATTTTATATATTTCATAAACATCCTTGAAGAGTAACATTTTTAAAATCAAATATGCGTCAACGAAATACATTATATTTTAATAAATTTCAATATATGTAGGTATGTAAATTCATTGTACTTGTAAAATAGCTTTATTCTTCGAAAGATTCATCGAGCTTCGCGTTTCTGTTGTGAGTTTACTTTATATTTATTAAATATGCTATTATTTAGTGAATATCTTCACGGGTAAATTTAATCAATAAAAGTAATACGTGAGTTTTTTGTTTAATAAATTCAGTCACTCTTGTCGAGGCGTTGTAACGCCCACATCTCTCGATAAAAACATCGTTTGTCAGTTTAAGCGTCAAACACAGCTAGTCATTCTATATAGGCTATTTTCTTCGTCACTTGTTTTCGAAAGTTCTGTTTTTTATTTATTAGCGAATATTCACATAAAACAAAAGATAAATTTCGACCTCCTTGCCATATGGCATGTGTATTAATGCGTTTTAATAATCAATTTGCTTTACATTTATATTTTTTGTGCAGCGCATACTAATATTTCTATGGATGCGAAGCTATGCTTGCATAAACATTGATGTATGTACATACATACACACATACATACATATAAGGGTGAATGTTGAGTATGAAACATAAAAAATGACTGTAATGGATCTGAGTTTTGCGATGTGATGTGGAAAGATAGAATAAGAAAGCACGTGTATGAGGAGTGCAACAATATAAGAAACGTTGTATGTAGAGTGGGAGATAGGATGGTTTGGTCATGTTGTAGGAATATCGAATGAAAGGCTACATAAAAGGATTTATATGGACAATGTAAATTGAGTGAGAATGTGGGTCACTTTCGAAATAAATGGATTAAATATGTATTGTACTAACATATATAAGTAGCTTTTTAACAAAAAACTAATTTCATGTCATATGAGAGTGAGGTCTTTTAAATGTTTTACTGGAATTAGTTGACATTTCTGTGATTTTCAGGTTGTTATATATACCTGAAAATAATCGGGAATGTCCTTTACATTCGAGTTACACATTTATCTGAATTTACATTTTTATTCTATAAGAAAATCACTTTTATGAATATAGTTTACTCTGTAGCACGCTTCTAGAATATTTAAACGAAAATTTTCCTCTATACGTACTAGAATATAAATAACTATTTAACAACGATTTCCACTTTTCCGTCGTTATATTATTATTGTTATATTATTCAGCATTAGAAATATAACGGTGGTCTCATAAAATAAATAAAATTTATAGGAATTATTTATCATAGGACACTATATGTGGTGCTAATCTAGAATATATTTGAGTTGCGATTATAGACATAGCAAGTGCTTGTTTTTTTCCTTTCTATGTAGTCTAAATTGAATTGAACCCTTTGATTTCACCTGACCGTTTGATATTATTGGTTCGGTGACTACCTACACTGTATATAAACCCTATTGATCCAAATCTCTACCTTACGAAACTCCCGCTACAACTTGGTATATATATATATAGTTGTTTTTTGTTCTCAATTTGGGGATTTTATCCTGAAACGAAAGCACATGATCCCTCTGCGATTTCGTTGCGCAAATAAAAACTTTCAACAATTTTCGAATCCTATATTATAAGAGAAAAGTTTTTTTGTATGTAGTTAGTTCTTATTTTTTGGTTTATTTGTTCTTGTATGGCACCTTAAATTACAGAGGCATTGCTAAAATAATTTGTAGTACATAATTGAGACAGCATTCGTGCCGTGTTATAGAAATATAATTAAATTTATATCTTGAGATGCCATAAGGCTGTCTTCGTTTCTGCCATTAGTTGAAATTAAGGTCGCACATGTTACGAAATATGTAGTAGATTAGCATCAATACATGTCTTCTGAATATGCCTGATGTGACAATTGTAATTGTGGATGCTGTGCGTGCCATCGCTCGTCTTCGCATTTAATACTATTTGACAATTTAATCTAAACCTTGCAAGTTTGTAGCTATGTAGATATGTGCATACGTACGTGTGACAGCTCGTGTCTAGTTTTATTGGACATACATTATTTAGTTGTTTTCTTAGTATAACCAGAGATAAGCACATATGCATATGCTTATCTCTGGTATAACATAACATTGTGTTTTGAACTTGCTATGTGATAATATAGATAAAACTTCTTCCAAATATGACATATATTTTCGTAATCAAAGAAATGAGTAGCATATAAAATATCCATAGTGGTATCAAACAATATGATAATTTCTAATAATCATACTTGTTTTATTGATAAACAAACTTTTTTCTTTTATATAATTGAAAAACAAAATAAATTGAATGTCTATCCAAAAACACAATTTGTGTTTGTTCAGACATCTTTCAAGAAAGTATATATCAAATACCTAAACATTTCGTTGAAATTAACTGTAGATAGAAATTACGACGTAGTAATAGCCAAGAGATATTTTCTTTTCTGTATTTATTATCATTGAAAATACGTTTCAGCATTACGAAACTCTGAGGAATTTAAAATTCAATTGTACATTTTAAAAGAGAAAAATTTTGTTTTTTAGATTCAAGAACAGGTGCTTATCTTCTAAATTGTGCAACTGAATACATTTTAAAAGCTTTATTCTTCATTAAATAACCAAGATGTTAGCCCAATTCTATGACGTTACGCTTTAACCTCTAATTAAATTAAATACTCAGAACATTGCGCCAAAACATAATTATTATAAAAAAGTGTTTTATATTTGTTTAATAATGTGCGATACCATGTATATGTACAATGTTTTCAAAATATTTGTTTGTTTTCACAACTATTGGCTACAAATATTTCTTTTCGTGTACGTGTTGTTATATTCTTTTATATAATGCCTTCAGCGTTGTTCCGTGTGTACTGTTCTTGGGGTAACTTTTAAATTCAGTTGAAGAGTTCGGTGAGGATGTCGCGTTGTTTTGCCACATATAACGACAGCCCAGTTTCTTCACGCGTGAATCTCCGAATTTTATTCCTCTCTGTCCTACACCCTCTTTTGCTTACGTGTTTCAAATTGTAAATAAGAAAACGAGAATGATAAAAGATGACATAACCTTTACATCAACTAACCGTCTTGGGTTTTGCTCTCTAAGCCGTCTGAATTTGTTAAACGATAATGTTTATTTGTTTTTGTAAAAAAAATTATATATGTTTGCACATTTTGAATAATCTATTACCATTTAATTACAATATTAACTGTCTTCAAATAGGCTTAAGTATTCAATTAATATTGAAACGTGTTTTGGACGTCGAAAGTAAATGGAATCAAACGATAAGTAAAATAAATCGAAAGCCTGTGGACTTGGTTACAGATCACGTCCGACGCGACGTGAAATAAAAGACTTGAAAAGGAACATGAGTCTATTTAATATTCACACGGTAGAAGTATGTACATAGGTACATAAGGGAGTAGTCAAATGATTCTGCAATCAGGTCACGTCGAACGAGATGGTGAAATAATTTTAAAATATATACACACTTTTATTTTGCCCACGGTGAAATATCTTTACAGAATAATAAAAATATCCCTAATGATACGCCAATTTTATATTCTTGTCAGTATTCAATCATTATCTCATAAATTGCTGTCATTTCTAGCACCAGCGAAATAAGGTTACGCCGTGATATATTTCGCAAGTCTGCGATTATATTTAAGAGGAAAAGTATTAAAACCACTTTATTCTAATTCCCACCAAGAGTCATCTAATTCTTTTCGAGATTAAACTACGCAGATTTTACGCTCAGCAAAAGTAGAATCTTTTCTCTTGTTATTGTTATTACGACTATTTGCTTTTATAGTAATTGCAAAGCACTCTGGGATTTTAAAGCGATTTTATAGCCACGCTTGCTTTTAATAGTATTTCTTTTTTACACTTCTTGAACAATTTCATACAGTTAATGATTTTTTAATATGAAAAAAAATAACCTATTTTTCGTTTGGTAATCGCTTTTAAAAAATTACTTGAAGAATATAGTTTAATATTCAAATACCAAAGGCTCTAAATATGTGTCCTACAAAGGAGTAAATAATAGTTTCTTAGATTAATATATATTGTATGGAAAAATCTAAAAAGAAGTGACCCAATATATTTCTAATATATTTCCGTAATGTTTATTTACAGATGTTTGTATATTTTTAAAGTATGTGGTAGAATCGTAGTAGACGTAGTAATAATATTATTATTTACATATATAGGAAAATACTGATATTTCACTATGTGAAATTTGCTATTTGCTGGAATAACAAGAAATACGTGCAAATATCTAATGCATCAGGTTGACTTGTTCCCAAGAGCTCCCGAAATTGATGGTTTTATATATCTAAGCTATCCAACTGCTAATTGTATAACAAATGCATATACATACATAGTAATCTAATTACCAGCGGCAATAAATCACAATGTGATAACACTGTACCCATAAATTAGTGAGTGTGTGGTGATTTATTTAGCAATGGAATCGCCTTTCTTCCGAACGAACAGTAGTGCAGACCGGCTTACGGAACGTTAAACTGATGACTTGTGATGCCTCTGTTGTGGACATTAAAATACACACTCGAGTCTGTAGTAATCCGTGCTGTATTTAAGCCGATTAGTTTGTGTTTAACTACATGACTCGTACCGAAGTCGGCACTCTGACAACGGGAAACGTATATGACTTATTCCAAATCATTGCACTAACAGTGACGATACACCATCGTCTTCGATAATACTCCATAATTATTGTAACGTTTCCAAAATCATTATAGTTTTAGAAGCACGGACAATTTCACAGGTATAAACTTAACTTAATATGCATTCAATGTAATTCTATTTTAATGATTACACAAAACAGCAAATGAAATAAAAAAAACATCTGCAGTGTATTGCACTGGACTTCTTATACAAAATAGTCTTTAAATGAACTAAGAACCTAAAAAAATATTTATCTATTTTATTATAATTATAGATTGTCATTACATATAAAAAGCAATTCTGGTGTTCATGATTACAATACTAACTTTTTACTCGTATAAGTAAGTAAAATTAATAAAATCATTATGATTGGTTTGTAGGTATATTAAATCATTTAAATGATGATTCAGTCATGCGAATGTTTATTTTTGCACGTACCTCTTGCTCGAGGCTTGGTGAGTAATTTTTGAACTATAATGTCATATGCCTTTTCTCCTGCGACCCCAGAATCTTTGACAAGTTTCTCCTTGACTGCTATGCAAATATCGTACTTCTGGAGCAGGTCTTCAAGTTCTTCAAATGCCTGGAATGAAAAAACATTTATCAATTTGATACTGTGGTGTTTTCTAGACCCCAAGGAATTCAGTAGGCAGACACATTGTAAGTGCTCGTTAATCTAGGAGTAATATCTGGTATTTTGAACGCATTCCATTAGAGTCCAGCGACCACAACCCGAAAACAGAAATATCACAGTGGTTAGATGAAGTTTGGTTATAGAACCAATCTCTTCATGTATCTCCGTGTAGCGGGTTCTGACCCTGTCAAATTGAAATGCAACGTGAATCTCATAATCGGTGTCAGCCACAGGTCGTGTCAAACTTACCGTTTAAATGTATATGCTTTGAGATTAATTTCAAACTATTGCCCACGGATCTACCACGTATTTGGTCTAGTTTTAACTGATTTTAACTTTACTAGATATTAAATTAATTATTTCTACATTTGTATAATAGTTTAATACATTTTGCTGTATCTGTATACGACATGCTACACCGAATCAACAAACCGGCTAATTATCTTGTCTTTGGTATTTTATTTAAAATTGCCTATTTTATTGCTCAAATGATGAATTTGTATGTATGAGTAAGTGTTTTTCATATCCATAGTAGGTACTCATTGTAATTCACTAAATCTAATTCAATGTGAAACAGTTTGACAATCAAGAATAATGCTTACTTCTGTTAGAAAAATAAAGAAAATTGTAGACAGAAAGAACAAAGATTGAAATATATAAAAGTTGTGTTCAAATCAAATGTTAAATCTGTAAGGAAATTAAAATGTTTCCATCTTTATTTCGCAAATTTCCCGAGTTGCTTCTTCAACAGCGTCGACAAAAATACGTTGGGATTGCAAGCTTAATAATAAAAACAAGGACACAAAAAGCACTAAAGTCGTTTTACAAATATTAAATATAGACTACCATGAAATAACATACAAAACGCAAAGGAAAATTTATTTTTATGTGGGTTGATGATTAGCAGAAGAAATCTTAAAATTTAAAGATCTTTCATTCAAATTCGTGTTTCCTTAGTACTGAATATCACCCTATTTATTTGCCAGCCGAACTGGGATCATAGCCTCATAAAATATTTAAGACAATTGCGCCAAAATGTTGAAATGTTTTGGCGCGATGTGACATCTCTTCTCTCGTTACCAAATGATTTATAAAGTGTTTACTATGGAGTGAACTTGTACACGGAGAAGTTTAGAAATTGTTTTCAAACACACAAACCCACACATTCATATAGAAACACGCACACACGGTTTACAAAAAATACTAAAGTTTTCCGCTTATAGGATTTGTAACATTGTGACGTGACATGAATTTAATATTTTTAAAGCAACTTTTCTCTACGATCAAATGGAGACTCTACAGTAGTATATCGCAATAGATGAGATTCTCACCTAACATAACCTAATCTTATTTAATTCTACGTTATTTAAGGTTTTCTGTTAAGCTTTACCCAACCTAACGTAAAACTCCCTACGTCGACAAATGAAGACCGTTTTTACAAAATTAGATATCTACAAAAATTTTATTTCGAAAACATATACCTACAAATATTTAATTGGATTGTAAATTATTATTTTAAATTTTCTTTAATGTATGAATGTACCTATAGGTATGTAAATATTTTGTAAGAATTTAATATATTATAGGAGAGCGTGTTTAAATAATGTGATGAACGAAGAAAGAGAAGTTTGTAAGGATAGAGTTGAATGGCGAAAGGTTGCCATTTGATGGGAATATATATAAATTTATAAATGCATGTATGTACACTATTTAATTAAACGTTAATGCAAATAAAACTAACTTAGAGAAAAACTGAACTTCTACATTATTCTTTTACATATATCTTATAAATATTTAAAAAAATATATAATTTAATATCATATTTTAAATTAATTAAAATAATAATACTTTTAAATTAAATAAGAACTAGTTGGAAGGCAAATTAAAATTCTGTTCAATGGAAATGTAGAATGAAAGTTTATTATAAAAATTCATTTTGTATGTGAATATTAACATATAAAGACATACTTTTTACAGCTTATTCTACTACTGTAAATGTTAATTTTTTTTTAAACGTAAGCTGACCAACATATCTGATTATACCATTGAAGTATACGAATTAATATAAAATGAATTTCAGACATTTGTTGAAAAAACGTGCCTAAATTTATCAAATATAATTTAATATTTATTTAATAAAATTAAGTAAATCCTAACCAAATATTTGTTTGTCTAAATGTACGAATCAACGTTCGTAAAAATTCGTATTTATTTTACCCATTACATACGGGACACATCAATAAGCAACTTGTATTTTAACATTTTATTAAACGTGGATGTTGGTCAATAAACGATTTTATATTTCGCCACAGTTACAGAGATCGTTAATAAAGTTATGCCTGTGAGGTAAACATTCAAGTAATATTATTCCCGTAGTAGCTACTAGCGTTAAAATTAACTATTGGGGACACATAAGCACAAAAAATCTGAGGCGAAGTTGTTATTTGATTGGAGAGTAGATAATTTAGTAGACATTAAGAAAGACGAAGACCTCATGGAAATATTCAATTTCAGACACATTTCTCAAGCAATCGTATCTGTATAACCTCGAAGAAAACGAAATGAAATCCCACTATGCAAAATATGCCAAGCTTTGGGCATACCAATTTTTTTTGTAGGATCAATCCAAAATGCCACAAAAGCGCTGGAGACACCGATCATTCCAAGTGAAAATCAACAATACCAAATCCACTAAAAGAAATATCAACACCGGCGTGCCGCAAGGCTCAATCCTTGGACCAATTTTGTTTAACATTTATATGCATGACCTACTTCAATCACAAAACATAGCATTAGTAATGTACGCCAACGACCATAACGACGACCATAACGATCATTCACAAATGCCACATAACTGTAAACCCAAACGAATGCGAAATCAAAATTTTCACATTAAAAAGGTTATCAAATATCCCAAAAATATCATCATAAACAATTCGCCAATCTCATGGAATGAAACTGACGTAGTAATCAAATACTTGAGCGTTAAATTCGACCGCAGACTCACTTGGCGAGCTCACGTACAAGGGAAACTAAAAGATGCAAACACAAGACTAAGCATGCTTTATCTCATGTTAAACCGCAAATTATCTTTGCGCCCTGAATGCGCTAAACGTCTGTACACATCGATCTGAAGACCATTACTAATGCATGCATGTCTTATATGGAGCACAACAAACAAAACCCGTATATATATAAGCTGCAAGCTTACCAAAATAAAATAATTAGAATTGCATTTAATGCTCAATGATTCATACGCAACACTCAACTTAATCAAGAAATTGGTCTTAATACCATACAGGAACATATTGAAAAATCTATCAATAAAATCTACCAGAACATGACCTTGTGCCCAAGCGCAGAGTTCTACAATTTAGAACAACGATCTAGACAAACAAGACTGAGAAGATGACTGCCAAAGGACTTATTGCTCACCTCAGAATCATCAACAATTTCTTCCTCTACTGACAATGAATTGTGACACGTTAACAAAAAGCATCAAAAGTGTAATAAATCAATCACAGGGAAGTGCCAACGCTAGCACCGACCCCAGCATCGCCCAATAATATTGTCATGCATAACATTTAATATGTTGAACTGGTAAAGCAAAAAAAAATTAGTAATATATAGGTGACGCTTTTGTGTAGTGTCCATGTCACTTTACGCAAGAGCGTAAAAAATAATTAGATATTTTTTGCCATTTCTGACGGTCTGTCCCTAAGTAGTAAAGTTTTACTGATAATTTGAAATCTTACCCTAATATACTGTGATATTTCCTAAATAATTTGGCATAGCTAATTGTAAGTTATGAATATTTATAAGTGACAGGAAAATATTTGTTCTTTACTACAAAGTATGAAAACCGTTTCATCATATCTATTTCATTTATTTTCGACTTCTTCGTCGAGGGTGTTTTGAGAATATAGATAACAAGATATTACAAGTTATTCTTGAATTTCACCATTTGTGTTGCACAACATTGAACAATTTATGCGTAATAAACTTACTGTACTTTGAGATAGACTTATGTATGTATATGCACAATGAAATTTGAGCAGCGTAATATTTCATGATATGATACATTTTTATATATTTTCTCATAAATAGGGTGTTGTGAAATATTATAACAAAATTCACTGAACACTGTTTTAATTTAAAAATATATACATACATATATAACATTGGTTGAATGACGATACTTGTGAAAAATGACAAGTAGTTATATAGCAAAATGTTAGATAACATTGTCCTAGTGAATTTATTAGAGATACGCTGCAGAAAATAAAATATGAGATTTATACGAAAGGCTAATCAATAAATCAACAATGAATTCAAAATTTTACTAACGCAGCTGAACGCTGAACGCTGGACCCATGGACACGCCATTGTAGTGAAGTCGGCGAATTTCTGATTTAAAGTGAACGATAAATTTCGAGGCTGTTCCGAAAGTTTTCGCCACTTTTTATCGAGATTAAAAAATGCTCGATTTTGCTGACGAAATCTCACATACATCCTATACACTTTTTACATAAAAGTATGTTTAAATTCTGTATATAATGTTGTCATAAACAGGTCAATAAATCAATTTTTTTTTAAAAATCTACTTTAGATCGTTTCGAATACAATGCTATGAATGAGATTTGCTAAAGATCGTATTTAGAAATGTCAACAACTAATTTTCAATAAAATAAAATAATGAAAATCATTCTTATTTCGAGATAATAAGGGCAGTATGATAATGAAAATCTTACTATTTTATCTGAAATTTTGAAGACAGTCTTCAGATTTTGAAATCAATAGCTATTATTGTCCAACATTAACATAACGTGATTAAAATATAATTTTATACTTGTAAATATTTTTTATGGCCTAATGCCTTCTTGATAAAAATAAGTTTAAACATGTCACATTTTATAGATAAGTTGTTTGTTTTTAATGTTGACTATTTTGATTTTTGATTTTATCATGATTACAGATTGCTATAGCATATAATAAGTGTTTCTTTCTTTCCGTTAAGTACAAATGGAAATTTACAGATTGGTGTTATTATTATTGGTTTTCATTATCATAAGATTAAGAATAATAATAAAGATGTGTTATTGAAATTTGTAAGCAAAATATTACGAAAAAGACAAGAAGAAAACAATGACGACCATAATTTAATTTTTGGATAACAGCAATTGTCTGGTCGATAACGCAGTTCAACGTAAGTAATGTCCAGTAAAGTTTCAACCACACCAACACATCTTAGTTGTTGTTGAAAGATTCTAGAACATATTGTTCTGGCAGGAGAAATAGTTGTTGATTTGTTTGAATTCTTGGAATATGTTTGCTTCAACTCTCGGCATTTGAATTTGCTTCTAGACAATATATGTATGTACATATTTACCTTCACATTTCGCTGCTGTAGCCCAGTTAAAAAGCAACAGATGATAATCTGATATAACTTTTCGAGGAATATTTGATATTAATAGTTTACCAGACGTAGACAAAGTTTTATGGTTTCCGATGTGCTTAAATATTGATTAAATATCTACTATGGTTTCTGTTAATCATACTAATAATTTTGCCCGATTAATATAAGCTCTTAATAGATTACGTTGATGGATCTAACTTAAATTTAGTCAAATTCCCGCGTGTTCTAAATGTAATCATTATTATAATTAAATTATAAACATATATATATATTCAGACGGTATTCCGAAAATAGTCAGACTCGACTCAGGGAAGGTCAAAAGATGTATTTCCGTTAAAATCTCGATTTTTGTTTCATGATAACAATACTTCCTTATATACATTCGTATAAGAAAGTAAAAATTGCTTCAATATGCGTATTAGAATAGCAATGCGGCAAGTGATGAGGCAGTGGCTGCCAACATACTTGAAACTAGGAAAAGTTACGTGTTGTATGATTAAAAACTAATTCCATTATTATAAGCTATGCTATTATTAAATACGTAATACTTTAGCATATAAAATTGTGTTATATTTTTTAATAAACTACTCTGCAGAATTTAAAGTAGAACAATTTGCATACTACAAAATAAATATTAGGTATAAGTAACACACAGTTATTCACTGTAAATATTAATTTACAATGCCCATACAGTTTTTATCAGAACAAAATTTACATATTTGCTTACTATGTGATGACCTAGAATGTGAACAGGTATATAACTTAAAATTCAAAATATGGTTTCACGTACTCGCCAGAATCAAAGCTATGTTACACAAAGTCGTTCATGGAATTATTTTTTGTGTAATTGGAATGAAAAATATTGAGTTTCATTCATTTGCATAATTTTACCACATAAATTCGTTAGTAAAAATTAGATATTGTTTGGCTACGGACACAAATAATTCAATAATAAATTTAAAATTAGTAATTCTTCTCACATCAGGTAGAGGAACTATATAGATCTTCAGTAAATCAGAGAATTCGTAATAAAGACATTCTTAGGTCTAAGCGACAGCCTATACGTGGTTCAAATATTAAATAATACTACTAAATATGGTATTCTTCTGAAATTGCATGACAAATGAGTACCTATCTAGTTATTGGAATTAAATTTATAATATTTATCTATGGAGGATGAAAGCATAACCTTTTCAAGAAGCGCCACACTTATCACGTATAGCAAATTTGTAGCAAGCCATTCTAGAAAAATGATATATATCAGCAAAGTTTTCACATTTATAAGAGCAATGTTGCATCCATTGGCATGTTTTGCTTTTATTTTCGTCTAATCGCCAAAGTTCCACAACACGCGCTACTGTGTGCCTGCAAATAAGCCCATATAGATAAAATTCTAACGTATGTGCATAATTCTGAAGTTATCGAATAGCTATTTCAGTGGAAAATTTAAAACGAATGGGGATTCATACATATTTTAAACTATTATTAAATATTTTGTATCATAACCTACGTGATATCATGTATTGAAAGGTTTTATGCGAATTTTTTATCGTAAAATATAGTTGGAATGTCTCATATGCGACTGATTATATTATTTTACTTTTTTTTCAAAAAAACTTCTAGTCATGGGTACAGCGATTATTATTATTAGGAAATTATTGAACAAATATGGTAACACAAACAAAAAAAAAAAAATACAAATTTACATGCAATTTTTGTTTGAATTGACAATTTTTTTTTTGGGGTTATAGGTAAATAAACTAGCATATCGTTGTCTCTAAAAAAAGATAGAGAGGAATTTGGCGTTAATTAATTTAAAAAACGTAATACTCAGCTTATTGAATAAATTCTTTTCAAAGCAGCCTTCGGTTATTATGAATACATTTAAGAGATGTAATTAAGCTTTCGAATATCCAAAAAATTCATATACATAATTAAAGTCTTTGTTTTAAGATTTCAGATATACTTATACAAAACAAAGGAAAAAGCGAAAGATCAATGTTTTTGTGCGAATTTTAGATGAAACGATAGCTAGTCGCTTGACGATTAGAAGGGGTAAATCTGTATCGGTTCCTTTACCGATCGTATGCATAGAATATTTATGTTAAAACACTAATCCCATATTAAAATGCATTTATAATAACATTTATTTAAATAGATAAAAACGAATTAAAGACATCTTTTTTACATAACGTTCCAATTTATAAACCGATCACCGACTGAGTTGTTTAATCAACAATTATTTATTTTGACATGCAGTTAATTATTGGATTTAACTATCTGTAAGTTTGTAGCGAAGACATCTATTAATATGATAATTACATTACATTACAAATTTGTTACTATCGTAAGTTAGTAATTTGATAGGTCTTTAAAACCCTTCCAAATAGTAAAGGTTTTTTAACAATAAAACCTTTGAACTAATGAACAAACAAAACTTTGTTATTTTTTCTCATTTCCCAATTAATTTCAGCAGTTATAAAACCATTTTTTACTTTATTCAATTAATACTACGGTAGTAACGCAGCTTATTTCAAATTCTAAACCATTACGTAATATAATTGCAATTCGTATTTCCGCAAGGCAATCAATAATTTGTTTGCCTTTTTTCAATTATTAACCACCATTTTCCTGTCGATAATTCAATATTTTTCACTTCGGTTTCGTGTTTTTATTCTACAATGACGTCTGTCCGTGTGATATGTGCGTGCACTTCAAGGCCAATAAGTGAGTTATTTTCGCGCTTTTTTCGGGCAAGTCGGGTAGAGAGGAAACACGCAAAAGAGTGAATCGTGTTTCAGTTGTTGGACACACTTGTGGCGGGCGCCGACCTGTCATCCACAGCCCTACATGGTCAAGTTCGAATTATTGCTAACTCTCGTTCGCCATTCGCCATTACATACCTACATACGTAGGTATATACAAAAGTTTAAATACCGCTTATTTTTTTTAGTTAAATAATGGCCATTGTCATGCGGTGTAATAAAATAAAACAACAAAAAGTTTATTTAAATTTTAAAAGCGTACAAGTTTTTTTTTTAAATGTATATGCCATTTTACAAAACCATTGTTATAAAATGAACAACTCATGTATTTGTATTGCCAGCACAATTGAAATGTTCACCAGTTTTACGCATTATTTACCAAATGGCAGCACACTATTATTAAATATTCCTGATCACTAGATGGGCTTAATGGCTATATTTATCAAATACAATCTCTCTTATATTGAATATAGTACTAGGTGAAAATGAGCTTTGAATTTATATTTTTACCGTGGTCGAGCAGATACTATGCGAGGTAATATTAATAAATCGCTAAATTCACGATACTACTGGTTAATATATCAATCTGCAAAAAGTCTTGAGACTTTGGACTACAACAATATAAATTTTATTTTATTATTATAATAGAAAGTTTGATAAATATTTGCAGAATTTCTTGAGAATTTAATTCAATAGAAATTTATTTTCAAATCGAGAAATACAATCAAATTAGCCAATGCAAATGAAAATATCTTTCACTGGGAGCATTCAAAACGTATTGAAGCGACTGTTGTTTTAGAAAATATCGAATTGAAAACTAAAGTATTTGTTTAACCGCAGCAATTTCAACCACAAAAATATTGAATCAATTGCAACTGAAAACAAAGGCATATACCGTATTCGCGATGAATGCGTGGTCATAAACATTAAACCGACAGTTTTGCAACGCCATATATATACCTTACTTTAATCATTTTAAAAGTGTAAAGTATTAAGCAAATTAGGATAAAATTTCCGATAAATAAAATCATAATTTCGTATTACAAATATCAAATTAATGTCATATCTACTGATTTAAAACGAAACATTTGATTTAATACAAGCCATCGTCATTATAAATTTGTTTTGTTTTTAAAAATTTATGAATATTAAACGTAATTTTACATATAAATTCATTATCTATAATATAATATGCAATTCATGTGTTTTACAGATTAAATGAAATGAAAATACGTTGATTTTGAATAGAATAGTAGAAATTAAACAATAAGCAATTATATCTGTCAAAAAAAAATATACAATTTTGCTATTGTATTTGCCAAGTGAGATCGAGGAAATGTTGATACAATATAGTATCAGCCAGTACTTTTCGCCTCTGTTATCAGTATACACACCGGGTCAAAAATACAATGAAACAACAGAGACTTGTATATACCTTTATTCCATAATTAGATTCTTCATATATAATGGACACGTAGCTCCAATTTAAAAGCCGTACAATGTCCACCATCGCCTTCACTTGATAATGGTCCGACGGGATTGTCCTCGAAAAGAACTCGAAGCGCTGCTTGTTACTGAGCTCAGGACTCGTCGAAAAGAACGACACCTGTAAAAGAACAACTTGTAACTTTCTTTGCATAATTAAAATTGAGCAAATTTATATTCAGCGGTCGCGCGTGTAGTATGATTAAAATCAACAGACCTCAGATGGGGTCCAGACTTCTTAAAAATTAGCCCCATTTTTAATTAACTTTTTTCTTTATATACCGAAAATGCCTTTTTCTTTTATAAATGAGAAAAGTTCGATCAATGTTGAAATATAATTTGATTTCAAATTATATTTTATATATTTCCAATAAGATTTCTTCAAAACTAAATATATCATTACAATTGTCAAAGTTGTACGTCTCAGGATGGATAATCAGTGAATCATATATATATTATATATATATTTTAATCAAAGATTCTTTTTTGAACATATTTGCGGCATAAACATATTGATTTTATGACGTTGGTTTCCTACACTACAAATCTTTTTAACAAGACCTCTTTTACAGTTTCTCAGAGGAGAATTAATTTACAATTACTTTTGCAAAACAGAATTTATTGTTCTAATATCAATGGCTTAAAATCTGGTTTATTTATTTTATTATATCTACTAAGTTTATTGTATTATAAGTTCATATTGAATATACTTCATTATCAAGGATGAGTCGCTACACATTCGATATATAGAGGCGAATTTTGGCTTTCCTTGACCTTTAGTTTAGAAAACATATTATTACAAATGTCTATTTTTTTGGGTTGTTACGTTGTTATTAGTTATTGGCCAAACGAACAGGCGTAATGATTGCATTTCAACTGATTTCAATTGATGAGAAAATGTATACCTATTATTTTTAAATATCACTGAAGTTTATAAAAGTAAATATGCTAAAATATCTACTATAGAAACGTAGTACCTGGTGGAATTTGTTCTGGTAAATAAAATGGATGTTAATAATAATATTGTGTAGTAGGTACCTATCTCCGAGTGTATCATTAATATTACAATGTTACATATGTAAATACGTACGTATGGGCAATGTGAACATCGTTTAAAGTAAATATACTTGACCCATTATTGACAAAAGCACGAGATTCAAACCCTTTGTTGATACTTGTTTGATTAGGTTCTCTATTTATCTGTTTTTAACATTCTCTATTTCTCTGATGGCATCTGTGCGCTTCTTCTTCCCCGCAGCAATATAATGCGCGGAAAGCTTTGTCATTTAATGAAATAAATATCAGTGCCACATATATATATATATATATATATATATATATATATATATATATATATATATATATATATATTATATATATAATATGCTGTGACCTAGTAAACTTATGTATACGTTCCAGAAATGACAATCGTAAAATGATTCGTCGTAAAATTATAATTTATAGACGAAAACTAAGGTTGAGATTCAGAATCTTGTGTAATTTTATTAAAGAATGAATATTAAATAAAAGGAACGTGTGACAATATACAAATATTATTGTTCGGTAAACTATCATAAAATTAAATCACAAAACACGACTATAAATTTATACTGCACTGAAAATACATATTAAATTAAGAACAAATGGAGGATTATTCAAACATTTAATTCGAATATAATATTCATATCATTTTTTATTTATTTTGTTAGTTGTAATATTATGTCGTTATTCAATAAATACTAATTATTATGCCACTCCATTCAATGGGAATAAGCATGAAGTTATGTATATACATATGTATGTATTAAATATAATTTCCTATACCTAATTATGGCAACAAATATAAGCCATTTAAGAATTTCAATTGCAACTTTCTTGTAACTGGTACACATTACAATACATATTTATTACTTAGTATAAGAAAGTCAAAATAGAAAATATCAAGCTTCTGGTGCTGTTGATGTTATATGGATGCAAATTAGCTACTAAATTTAACAAAAAAAAAGAAAATTTGCACCCACACTATAGCGAACTAAGAAGACTTATAAAAAAAATGTAACTTTTATGAAATTTGAAAATAGCTAACGTGGCATTGCTTCGCAATATTTATATGAAATATACTTTTGACGAATAGCATTGTAGATACTAAACTTTGTATTGCGATCAAAAAGTTTTAATTAAATTTATTTAAAAAGAAATTGTTGTGTTTTATGTGGAGAATTTAATGGTGCTTTCAGTTAAAGTTATTTTAAATGAACAATGTGAAAGAAAAAATAGCGCCATTTAATATTAGATACATATAGGTTCAATCGAAATTAAAGGTACTTTGATTCAAAAATCTTTTTAAAATTCTCTGTGTTAGATTATTCATTACAGATAAAAATTAGTGTCCCGCATGTATATATGTGTACACACTACACATACACGCATATCAGTGATAGGGAAACATGCTTCTGTGCGTTTTAGGGCATGTGGTACCATTGATTCTATCCAATATATATATATGGTCGCATCAGTATTGACAATGCTGAAGGAATAGAAGGATGATTGGTGTTCTGAACGAATCTCATTTCACTTCGTTGTCAATTACAATTCAATCTAGTCACAGATAACAGAATTATAGTATAACCTGGTTTGGGTCGATGAAACTCACAAAAAAAAGTGGTTCGCCAGACACACGTGTGTGCGGCCGATTGCAAATATATATAAAGCACCATAAATATCAGAGCTTATTGAGTCGTACAAGAGTTACGATTACTTTTGCTACAGACAATCGTAAATTAGTGACATGTTATCGAAGAAATCCTGGAAATCTATTTTTTTTTATATACAGGAAGGTCAGGCACGTTTGATTTAGATCTGTCGTCAGGTCAGTTCCATTTGACGCATCGATTCTTTAAGCCCATTTTCTGGAGGCAAGTCATGCCCAGAGTACGCATTTCACTGTCTGTGACAGCTACGGACTTCACGCGTCTATATATCATATTTTGTGATGCTCTGATTTATTACCAAATAATTCACCACAATTCCAAAACAGTAAACATGTTCTATATACCTATATATATTTATTAATTATGCAGTTTATATAGTTTTATATTTTATGAACAAACATGTCCAAGTATAGGTTACGTGCAATTAAATTTCACCTCTATTGAAAGAAGACATAACAATGTGGGCCCTTTCCTTTACGGAATTTTTGAATATGATTTTATTAAGTTCAGCATAATGCCAGATTTGCAGTGTAGTAGTTGTACCACTGTTGGAGACAAACGCGTAATAACATTATACCTTCTAGGGATAACACAGTGTCATAAATTCAGACTCAGTATGTAGTAGTTTTTTAAAATATGTTAATTTCATCTTAATTTAAGAAGTACACTGTTTATCTAAATTAATTATTTTATGTAAATATTTCATTTTTGTGAAATTGAAAGTCAATATTGAAAATCTGCCACATTATGAGTAGAGAACATTATTAGTGGATGCATTTCCCGTATCGATCATTTCAATTACAATGTTAGTTCTCTGAAATTTCGAAAATTCGTTTTTTCATTCCACAAGTCCTTTAAAACGTAAGATACATGAATATTATCCCCAATACTGTTCTCTAGTCGCAATATATTAAATTATTAATATTATATTAGGTGAGCCATGTGTTGGCTTCTTTTTGATGTGCGTGTTATTGCGACAGTGGCGCACTTGACATTGATAGATATGAAGTGTCAAACCTCTGCTGCAAGGAAGTTTGACAGTACATATCTAGCAATGGCAAGCGCGTCAGTGTTCCAAACTGTCGAAATGACAGCACTTCAAAAAGAAACCAACAGATGACCCACTATAGAATATAGATGTCAGTATTTTATTTATATGGAGATATTAGTTCTGCGCTTTGAACGCATGTTTTATATGAGAATATGTTGCATATCGAATGCTTCTTGTAGTGTAGAGCAAGGTCAAGAAAAACATAAGTTTCAAGTCAGTAACGGGAGGTGACAGGTCAGTGTTGTTAGAAAGGGTTGATTGTTTTGGTCGTGACCTTGACGATTTGTTCAGTTGGAAAACAGTACTGGCGCGAAAGATAACAAAAATATATATAAATCTGTTCTCTCAAGGGGAAAACAGGTCAGGAACGATGGGCTGTCAGGGACCTTTCCAGTAGTTTCTCTCTTTTATGGGGACCTTCGTTTCAGGCGGTTTGAATCTGGCTTTAAATTGCGCGTGGTCAAATTCAACCTTGTTTCACGTTTACATTTGTTACGGCACTTTACAAATAAGAGAACCTGTTTTACGAATAAAAAAGATTACAATTCAAAAGATCTTCTGTCATTTAAATTTGAAACATTGTTTCTTAAAGAGTTTCTACATCAAACCGGATTGTTATCCCGTTAAACAAAGCCTCGAGAAAAGCAGGGTGAGCAAGAACATTCCACTTTCTTAAATAGCAATCTTAATACTTTATCTTTACGATTAACTCGTTGTGTTTTAAGCCGTTTCCCATGTTCCGCCAAGGCCGGGAATCTCAGCTTGAAATCTCTCATTCATTGTTGGGCGCGCGCGAGAAGGTTTTTAAAGCTCTGATAGTGTCAGATTGGTCTCTGTGGATTTGGAGATTCGTGGCTAATACACCACACACAAGCACAGATATTCAAGGGCATCTTAACCTAAAGATAGAATAAAAGTGCTATTTTGCTTGGGTCGTCTTTACAATTTCATTTCAACGAACGACAAACAATTGTTTGGACGTTTTTCACTTAGGCGAGTACGATACGCAGTATCGTAACATGGCCTGCATACTGAGTATCTATCTTTATTTACACTTAAGGTACCGTAAGAAAATCGCTTTTTTCTTTCGTTTGTCTCAATATCATCTAAGAAATAGTATGGTAATAAAAATGATATATTACACTTTTATTACTTCTATTAAAAATGGTCAACAATAATATAGAGTTTGTTTAATAAAATACAGTTATTAGTTTCTCTTCGAAATTATTCACGTAATTAGTAAATGAAAGTTGTACTACTTTAGACAATTTTTGTTCTTAGTTAGATATATGTTGGCTTGGCATCACGTAATGATTTATTTTTAACCTATAAACTTACTTTGTTATGGAGAATATAATTACGTAGGTCATGGAAATATGAAATTAATGATTGATCAATGTCAAAAATATTCAAGGTGTATTTAAATAAGATCGATATTGCATAATATATAAATAACACATAACGGTACTATGCCAGCAAATATGTAGGACAGCTTAATTTGTGTGTCAAGCAAGAATGTATAAGAAAGTCATATGATGGCAGATTCAATTATTTTTTTTACAATTTCCGGAAATATGAAAAACGAACTATTCTTATTGTGTTGGAATAAGAATTATTTTAAGTTTTTGACACGTAAAAACTAAATTGTTTTTATTTGTACATTTTATAAATAAATCGTATTTGATTTATAATTCATGCATCAGGAATAGGTATTCTAGAGAAAACATTTGTGCTTTTTTTTATTATTTGTCATTTTGTAATATTTGAAGAAATTCTGGTAGGAAAAGGCCTAATTTCTGTTCGTTTTCATTATAAAACAGCTGCGTCTTTATAAGAATTATAGTTGCGTCCTTAAAAGTAGACGTAGATCTGTCGCGATAAATTCAAAAGGTCGGCTTAGCGCCTATTTCGCATAACGGCGAATGCTTTCAACTGTGTATCCATCAGAGCCTTACTTCTACTCAGAACTGATATATAGGTATTTTAGAGCCGTCATTGCAGGATATATACATTATTTTATACTGTTAAACTACACTCTGCGAAGGGCAGACCCGTAAAGTCGCTCGCCTAACATCAATTATTTATGGTCGGGCGCTACGGACAGCGCGGCGGCAGGGTTGCGCGGCCGACAAAACTAGATGGCCAGGAATAATTTTTATTACGCCTTCTCGAGTGAACTTGGCCCCCTTGAACATGTGCGGCACTGACATTGATAAAAAATGGTGTATAGTTCAAAGTAACAAGCAGAGCACGTTCGAGATATATTGCTGCTGGTGAGACTACTCTGTGGAGTAATTATATGAAAATAATAGGTAGGTACTTATTAAAAATTCAAAAATAATTTTATGAATTTATTTGTAACTAAAATGAATTTGTGAATAAATAAATGTTCTGTTATTAATTTGTATTGAGTAGAATTGAATATTTATGAGGTCATACTCAATCGGGCGTTACATCGCAATCATATAGGAAAAAATGTTGATTAAATAATACAAAATTGTTTTATTCATGCAATGGAAATTTATAATTTGATTTTAAATCTCTGGAAGTAGAAGGGGCATACAATGTTTAACAATAGCTAAGATTATCTATTGAAATTGGAGAAAACAAAGTTCATTGGGTTACAGCCAAAACTTGGTAAATTATAAAAAGTACTTCTACGTTGGCGAAAATGACAGCATAACATTCTTATATACTTTTTATTTAAAATAATGCAAAGTTAATTTTACAGATTCTTCAGGACATTTATAAAAAATTACTTCTTTAACTTATTTTATTTAACTATCTCAAAGCTAAAAAAATTCGTAATGCAAATTTAAAAATTAAAATATCTGCAGGGTCCCGCACTGGACTTTTTAATATATAGTAGGTATATTTAATTTAGATATGAAGGATATAATTTTTTTTTAATTCAAGAAAATATAAATAGTTATTTATTTATTTTATTGGCAACTATTGGTCAGAACGGTTTTATTTTTCAAATAAATTAAATACCTAATAGAACCACAAATTATTTGAGACTTTTTATTTTACTATTAATCTTATTTTGACAGGCATAGTGAATCTATTACAGTGTTGAATATATTATAGAGCTTTCACACACACACACAAACACACACACACACTCACGCGCAATCACGCATACACGCACGCTATTTTTACTGTAAGTGCATTCGTTTCGGAGATATTGCAAAAAGCGCAAAAAAATGACTAGAGTAAACATGCACTTCTGGTTTGAACATTCTTTTCAAAAATAAGGCACACACATACGTTAATTCTTTAATAGTGAGATTCGATTCAGGGATGACGAAAACGTGTATTTTCGTTAAAATCTCGAGTTTTTTTTTTATGATTAGCATACTTCCTTATATACATACATGCTTATAAAAAAGCTGAAGCAAAACTTATTACATGAATTATCTAAACAAATGCAATATAGAGTGAGGTAAAGCGGCAATAATAATAATGACCAGAGAAGAAATCCATCTTTTTATATACTGCATTATATATATATATATATATATATATATATATATATATATATATATATATATATATATATATATATATATATATATATATATATATATATATATATATATATATATATATATATATATATATTATATATATATATATATATATATATATATATATATATATATATATATATATATATATATATATATATACGTGCGTGCGGCAGTGTGCGTGCGCGCGTGTGTGTGTGTGTGTGATAAACACAATAAAATTTAGCGACATATTGCAAGTTGTTATAATTGTCGGTTGAGCGAAGAATCTGTTTGAAGGCGGGCATGGTTGCGTACGATAAGCATTTCTCGACGTCACCGGGCGACGAGCGTCCTTTCTATATTACTATTTAATGTTGCCAACGTATGTTAAGCCGATATAATGGTGATTTGGGTGAATGAATAACTCACCTCGTTGCCACGCGTACACGTTACGATAAGCACATTATATAGCATAAATGCGTAATCCCTACAACAAAGTTAGAGCTATTCCACAATTCGGTGTCAACAAATGATTGATTAATGGTTTCAAATGTGTGTTTATATTTAAGCCGGCCTAGAACAAGGATCTGCCTGTAAATTGTTGTGACAAAAATTCGATTTAAAGTGCGACTGATTGCAGTGTTTCGAGTATTATTTATTCGTTGAAGCACAGAGCAAATAATTGGCGATTATTATTAAATGTTACATTATATTATTCATAGCTATGGTTTATCTGCATTAAAAAAATATATGGAGAAAGTTTTTTTTAAAAGAAATTACATTGAATTTAGGGAAATTATTGTTATTTAGTTAAAGTAAATGATTTTTAAGTGTAGTTTTACATTGAAATCATATTTACGAGTACATACATTTATTACTGTGTTCATATATACTATATTTATATAACTAATAACATAATGGGCATAAGCTGAGCTGAGCTAGCGCGAAAATATCATATATCATAATATTACACTTATTTGATTATAATAAATATCATTCTTTTTCTTTAAGCCTTTGAAATATAAATTATAATAATGTAGCTTTTCCTTTTTAGCTTGCCGTACGTAGTGTTTGTATGCATATTTTGTCTTGGATTAAAAAAAATCCTTAACAAAAAGCTCGTTTTTTATCGCCCTGATTCCGAAAATATGAATTTGTGTATCTTTTCGTATACATATTATATGTAACGTAACGTTTATTTATAATTGATAAATTACGATAGATACATTTTAGCCGATTTTCCCAGATATGTCGATCCAAATTACACAAAATTACGAGTGCGTTGTAAATAAACGTGAATATCAGAATGAAAACCTGACAGCCAAACAAACAAGCAATTGACAGTTGTACGGGTTTGACAATGCATCAAGTAATAAATAGAGCTACAATGACACGTAGCAACACTTTAGCGTTAAAAAATGGCGTAGAAAGCGAGCACCATCCTTATTATTATTATTATTTTATCGACGGACGGTTCTTATTATAGACTCTATTTCTTAATTCTTTTCCAGTTATTTATTAAAAAGATTATATAAAAATAAAAACATATCAATAATGTTTATCCGATTTAAAAGCAATATCAAGATAGCTAATAGTTGCTTGATGTACACTATTGTCTATTGTGCTACATCCTACATAGACTTTAAAAAAGTCTCAGAGCAAGAACATGTATTATTATAAGCATTCAACTGTGTTTAGTGTGTAGTTGTCATAGTTATATACAGATTTAATTACTATACATTTCCATATTAATAAAGTTTCCGGATAGTTCGCTTCAGTGCAAATAATTACTATTCATTCGTACTAATTACTAACTATTAAATTGGTTTTCTGGTATTCAAGATGACAATTAACTGAAGATTATTCGAACCATACATGAAACTTATAAGGAACATATTATATGTATAGGTATAGAAAGCTTAGAGAACACTTGTGCCATTACGAAAACTGTTGCTAAACAAAATTGGAAAATGAGTTATCAGTTATTTATAGAGTATATTTCATAAAGAAAACAACTATAAACCGGACAAAATATATTGGATTATACCGGAAATTGAACTGTGTCCCTATGCCTTGAAATTCGGCCGAGATGATACCGTTTTTCACACTTCCGGTATCAGGCTCAATAAGGTGCACCAGAGCATGTTTGTTCACTTTTCTATTTATATCTAATGAAATCATTTGATATATGACACACAGACCTTACTCATTCAAAGTTCGTTATTCAACTAAAAAGAACAAATATTAGGTATACAATATTTGATATGTTTGTATGTACTTATATAAAATATTTGAATACATATTCTTTTCAAATGAATGTTGAGTGTATTCTAATATCGAAATACGTTCCACAAGATGCAACGTACACAGAATAGTTAAATAGATGTTTATCGTGTCGTTAAATGACAGGAACTTCAAGTGAGATTAAACGCTTCTAGGAGTAAGTAACAACATAGTTCTATGTGCCCAAGTTCCAAGTACTAGAAACCGACTGATGTTCTACATGCACAAATTGTTCATTTAACTTGCACCGTTAAATCTGAAATTAACTTCGCTAATTTAAGGTTACGTCCATTAGGTCTAACCGAAACTACAAGTTCTTTTTTTTTTATATCTTTAATTCAATTCGACGAGATATAAACTCTTTAATCAAATGTATATTTTTAACTGTAATTATTTAAACCATATTTCAAAAACTAAACAACTTCATTTTTTATGATATCTACTAAAATTACAAATTTATATATAATAAAACCGTAAAGCGGTGCTCATAAAATATGTATTATCACTTTACTGTGTCTTTTTACCATTTACTACATCTTGCATTACATTTAATACTTTGTACTTATATCGTATCATGTGAATCTCATAAATATAATATATTTTATTTGCTCACATACAGAGATGTATTATTACTAATGTATTAATAATTATTAGACTTGATATCATAAATATAGAATAATGTGGACAATAATATACTGCTATTTCAAGGCTACAGCATAGATCGTAAATTACACAATTCATACGGCAATAAATATTTATATATTGATGTACTTTTCACTACAACATACATATGAAGTTCATATACGTATAATGGAATAATGTCATTTTCATTGTAAGCGATTGATTTTGAGAATTGAATTAGTAAACTGTCAAAATAACATAACTACTTATATAAAAACAGTAGGTACAAATAAAATGGATAATATAAAGTGATTAAAGCTAAAAGCTCTTGTACTGTATATACATAGTTAAAGAGCTAAAGATAAGAAAACTGAGACTAATTTTCTACGAATTATTTTACATTTTCCGTACCAACAAATTAATTCAGAGCAAGATACAATTGTTGTCCTTCGAGCAAAACCTTTTATCACTGCATTTTAAATGAATTTACATCTTGATATCGAAGCGGAATTTATTTTATTTGTTTTTTAATTCTTTGAACAACGTAAGAATTTATATATCAATTCGGACATGGTCAACGTCAAGTAGCACTAACAATTATTAGAGGAAGAAATCGGGGAAACGTAATACAATACACTCAGAATGTCTTACAGAATAAGGGGAAACGGCGTAAACATCTTCTGCCCGGCGGTCGTAGTCACAAATCATTGTACTGTCAAACTGAAGGCACCATTTGCCCGAATCCAAAAGCCTCATAAAGACATTTTATAAGACGGATTCACAAAAGGGAAATATAAAATAACAGAACAAAATAGTGTTAACATCTTCTGCCCAGCGATCGCAACACAAATCATTTCCCTGTCAAATTGAAAGCACCATTTGCTCGAATCCAAAACTTTCATAAAACGACATTTTATAAAACGGATTCACAACGGGAAAATATAACGCAATAGAACAAAAATTAAGTTGAAGTTCTATTGAGCACTATATAAAGTATAAAAGATAAAACGCAAAGAAAAACCAAATAAAATTAGGACGTTCCAAAAAATTAAATATTAATCTTAAAACAAAAAAATGACGAATATTTTACAAAAAAAAATACTAATTTACAAATGTTTTTGCTTAATACGTAAAACTAGCCAATTTAAGAGGATTATTCTACTTTTTTCTTAATCTGGAGGCTCGAGAAGAAGATACTTCCTAGGAAAAAAGACCTACCAAACCACAGCGAAGAAGGTGTTTGTGTTGGGGAAACTATTTCCACAAGATGTTAGACTCTTTAAGGTGAAAACATACCGTAGTCACGGAAAGAAACTCTGCAAGATGTCACTAGTGATGCTTGCACCCGAAACATAGGCAACTCAAGTAACATCTTCAACTCGGCCAAGCTCTAGTCATAAATAACAAACATTATAGACCCCAATAAAGTGAGACCCCCAATAAACCCTCAATAGAATTATTATCTACGTTTTGAACTGAGATATACAGAAACAACTATAACATTTGATATTTTAGTTATATTTTAAATTCATATACTGTGGTAGGATCGAATGAATTTTGCTGGTGTTCTTAGGCTTATCAAAATAAAAGAAATGTGATTCTAACCAAGATTAAAATCTGAAATATAGCTTATTATTAATTATGTGCTGAATATAATTTCCAAATATGTTATTGGTATTTTCTAGTAAACTAATAATTACAATTGGATATTGTTGTTTTAATAAATACTGTATTTTTAATTTTATACATGCATTATTTAAAATCATTATTATACATACAATTATGAAAAATATATTTTGATTTTTCGCATATACTGAAACATGAATCTTACGAAACCATTTAGAATCTATAAGTTTGTTCGTTTGTTTACACAAACTTATTTGAAGTGACAGCAAATTGATGAAAATTGTATAATTAACTAATTTGAGATTATTTTCTTATAATTAAGACACCGAAAATATGAAAAATGTATTATTTTGGCATTTATTTAATATATATATATATGTATGTTCTATTTTCTACAATAAATTTCCAAATTTGTACATACCTGGGGTATTTTAAAAAGTCGCAACAAATTAGCAACTTGAATCGAAGTGACACTTGAAGCAGCGCCGACCACCCCGGAAATCACTTTGCGTATTTGCGTCTTGTTGCAGTGATATTCAGCGCCGTCGATATTGCTAATAGAACCTTTAACAAGAAAAAAGAGAGAAAATGGTTATTATAAGCTTCTTTTGGTAGTTACGTACATACTAAATCATACTGGTGGAGAATATACATCAACATACTACTGAGTATAAAGCGATGAGTTGTATATATGATCAAAGTCACACGGCAAAGATAAAAGATGGAAATGGTTATTTTTGTTAGATGTGTTAATTGGCTGGCTGGATTTAATGAATTAAAATGCATTACGATATGCATAGCAGAACAGAAACCCATGCAACAGTATGTACATACGATACATACATATATAGCTGCGAAAAGTTATTGTGGACATTTATAAATTAAATTTTATGACATTTTATGGGCTTTAAATGAAAATGACAAAATCATGAAATAGAAAACTGAACAATGACTTTTAGATTTTAATTAAAATAAAAACAAAAAAGCGAAGGGTAATTTCAGGAGGCAGCGATATTAATATTCATGAACTGAAAACTTTACTGTCGTTGTATTTTCAATTTCTTTCAATTGTATTATTTTATTTTAGACATTGGTTATTCAGCTTTGCTTTTTCGTTTTCAAATCGAAATCTAGTTTTGTAACTGAATTGTTTTCTTTGAAAATAGGTATTTGTTTATAATGAACTTAAAATACATAAAAAATTGTTTGAAAATGAGTTCAATTTTGTATACAAATATAAAAAACATATTTATAGTATACGCCCATTTCTTCCTTTTCACAATTTTATATTTGTTTTTTTTTTTTGTTTTTATTAGAGTATTCAACATTTTTTCAAATGTAATACGTGAGGTTCCGGACTGTGGAAAAGTTTCATTTTGTTAAATTTTCAACATGTTTACCCTTATTAATTAGAAATTTTTCACTTGTGGCAAAAATGTTATACTTAGACTATATTATAATTACTTTCTCATACGAAGTAATATGTAAGTATTTTAATCATGATATGTTAACGGAAATATATCCTTTGAAGTTTCCTAAATTAAATTTGATAATTTTTAGAATGTCCATGCATATATACACGCATGTCTGTGTCTGTGACCTCTAATTTTTGAAAAGAATATACCGGAAGTAATTTTTTGGAAATTCTGCAATACATCCAAAACGGCAGAACTTACAGAAGATATAGTAGTATTTAAAATGAAAGATATTAAAATTATACACAACTTTTGTTTGAAAATTTTCTACAAAAAATGTACTGATTACAAGGCAATTACTATAATTTTTTTTAAATTTCTTATTTATGTTGCCATGTTTATGTATGTATGAGATATTTTACTTATGACATAATTTTAGGGTAAAAATGTTTAAAAGATTAGTAAGATATTAGAAATATTATACATAAATAATTCTATCCCTACAAACTTCTTTTGCTTCACTCTGTAATCTGATTTATATACCTACTATGTATAAAAAAGTCCAGTGCAAGACACTGCAGATGTTTTTTTTATCTTTTCGTGAAGCTTTCTAAATATCAAATAAAATATATTTATGATCTTGAATTTTAAATATATTTTAAAGGTAATCAAAAAGTGTTATTGGTAGTGCGCTACTGAAACACTAATTAATAGTTTATCAGCGTCATGAGGAAAATTAACTACTTCATTGCACCCCGAAGCATTCAATGAATATCTGCCTAAATGCGAAAGCGATAATTCTCGCAAGGTATTTATTGTGTTGTTAACAAAGTGAGAATTGTAAAAGGAGTAGAATAAAAAGCTGTAAAGAAAATCATTAATTAAAGCCATTAGGCTTTGCATGTCTGAGGAGAATAAATGAATGAATGCCATCGTACGCAGTTTCTTGTGGTGCTAAACAATGCAAGACACGTGAGCTTCACAGCCGCAAGTCTAGTTGAGGAAGTTTTAACGGAAATGACCTGTTTTCCCCGCTAAAGCGCGTACGTTACGGCTCTTCTTAAGAGTTATCCAGAACGCTCTCTTTCTACTGAACTAGAACGTGTAAAAAATACGAATTACTCGTTAAAAACATATTCGGAACTTTCGTTAAGTATTATCCAATACTTGAAAGTCTTTTTCTGCGGAATATTACTTTTTTACGAACTCAAAACTTAATTAATTCCAATTTCTTGCAAATATTGCATTATATGATGATCCGTCATTTCTGCATAGTATTTAAATGATTAATTAAATTTGATAATTTTTAGATGCATTTCAATAAACTTTAAATTGAGATGATTTGTATGAATTTCCTATTGCGCAGTAAATATATATATATATATATATCGTATAGATACAGTAAAATTGAATAAATTTGCGAAATTTTCAACGTTTATAATTAAAAACCATAAGATTGCTGGACTTCCGTCATTGATTTTATCAAGTGCACATCATAGGGTATTGTTCACCTCGAATATATAATCAAAAATGCCGTCAATTCTTTCAATAGAATCATAATTGAATCTTCAACTCAAAACTAAATTGAATATTGTGCTAGTGAATAAAAATTGTAGATGCCAAGTTGAATTGATAATCACGAACTTTATAGATCTGTCAGCACCTTACAGCCAAAATTAATGCTTTACACGTTAGAGATAGACTGACATAAAAATCTAGCAAACTATACGTTTAATATGTACTTATAAAGTTAAATATAATATTTATGTAGTTTGTGTGTATTCATTTTATATTATGAATGCATTTTTTAATAAAATACATTTTGACAAACATGTAAACATGTCAACTCATGCGCTTTATAACGGGTACAAATTTGTTACCGGTATTTTGTATTCATATACACTCTCTTTTCCTATATGTATGTAAATATGATATAATTCTATTTGACAACGAACACGAAGATTCGTCTATTTGTCATGGATTGACAGATAATAAAACAAAATATATCTGGGGCAGAAAAATCTTGAACTGGCGAATATAAATTGTGTTTTAATGAGAGGATGAATTTAATTCTTTTAAAAATAGATCGATAAATCAAGATAGACATCGTGCAATGACAAATGACAGATTTTCAATGGCTCATACATATTTCATCGGAGGTTGAATGTATTTTGTTTTATTGCAGAAAATAATCCACACATTTCTAAATCAAGGGTTGACCCTTTTAGGAAAAGTTTCTCGTATAATGTTTAATACAATATAAATATAACATCTCAACATTGCCTTACTATTGAAATAATTATCATCCCTTAAATATGTTTAATCCTAAACTGGTTAAAGTGAGTCATAGAGGATCTCATTGCCAGTGATAAATACTTTCTTTTTTGTAAACTCATCTCTTTGCAAAGAGAACAGCTCTTAAAGCAATTTAATTAGTGTAGTTGAAAGTGGATAGTTTGTTCAAATAATTCAATAGTTATATTTCATTCTATAAATAAAACATCTGCAGTGCTTCGCAATGGACTTTCTTATGCATAATAGATATATCAGTTTAGATAAGAAGAATATAATATTTTCGTAATTATTGTGACCAGAAAGTTGTTATTTTTCAAATAAATAAAATGCCATACAGAATATATTCTTCAATATATTTTGAATATATTAGTAACCTTTAAAAACATCACTCTCAATTTATTTTGCACAAAAGGTGTCAAAGCCCAAATTATTTTAGTTTATATGATTTATGAAATATTAATTTCCATACCTATGTAACTATGGCAACATAAATAAAAAATTTAAGCATTTCAGTTGCAATTTTCTTGCTACTGATCCACTTTTTGAAGGATTTTTCGAAATATTAATATCTATTTTTACTATAATTATTTTTACTAGCGGTGCCGTTTCGGTGATATTTCAGAATAGAGCAATCATGCACTGAATATGCTTTTCAAAAATAGAAGATTTTCTTCTGAGCCATATACCTACAAATCTTAAGCTTAAAGTTTCATTATATATAGTTGCAACAATTTTGGCTGTAAACACACAAACGTCATTCCAAAAATAGTCAGACCCAAGTCAGGGTATGGCAAAAGTTGTATTTTCATTAAAATCTCGAGATATTTTTTTTCATTACATTACTTATTTATTAATTCATCTAAAAAGGCAAAACAAGAATAATTGATTTAAAAAAATATTTAATAATTTAACGATGCCCTTAAATTTGATCCTTGTAAATTTATAGTAGAAATGTTCCCAATTGCACTTGATAAATAATGATCAAATAAATACACAAAGGAAAAGAAATTGCACTGTTGCATTTATTGCAGACTTTCGTAACAATGGAAAACTACCTCCCAGCGATGGCACAATAAACCACAGCTGAAGAAAAGCTCTAATAAAAAAAAAACTAGCAATGAAGAAGATGGATTGTGGGCAAGCCGTTTGTTTGATTCTCGGTTAAACGACCCCGCATGTCTGGACGAGCACGCCTGGACTGACAACCTTTTCGAAAGATTTTATTCAAGCGCGTTTACGTAATCAATTTTGCATACGAAGGCACATTGTCCTAACTTTTTGTTTATTTTATCAATCAATCAAAGAAAATATTTCATTTTTATAAATAAATAGGTCAGTCTTTAGGTAAATAAAAAGTGCTTTAGCTAAGACATCTAAAATCGTATAATTTACGTTTTTTTCCTCCCGTTCGGTAAAAACAGTTATATTTGTGAAGTGGCGCGCGAAAAGTATTTTTTCTAAATAAAATAAAAGATAACGAAACATTGCATTACCCTAATAGAAACTCAGAAGTAGATTTATAGCACGTTTCGTATGTATTTAGGTAATAAAGCATATTTATACATCTTTAATAGCAGAGAAGCAGTGAAGAAACGTAAGGCGGCAGATATTGAAGGGCGCTCATCTCGAGCAAGATCACGAACGTCAGAACTTGATGACATTTCACTGCTTCACATAATGGAAACCCCCAGTCGCCCCTACTCTAACTACAAAACCCACACCACTCTTATACCATGAACCACTTTGTTTTGGTTTACTGCTTCAGTCATAATATACAGCATGCGTAAGGAACATACATATATATTTAATAACAATTGAAATTAAACATTAGCCAATGCATTAAGTCTATGAAATATGAAATAATCTTAGGGTAGTTAAATGTTTTTATAATAACATACTTAGGCACACTTGTACAGCATCCAGCTATCCATACAGAATATAGAGCCCAGACAAAATTAAGCAATATATAATCAATTATCTTGATACAAAAAAAAACTGACATTTACACTAAGATTATGATGGGTGCAATATGTTGATAAATATCATATTCACACTTGGAATATACTTGCTTAATCATTACGCTATAAACACAGTGAACATATAGATTTTTATTCAGTTATGAATAACGAGTTTAGTTATGTTTGTTGTTTTATAACATTTAAAAAAAATTGTACTATTTTGTATAAAAGAATGCAGTTTAATGCAGCATTTATTAGTAAATTGTAATAAAGTATATGCAACGCTGCCAGGAATTTCACAGCTATTTCGGGTTTGAGGTTAAATGGATAATTATTCACAATAGAATTAATCCAATGCTTTTTACAGATTTATATTTAAATATATGTTATGTAGGTAACAATAATACGCAATATCAATTTTGTAAATACGTTTAAAATTGAAATATAATTTTTATTTAATGAAATAATTAGCCATTATTCATACCTGATATCCCATTATTAAAATTAATTGAATCCAAATTAATTAAAATGAAATTTTAAACAGATTTACTAAAACCATATTGTGTTCGTATCAAAATTTGATATGATAATCACAACAGTATTGGAAATCCAAATACATTTTACACAATTATATATGTAAATACGTTTTTAGTAAGCTTATACCGACTATATTTAAATACACATACATATATATATATATATATATATATATATATATATATATATATATATATATATATATATATATATATATATGTATATATATATAAATATTTAAAAAAAAAATTTATTCAATATAATATATTTGCTCGTAAAGATTAAAAATAACTTTTTTAATTTGGAAAATATACTACATAATACTACATATGAAACATATGTTACGATTATATATATTCATATTTTAAATTTTAACGTCGAAAGAGTATCGTATGTAAACCATCTCAAATGCTATGATATTATGTAAATATATGCTGTTATTTTAGCAGAACTGTAATCAAACTTGTTTAAAATCACAATGTGTGTGTACCTAGGTATGGATTTTGTTATTTAACTAGAAATAGAATCGTATTCGCCATGTTACAAGTATAAATTTGCTGACATTAGTCTTTTAGAATGTCTAAACTCGAGTGCAAAAGTCGGTCATGTGTAAAATTGCAGCACAAGAAATCGGTATATTTCTTCTAGCTGGATTACTGGAAACTAATTACAAACTATAAATTTTGATATATACAATAAATTGCCGTTATTTATCTTAATATCAATGGAATAGTTGAACTATTAAACTGGAGCATGCACCATTAACAGTGTAATAAACAATCAGTCACACAGATCGCTATCAAAAAGTTATATAAAAAAAAAACCCTTCATATATCAACAATCAAATAAAATGTAAGTAAATTCGAAATGACTAGAATTATTGTTAACGAGAAAGACTATTGATGACTTAAATAGCAAATTGATACAAACATTTATAATAATCAATTTTAGTTTATTAAATATCCAATTTATATTGTTTAAGAGTTTTCCCGTTACCAAAGAAAACAACAGAGTGATTTATTTGTTGACTTTTTTCTATGGGAAAAGAACTCAAATAAAAAATATTATCACTTTTTCTTGGAAGCAAATTACTTCTGAAGTAGAAGGCGTATCGGATTTAAATTGCGAGCAGCACGAAAGTGTCTCAAATATCCAACTAAATAAGCTATATACATTTTCGGAATCATAGCTATGCTAAGAATGTTACAGGCACACGGTCGGCGATCTTTAAAAGCAATATATTGGTATATTGAAGCATACAATACTTAAGCACATGAACGAAAGTTAATAACTTCAAAATTCTTCGTTTTCTTCTAAATAAAAGTGGTAGTAATATAATGGAAAGCAAATTTCAGTTATTATGAATCCTAAAGGTAATATGATTTACAAACTACAGCAATTTGTAGATTACGTAGAAACGTAATCTACAAATAGCTTTAGTTTTTTCATTTTCAAAGTCTCAAGGGTTTACCTTTGTATTAAAATTTTTGCTGTGAAATAATTACGTCCCAACGATTCAATGTGTCCAATTTGCACGTCGATCAGCAGATGGTGAAGTTCATCAGCTTACTTTATAGATACTGCTAATTAACGTCAAATATCCCCAGCCCTTTTGAAATGTCGTCAGTATTTCTACTACCAGCTGATACCAGCAAAAGCTAAAGGTATACGCGTATAGTAGAGATCGAGCGGCTTTGACGTGAAGGTATTTGCGCGTGTATAGAAACCATTCGCTGATGGATTATCGCAGAACAGCTCTCCAGGGAGATGGATGAAAAGAGGATAGAGGAGAGCAAGACGAGAGGGAGTAGGAATGTGTGGAGTTATTGTATTGAATAAGCACACATTTGCACATAGTCAAGAATAAACGTTGTTACAACAATTAAAATTATACTGTTATAAGTGTGTTTACCCAAAGTTATACATAAATGTATGTCACAAAGTTGACTCTTCACGATTTAGTAATTCTCATTGCATATTGCGTCCACATATTATAATTAAATATAAAACCAATACATTTTTTTTCTTCTAAATTGTAGGGGACAGCGGGTACGAATATAAAGCGGTACAATCATAACATTCCTTACCACTTCTTCGTACAGTATTTTAGATTACCGGTATATTTGTATATTGTAGTCGTGAGATGTAACTGAGGTGAGATTCTTTTCTAAACACACTTTTAAAGAAGTAAATAGTATTTTATTATAACAAGTGTCAGTCACATCTGTAACTTATATAAAAGTATTTTTTTATTATCGTAAATTGAAAAAAAAAAATATCTAAAAATTGTTACATTCCTACTCGCTCTCCCCTATATATGCAAATACGTAACAAAATGTGTTATTTTGTTTGATATTATGACCAGAATAAAAAAACGTCCGCCATATCATCATTTCTAATATAACGTAATGAATCAAATTATTATCTTGAAATTTCATTTTTTTATATTTGAATATCTTTCCTATCTAAACATAATATACCTACAACGTATAAAAAAGTCCAGTGCAAGACACGGCTGATGTTTTCGTATTGATATACAGCAAATGTTTTAATTTGTATCTAGCATAGAGGTAAAATATAACGTATTAATTAGCTTGCCGTATACGTAGTTCCGAAGAGCTGAAGTGTTTGTCTGCATAATTTGTCTGTAAAATTCTCGGATTGCAAAATGTCCTAAATAAAAAGTTCGTCATTTATCGCCCTGATTCCGAAAAAGTACATATGTCATTTACTTGGTAACATGTTGATCTCTCGCTCGCTCGATCGGTAGATAGTCGTCAAAATTTAGTCACCTTTACTCCTCTGAAATTGTATCTGTTTGTTCGAACTAAAGGTAAGCAACCTAAATTTAGATTAACTAATTGGGCAATAAATTGTGTATGTAACTGTAAACGGTGTTTAGGTATTATGAAAGGTTGACCTAATATTCACAACGTACTTATTTTGAAATATTACCTAACTAAATTAATACTCAAATCGATCGACTTAGAAGTTTGGCTAATGAACAGTTACATCAATTTTGCTTCAGTTTTAGATAAAAAATCTTTGATATTATTAATTTCTTAAAAAATAATTTAAATTTAACCGTACATTTACTTGCGTTTTATCTCAATTTTCTTACGTGATATTAATTTAATTTTTGCATATATTTTGGAAAATAGAAAAAATAAGCAAATATAAAAGACCACGTATGAATATATTAAGAATATATAAATATAGATAGGCAATAGAATAATCCACTTCACTATGGTTTATTTTTTTTCTTGGGACATATTCGTGGAATAATTTTAATTGTCTACTTAAAGAATGTTGAAAAAAGTATGTCATTTTCCTATGTAGGTATCCGTTTCCTTGTAAATTATTTTTCCATTAGTAAATTGCAATCATATTAAGTACGTCCCAATTTGAATCGATCAACGTCAAACAAAATGTTACAATTCATTTGTTTAAAATATGACAAATTTACACATAGGTATGTAGAGCATAATTTCTAGAAACTGGAAAAGAATATATATATAAAGATGATTCGCAAATTTAATGTTGCGAATCGCTAACAGTAAATAAAACATCTGCCGTGTCTTGGACTTGACTTGGTATATATTAATTTTAAAAATACAAGAAAATAAAACTATTCACTATAGGTATTAGAAATTAGTATGGCCGAGTTATTTTTAGTTTAATATAAATAACAGAATATTTATACAAATAATACATTGAATATATCACTAACATTTTACACACATTTAATTAAGGAATTTCAGTAGCAATGTTCTTGTAACTGGTATACTTTAAGAAGAAATTTTTAAAAAAATATTTGTGCTACATATTAATATCTTTCATTTTAAATGTTGTTATATTTGCTGTAAGTGCAGCCGTTTGGAGATATTACAAAAATGTCCAAAATGCTTAGAGTAAACAAATTCTGCCAGTTTAAATATTTTTTTCAAAATTAAAAGGTTTTCTTGCGAGGCATAACCAAATCTTAAGTTTAAAGTTTCATCATTATAGGATTGGCAGTTTTGGCTGTAGTGTTCACACACCCATAGACAGTATTCCTAAATCAGAATCGACTCAGGGAGATCAAAAGATGTATTTCCGTTCAAATCTCGAGTTCAAAAATGCATAAGAAAGTAATAATTAGAAAACAATATTTAATTTAAAATTATAAACGCTTTGAAAAAAAAGTTGTTGAGATCACATGAAATACGAAAATACTCTTGAAGTAGTATTTTCTAAAATTTTAATTAGACAAAGTTTTAGTAATACAGAAGAACTTTGAAACAATTTTCCTTCCATTCCAAGGAGAATGTTCTAATTATTCAATTTCAGAACAAAACGATTTCACTGCAACATTAATAATTGTGTCAACAAGATGCCAACTCGGTAAATTAATCAAACTGTATGTTTATTTATCGACTACATTATCATGAAAGAATAACATACCAATATAATTAGATATAAACATCTTCCAAATTTTGTTTTAATGGTAAAATGAATGTTTAAAAAGCAATATGTGAACAATATAAATAATTAATTTTTGTTTATAGGTATACAATATTTAAAATAAATATGATACGAAATTAAAAACCAACGAAAGGTGCCTATTTGGCGAATGCATTCATATTTGTATTTTATAAGTATTCAATTATATTACCTAATATAAAACAACATTGGTTTGTTTGGATTACTTTGACTACTTTCAAATAATATCACAATTATGTATTCATATTACTTAATTTAATATGTATTTTCAGTGCAGCATACATTTATAGTTAAGGTTAGTTAAGTTTACCGAACAATAATATTTGTATATTGTCACACGTTCTTTGTATTTAATAGTCATTCTTTAATAAAATTACACAAGATTCTCCTTAGTTTTCCTCTATAAATTATAATTTTACGACGACTCATTTTACGATTGTCATTTCTCGAACGTATAAATAAATTTACTAACTCACAGCATATCTTTGGAAATATACTATTCACCTACCTATACAAAATTCTATTAAATAAGAATATACATATATATATATATATATATATATATATATATATATATATATATATATATATATATATATATATATACATATATAAAAAAGATATAAATGGAATTGATTGAAAATAAATTACCCTCATATGTTTATACGTCAAACATTTATTTTTAAACAAAATTAGGTATATTTATTGCCATAATTTATACTTTATTCACAAGTGTACTTTCCATAATAGCATTCGTTCTCCATTATCTTTCAGTTCTAATGAAACAAAAATAGTCAAATTTTTGGAATATAATTATTCAGCAGATGCTACTTCGTAAGTGTTTAGTTTATAAAAAATCCACGAGTCCAGAGTATAGGCGAAAAAAGATATGAGAAATGATGTAACCATTTTCTGGAAGTAACACCTGCGTCCAATGTTCTAAAAGTGTGTTTTGTGGATCTTTTCACCATTTGATCTAGCGCGGTTGCATTGGAACCGTATAATAAAAGTCAAGTCAACAAAAATAAACTATGACGCACACCCTCGATATTATATTTGTTTGAATCTGTATATATATGTACATATATTGGAAATATTTATATGCATGGAAGTTTTCAGAATTTATATTAATTTCAAATAAATTCATCGAGTAACATTTTGAGCATAAAAATATAATAGCACGTTCATCATTTATTATTTTGTTATGAGGCATACTGGTATTATCGTCTCAAAGATGTTTCATTAAAATTTATACATTTCATTTATGCATTATTGCTGACAAAACCTTTAATACGACAAACAAGTTATCTTAAAAGGTAATATATTATTTAAAAATACTCGTATAACTATTATATATTAGAAACAATGGAGCACGTTGGCGAGCAGGAAGATTTGAGCTAAGCTAAGTTCGCCATAAATTTAACATCAAGAGTGACTTCTGAAAGCCGTATCGAGGGATGTCGCTACTATCGTTTCAGCGGAGCTACACTGTAATAAATATTTCAGCAGCTGCGACCTGGTGGATTGTCAGTAGACAACAGTTTCAAGCGATGTACGAACTATGTGACAGGCGCTGGCGCTGCTGCAAAGCACTACTGTGCACAGTGTGAAGTGTGATAAGCATCAACCGGAAGGAAACGCGTAGCTTTTAGTTGGACCACAAACAGTCACGGGCGGTGTCCAATAACATCGGCGTGACGATAAACAGTGCTAACCGTAAACATTATTTTACGGTAATGCAAAACGTATACTGAATATTTTTAAAGAAACAAATAATATATGTATATATATAAATATATATATAAATATATATATATATATATATATATATATATATATATATATATAAATATATATATATATATATATATATATATATATATATATATATATATATATATATATATATATATACGAAAATAAAAATCGGGCGTTTCCATTCCAGCCCCCATTTCGGGCCAAATAACTAAAATAAAAAAATTGTAACACAGCATTAAAAACTAGAGCCTTCAACAAAATTTTTGGGCCCATAAAAGATTCTTTATTTCAAAAATTGCAATGTGTAGGAGGTATCAAAATAGTTATCATCCGGAAATTTGCTTATTAAACATCCTTAGAGTACATTATAAATATATACAGAGGTTCTCCCATGTAAATTTGTTTAATACATATAATAACTATGCTACCGGATGTAATAGAGCACCAATATCTAAATAGAGCTCCATTCTTTTAAAAAAAACTATGAAAATTTAATTGATAAATGATTTATACTCAACAAGAACATTTTGTATTCTGACAAAATATATTATTTTAATGTTGGAAAGCAGATGTGAATATCTGTTAGAAATTTAATGTGCTTTAGTTGTTCGTGCAAAACAATATGACAGTATGTGTCGCAAGTATTAAACAGTACTTTGGTATTTATACTTTGTGGCACAATAGATGACGATGTAAAATTTTGGTACAGCACAGCACAAACAAGACATTACACTACACACACACACACACACAAAATCTTGAACACGGGAAATGTTAAGAGAATGAAACTGTGGACATAGTACAACTATACGTATTTACACCGACCAATTTCCACTTGATGGCGCATGAAGTTTCCGTGCTGCAGAAACACTTTTCGCTGAAACCTTTTCATACAAAATTCTACAGACTGATTCATATTGAGAGCGTAACGTACTTGTGTACAAGCCGCACTTTTTTAAAGTGAATACTGAGAATGTGAATACCACTATATCTTTGTTTGCTGAGAACATTGCAACTTTAGTGAACTAGAGATTTACTATGTGCTATTGAATTTACGGAACCGGAACTTTGATTAAACCTGTGAGGGTGCAATACTTGAAAAAAATAAACCAAAAATAAGAAGATATATATATAGATATATATATATATATATATATATATATATATAAATATCTGAAATTAGAAGAGATACGGCTTCGGTTAAATTAGACAAACATGCATTTGTTTTTCCAAGAAAGTGCATTGATATTGGAAAAAATGTAAATGTGGCTATTTCTTATTTTCTCCTATAAGTCTCACATGTAATGTGATACATGATTTTGTTTTGAAACGTATTCGAATTTTATGGTTCAATAGTTTTAAAGATCTCTTTGAGCAACTTGTATATATAAATGCCTTTTGGAAACCTTTTTTTCGTGAATGATGGAGTTTTTGTGATGAAGTGTTTACTGAATGAAATGAGTAATTTCAGAGTTATTTACTTTTAGATATTTTTTGAAATTACAATTTTCTACCGGAGTAATCGTTTCAGTTGTGTGCGCTGTGCTAATTTGAACATGATGTTTATTTATGATTTCTAGAAAATTTGCGGCACATTTCCTTAAGCAAGGGGAAAGTTTTCTAACTTGCTGGGAGGCACTACGTTTCATTACTTTGCATTTATATACGAATAACTTTTAAAAGGTAAAATAGTAGCAATAGGGTTAAAACCTCTCTTAACTTTAAGATTATATGTAAGGTTTTCTTCTAATAATACTCTATGGATCTTAATTTTATCGTTTAAAATATTATACATTTATAAATATAATTTTAAAGGTTGTTCTGAATTTTCTAAATTATGTTAGTAAATGCTTAGCACCGGTCTCATCGTGCTCGTTGAACAAGAACAGAAGCTATTGGCAATCATTACTATATGAAATAATAATGCATCTAGCTTTTGTATTTTAATCTTTCTTTTGTACGTTAACAAAACTTGTAATTAAAAATAATGAAAGAGACGATTTAAAGTAGTGACTTTTCTTACGTACGCTTATACATCGTATGTATGATATAATGCAATTTTTAATACTGCTAAATGGTTAACGAGTGAGTGTATGTATTACATATATACATACATACATACCTACGTGTGTGTTTCAAATGTCAAATCCGTTCATGCTGAACCAATTATCATCGATTCGGTGATACGTTCGTTTAACTATATTGCAAAGGGATCTTTTGGGGTTCTGATGGAATGTAAACTAAATCCCAATGATTCCAAGTATTGAAATAGATTAAACATTGTTTTCTGATCAATAATTTGATTAAATTATATATATATATATATATATATATATATATATATATATAAAAAACTCGCAACAACAAAAGGTTTATTTTTGTTATTGACAACCAAACAAATTTATTTCACTGATTGAAATGCTCTTCTGTTTTAAAAACATGTTTTAACAATTATATGAACCTTTCAATATATGATTCTTTTATATGTTTTCGTAATTTTCAAATTGCGAAATATTTTGACTATATATGTAGATATCCTGTCGATCACTTAAGCTTTCTCACAGTATGTATGTATGTATGTAAACCTAACATATGTGTTGTTAAAAATGATTAATTATAAAAATACCCAAACAATACAAGTTAAAAAAGGAATATTAATCATAAGTACAAACAACAATGTAATTAGTTTCACTACAAAAAATCATGGTGTTATGTTCATAACATGCGGAACAATTGATAGCAATGATGCTGAGAAATACAAATCGCTTTATTTACATATGTATATAGACACGCACATACTTAAATGATATTTCAATTGCTCGGTTATTTCAGCTTATATTATTCTGAAACTGTAACTGGAAGCTGGTAAAAGGTCAATAAATGAAATATTTTATGAAAATAAAATCAGATTATTTAAATAAATTTAAACGATATTTTGGAATTTTTCTCCATTTATATTAGTCGTCACATCGCCAATATTAATGCACACTTATGCACTTTCTTGGAAAAATAAACGCATGGTTAAAATAACTAACTGATACGCCCCTTTTGTCTAATTTAATTGAAGTTGTATTTCTTTTAGTTTCGGAAATTCCCATGTTTAAGGAATAATTTTGGACACGCCATATGATGCGAATTGGCATATATATATATATATATATATATATATATATATATATATATATATATATATATATATATATATATATATATATAAATAACGAGTCAATTTAGATTTTTTTTATCAAACTTATAAATTCATAAATTCTGTAACTTAAAAGGAACTACAAAGAAACACAAATAAAACGTAGGTACATGTCTTACATACTTCTCTATACTTATGCGCTGCATATTTGTTAGAATCAACCTATAAAATATATCTATATAATAAAATTTCTTTCAAAATATCTCTGCCTTAGTTTTTATGGAATTAACTGAAATTTGCTACTCTTGACTTTTACTTTTAAAGTTTCAGAAAAGTCTTTGTGAATTATCTATTGATATATGAATTTATTACGGATAAATTTTCCAACCTTCAGAAAAATGTAAATTTGAGACAATGGAATGATGAATAATTTTATATTTAAACTTAAAATCAATAACTCGTCAAAGATCCAATTATTATCAGCATGATCGTATATCTTTTGATTTATTTATAATGGCAACTAATCATAATATTAATTCTAAATTTTAAGTAGATTAATAGCTTTTTGAACATGCAATATTATTAATTAATTTCTGGTTATTTCATAGATGATATCAGCTCGATCGTGTTTTGCCAGGAAAAATATAATTTTTGACAGCTAATTTATAATAAAACATAAATAATGAAATATAATACTAATTATTTATTGGATTAAAACACTCTTGGTAATTTTCTCAAAATAATTTATATATATATATAATACTTTTATATTAGTATTCGAGGCGTATCGACTTTTCAGTCATCAAGAGGAATATTACAATAATTCAGTAAATAGGTTTTAAAAAAAGTATACATAGGTATTTAAATCTACTTGTTGAATTATTGTACTATTCCTCAAGTTGATCGAAAAGTGGAAACGCGTCAAATACTCTAACCTTACAATCTACGTTTGCTTGCTATGTTTCATCAAATTCTTTTTATTCCCTCTCATAACATTTTTTTTATGCAACAAATCTTCAATCAAATTTCTCCACTTATTCCGAGGACAACCTCACATTTTCACGCCATACATCTCGCTCACGTATTAAATCTTCTGTGTCAATCTTTCATTTGAAATGCTCCAAACATCACTATATCATCTCAGTAGGCTCTCACCTATTCTATGTATGAATAATATCCTACTGCTCTATGTGCCTTTTAGATTCATCATAAAAACTTATTAAATTTTTCATTTCCACAACAGTCGCACACTTTTATGCTTAGTTTATTACGATACAATATTATAAACATTAATAATCAAAGAGCTAGTTGAATATGAGTTCCAATTATATCGATTCATTGCAATTAGCATTCGTAATTAACAATCTGCACTTCTTTTAACTTAGTAATCCATTTCCAATAGCTAGAAAACCTATGAATTGAAGTTATAATATGAATATACTTTTAAAGTTAAAATATAAAATGTTTTATGAAAGGAACTAGCAATCGTTATCAAAATACATAAATGATATTTCATTTCAAGTAAAAAAATTGGTAAGAAGCTTAGAAATTCTTTGAAAGCAGTTCATATTCAGTAGTGCATGACACGTGGGTTGCTACATGTACATATATATCCAGATCGTTTCTTTGGTTGAAAGATTTAATTTTCTGGTTCTGAGTTTCAGTTTGTAATGCGTATACCGTGTTTGAAAATAAGTAGCAGTTTCTTCTGAGATCGTACAGTTAGCTAGCAAATAAAAAGAAGCAGAGTTTAAACCCTTAGGGTTGCAAACAAACTTGCTATTCTCATGAGAATAAAAACTACTGAAAATAGAGCACAAGCTCAATGTGTCCTATAAAACATTACAGTTAGTTGCAGAAGAAAAGCTACTGATAATGCCACCATGAGACTATCTTGCACCTAACGACACTACCTAGATACCAACAATGTGACACTTCACGTTAATGTTATTTTCAATCTAATCATCTAAGCAAGAGGATTATAGCATTTGCTCGTTTATTTACTCACCCAATAAAACCATTATTTGACTAAATATTCATATATATTCTTTAAATAATTGGGTATGTAATAAATATCAAATGTACGAAACCCAACAAGTTGTAGATTGATTTTGTATGTATAAAGTACCGGTAATGAAATGTCCGGTAACAGAATGTTCAGTAGGTATATAAATGTCCGAACACCCAATTTTAGACATGTTCCCGATTCTATTGCAATGTTTTATCATATCATAGTATTTTGCATGGATCTTAAACGTTTAGTTACTAAACATCAAATCAAAGTCAGTCAGAATATATATGCGCAAAATCAAAAAGAGATTTTGTAAACCCCGAATTAGAAATTGAAATAATCATAATCACCTTTATGCATTGTGAATGATTAAGATAAGTTCTGGCGTAAAGTACAAAGTAAAATTGGAAATTAGAATTTTATGATTTTAAATTATGCTTTAAGCACTAAAATTACAAATTTCATCTAAACAGAAATTTTAATATGAAAAATATATATTTCACTTAACTTTAGTTTCAAAAAACGTTTGTTAAGTGTCCATCTTAGTTGACTATTTATCACGGGCAATACTAGTGTGTCAGGTCGTTAATAGAATAGAAATTACCTTATCGGAAACTTCCTAAGTGAAAATGGCGATCGCTCTTGTTTTTCTTATCGTTTGCAGCGGTACGTACGAAATTAAATTGGTTAACAAAGCGTCATAATTACATAATTAAATTAAACATTGTTTACCACTAAACAATGCACTATGGATTATTTCGGTACTCGTCTTTTAGTAAACTGAAAATTTGCAACCTATATTAACGAGCCAGTCTTGTAGAAAATAGTTGAGTTATGAAGCAATAATGAGTACAACAATATTAATAGTAACCGCGCTAGTATGATAACTGGTTAATAAAGGGTTGCCGCGGAGACCGTAGGCAACCTAAAACCAACCAGTAAGGTGCTAGAATATTGTATTATCCTTGCGCAAAGTTATTAGTAAAAGTCGTTATGACTAGTTACGTATACTCAGCTCTACGAATGCGTCCAACAATAAAGATTATGTGTATAAATTGGTTTTTAAAATTGACAGATAAAACTGGTGGCACAATCGTCGCATGAACTTATCTTTCGTTTGCATATCATTCCTATTTCAACAAAAAACGTCAAGCCATCTGTGCTCTGATATTATATTCCTAGAGTAGATATAATCTCTGTTTCTGACAAGTGAATTGGCCGTCTGGTTGTGATGACAGGGAGCAACTGGTTTCCTTTATAAATCAATGATAGATTTTTATATCTTTCTTTTCGTCTGAGACGCTGAGTGGCTTTAGTATCGATGTTTTGGTCCGCGTTCTATTGTAAACTATGTGACGGTCGACAATTGTCGAAAGATTCCATTTTCTGATAATCATTTGCCTTTTTGTGGATGCCAGGTGGATATTTTCAGAAAATCGATCTTAAAACACAAAAATGGAACTGTTTATATTTTATATCAATTGTACACTCATTGGTGTTTTTATTCATTACATGCCTAAATTTCAAGGAACGAATTGTGTTTATAATTATTTATAAGTTGATATACCTACCTAATAATAAACGACAATTACATGTATGAATTTCATTAAAAACATATATATATATATATATATATATATATATATATATATATATATATATATATATATATTTATAGCAAATACAGAAATTAGCAAGAGTACCGAGCAAATTTCATTTGACGGACTATTCAAAATAATGCACTTGCAATATATTGATACAGTAACCATTACTCAGTAATGCAATTTCTAACCAATTGCTTCTGTGATATATTTGAAATGGAAGTATGATTTAATTATATATCGATTGCAATTGCATAGTACTCAAATACACCGGTGCAATATCTAAATTGATTACAAATTGCCAAGAATGTTCGAATTAAATTTCGATAATTTAATTAATGTTTGCAATTATAAATACCCTAAATTACAGTAAGTACCTTTTGAAAATAAAAGTTGCACATACATCTTTTTTTTCAAAGCACAACTACTTGAACCTCATGAAACTAAATTATAAACTGTTTGAAACTGAATAGCGCAATTTTTGTAATGCGTACAAAATAACTATTGCAAAACGTATTATTTTATTTCTGCTTAAACGTATTGAACAGGATGCAGGTTATATTTTCACTTATACAGACTTAAAATGAAAGTACATTTTTAGAAATATTTACTATACTAATGCTTTCTTGATTCGTGATAATAATAAGCTTATAAAAGTTACATTTCATAAGTAAGTTAAGTAGTTTTGAATGTTGGACATTTTAGTTTCTTATTTAACAAGATTATAGGCTGTCATCACATATATAGCACTCCTAGATTCCCGTTATGGACAAATGGAGATTTCGCATATTGGTGTTGTTATTATTTTCATTCGCTGACGTCATAATGCACCAAATATTAAAATAAAAATCAGATTCTGATCAAATTATGATTTTTTCAAATTACCTAATGAATAGAATTCCCTAGAAACAATTTAACCCTTTAGAGAATCAAACATATATGGTCCCATTTCTAATTTATTAGGAATTCTCTCGAGAATTTCACGATCGCAAATTTAATTTCAGAAAGTATTTTACTAAATTCTAATTATGAGAAGATTGGCGTTCGGTTATATTATTGTTTGCTATAGATCAGTTTATAAATAGAAATATTTTGAGTCGCTGTCGATAAGATAGAAAGTACTGCGTGTCAAAATATAATATTATGCTTAATGCAGCTAACCAAAGTTCCGTTTCTGTATATAAGTACATAGTTTGTGTCATAAATTACCAACCTTGTTGGTTTAGAGCAAGTTCTACTAAATTAATAATAATATGTAGTCTATTCCAGATAACATAGGTTAATAAGTAATTAAATATTCGTACGAATCAAACTGTAGTTTTATTACTGAAAATGTTTGAGAGATTTTTTGGCGTGAATTTTAATTGTCATTTAATTACTAAATAAATTTACATATGCAAATAGAACGTCAAAATTTAGATTTGTGTAAATTTAAAAAATATTTTGTCGAAAATCCAAAGAGTGTGGGAAGTAAACATATTTTAAGTGCCTGTGCACGGCGGCAAACAGTAACTACATATATGGTAGTATTAGAGTAAAGCTACTCGCCAATCCCAATCTTAATTAGGTCAGTCGATTGGATGTGTCCATAACCATGGTGTTTGTATAGGTACATTGTGTGCAGAATGCCAGGTGTTTCAAGGTATTAACCATGTTAGAATATAACACTCAAATTACACAACTTCTAATTGGTCGTCCGTTTGTATTTTATTTTATGTTTAGCTCTAAAGTTACATTATAATACTTTTCATACACTTACTTGGCTTAAAGACGGTATCTAACTTTGGTTTAACGTGGTTCTTGTTATCTGATATATTCGCGGATAGACTCGACGGCAAATGGAGCGTTTTGTAGCTGAAGTTTGGAAACGCTATATCATTAATTATAAATTAAAGTCCATTGGTTTTAATTTAATTCGCAACCAAAATTAAATATCTAAGAGAGTTTTGTCACATTTATGAGGCTTCTTTTATTAATTGCATCAGTTAGCAATATTAATAAATATCATTACTGGCGGTAACAGAGTTAAGAAGTAATGAAGATTAGTTAGGTATATTATATAAATCGACAACCGAAAACACCCAAATAATATTGTTTGTTAGTTGGTGCGTCGTAGAATTTTATCGGAATATCGTGCTACTGCACACAAATCTCCAACAAATTGTTAACAAAGACACAGAATGTCGTCTCGTATGTGCGAGGTTCCTTAAGCATGCCGACCGTATATTAAAGAAGTATGTGCGCCAATTGATGTTTGTGTCCCCTTGTTATAGCGAACTATAAATTGAAACTGCTGTGCATTTGACCGCGTATACATTTTCAATATCACTAACCTTTAGTCTTATATGATTACATTGTTAATCTTGGTTGTTTTACGTTGTAACCAGAACATAATGACATTTTATAAATTGCCGGTAATCATGAAACTTCAAATTTCTATAACGTCTGATGGTTTAGGTATATAAGAGGCTTAAAATAGGATACGGTGCAAATTATATTCGCATTAGTAGAATTTATCAATAAAACAAATTCATAATAAAAACCTTCGCTCGATTCTCTCGATTCATATCAAATTTTTTAAAGATTATCAGCAACAAAAAGTTGCAATTTCCAAATCTAATAATTATATGCATAATATAAATTATCTTTTTACTTTCTTATACGAAATAAGTATTATAAACATGAAAAAATTCGATCTCGAGATTTTAACAGAAATACACCTTACCTGAATCTGACTATTTTTGGAATGCCGTCTCTCTCTCTACCTCCCTTAGGTGTCATCTTACAAATTTATACAGCGCTCCATATTCTTTATATCTTGTTGCCTAGATTTTGAAATCTAAATACAATTGTTAACAGAAGAATTCAATTCTTGTAGCTTTTATCATGGCAGTATGTTTTGTTCTTAAACATCAGCGTAGTTGAAAAGTAAACACTCTCTGCTGTACTACGTAAGACGAGCTAAAGACCATGCCAAATTGGACAATCCTACCAGTTTAGAATTGGAATTGACCAAGTCAGTGTCCCGTATTGTGAATTATTACTTTAACCAAACTCTGGAGCAAGGGACAAATTGAATTATAAATTAGAATTTTGAGTAAAATATGATTTAGAAAACATTGTAGTAGATACCTATATATATATATATATATATATATATATATATATATATATATATATATATATATATATATATATTTTTATATATATATATATATATATATATATATATATATATATATACATATATATATATATATATATATATATATATATATATATATATATATATATTTATATATATATATATATATATATATATATTATATATATATATATATTAACTATGCCTATTCTGCATGATATTTGCGTACCACGCCTGATAGATAGATCTTAGGTCTACGTATGCTATTTGACATAGGACGTACAGATATTACTTCATACGAATTTAATTAAAAATGTCTATTTTATTTGTGGAAAATATAGTGCTTGCCATATACCGTATCGGTTGTATACATATGTATGTGCATAATACATACAAAACATGATGCTTTTTCGCAAGAAGAACAGCCGTATGCGTTGCGCACATTAATATACTTACTTGAAATATTATGCAGTTGACTTTTGTTGCTCCATGTCCTTGCAGCATCAAGGAGGTTTCTCAATGTACCAAGATTGTATAGAACTTCATCATATAAAATTTCTTCTTTGAAACTCTTCGATGAAAAAACGTCATTAGCAGATTATATATAAGATCATAATCTTTTCGAGAGTACTCAGGAAAGAAAACAAAAAAAATCCCACTTACAGTCAGCGTTTTCTCATTTAAAAAGCTTCGTTAGGGATATGCTGAGCTGGATTATATTATTCATATCCCAGGCATACTTACATTTATATGCATATAATTTAAAAAACGCTTTTTAATTAAACTACCTTATACTCGATTGCAGCAACTCAAATACATTTTAATAAAACATAATTTTTGTTTTATTTTGCTAATAAGTGAAAATTAATTAAAACTGGTTTTTATTTACTAAATTTAATAAAAATATAATTTTATGTACATAATTTTATCACGCCGTAAATCACAGAAAATCTAAGAATTGCTTAAATGCCATGGTCGGAAGTCAAGTCGTTATATATTTAATCTTGATAAAAAGAAAATATGCCGAAATGTTATTGCGTGCGTTGTGCAACCAAGTATAAAGAAATTGTTTCAATTTCTTTTTGGTGAAGTTCAATTATGTTTACATTTTTAAGGACGTGAAAACATGGTATATTTTATTCATTTAATAGAGGCATATACATCCATTTAAATGTGCTGCTTTGTAGGTTACATATAAATATTTTTTTAGTAATATGAAATATGACAATTTAACAAATAAGTATGATAATATTTAGCACTGATGGAAAATAACGGAAATAATTAGTTTTCATTTAAAATATAATGGATGTCATTGTGTTCAAATAGATTGATATTTTAAGAAAAGCAGAAATATTGTCAGTTGTAATCGTATAGAAACATTACGTTTTTTCTTCCAATTAAACCAAGTTCTTTGTTAAGTTAAATAATTTTAAGTTAGTAATCTGTAATTAAAATGTTTTCAATAATGTTCTTCGAACCGGGATCGATATTGTCTTTTAAATGAATGTTTTAAAACCGGATTATCTGAGATTTAGCACTGAGTGCCTACTCTAATTAAACTTGCAGAAGCAAAAAGCTTCAATGTCAATGTTGCTGTACGTATAGACATTGGTCAATATTGTAGAATGCGATGGATTTTCCCAATGCTTACTCACAGTTTCCAATTGCTGCATATATACCCGAATACGGCATATGTTTTGTAAAATAACAAAAAACTAAGCTCCACTTAAAGTTAATTGTTAGCGCTACGATTGGATATTTATTCAGACAACTATCTCTATCTCAAAATCCTTAATATGTTGTTGTTTATAACGATAAAGAGACTCATCTAGATAATTGCATCTTTTACAGAAGATAACAAACATAATCAAAATGAGCGAATGATTATTTTAAAAATATTTTTAAAGTAATATTATTTTGGTTTATTATTAGTAAAATAAAATAAGGTAAAAGTGAGTCTTAGGAGGGCCACTGACGTATGTCAAAAAAAAAGCATAACCGCTGAAGGATAGTTCCAGATAGTTCATCGAAAGGGTTTTCTTGATCTGTCCTTCCCCCCCTCCACCCGCGGCCAAAAGCCTAATCCTTGTCCTGGCTTAAGTCAGTGGCCCTCCTAATACTCACTTTACCCTAAAATGAAGTTTGCTAATTATTTGTAATTTATGAATCGGTGAAGTTATTCCGGTGATAATCTTCAGTACAGTTACTACAAAAAATACTAGACAAAAATAATTCACCCTGGCGTTCGTAACAAAATATAATAGTAGTGGATTCAAAAGGTTACCACCAAAAAAGAAAGAAAAGAAAAATTAAACATAATATAAATATGCTAGGTATACTAGCAATTATTATGACCGTATGTTTTTAGTTTTCAAATAAACACCTAACAAAATATTTATATATCATATTTTTTATATTTTACTAACCTTAGAAACGTTTTTTCAATAAATCTATTCGTATGTGTCAAATCCCATATTATTTGAATCTATTTTGTTTTCTTGTTAAACAATTGACAGGCATAGTTGATACAATTTGTTAAATTTTATGATCCACACCAACAGAACTATGGCAACATAAATAAGAAATTTAAGAATATCAATAGTAATTTTCTTATAACGGGTACACTTTTTGAAGAAATTTTTCAAATAAAAGTAGTGCAGAATATTAATATCTTTTATTTTGAATACTAATATATTTTCTGCAAGTGCAGCCGTTTTGAAGATATTGCAGAATTTCCAAAAAATAACTAGAGTAAACATGCAGAAACCGAAAAAACGTCATTCCGAAAATTGTCAGGTGTATTTTCGTTAAAAATTTCGATATCGAAAATTTCCATGTTTACTATACTTCCGTAGGTATATATGTATGTATGTACGTTCGTATAAGAAAGTAAAAATGTATTAACTTTTAAAAACAATAATTATTTACTTACAAGCAATTACTTTGAAATTATTCTGTAAACGTTAATAAATTTACTAAATTCTGGCATTTAGGTAGGTAGATTGATAACTAAGTTTTAATTAACTTTTTCCCTCTTTAATATGCAATAACTTTGAGCTATAGAGCACGTTGACATGTAGAATGTTAATACATAAAGAATTTTTACTTTATGTTTTGCAATATATGTTTTATCATTTCGAGGCTTTAAAACAGTAGAAATTATCTGTATTATAAAGCTAAAATAATAAACCTTTGAAAAAAAAAAATTTGTATGAAACAAATTCCATTTCGTTAAGTGAAAACTAAAAGAGATGTTTTCAACCAAAATTGCTTTAACACTAATATACGAGTACAATGTGCTCTACGTCCGAGTTTAAATCGAAAACTTCAATCTGAGCAAATCAAAGCACAAATGAAATTGCAATTTGGCGTTGTGAATTTGCACACATTGCATACTCAATGCAGACGGCTACGTGTGTATTTTCTCAAAGTTATTTGTATATTTGGTATATGATGCTCAAATGTCAATATAGATTGTTTTAATACTTTTTTTTTACAGTTCCTTGTTATTGAGTTATGATAATTTATATTTTTTAAGATACTAGTTGTTGCCGTAAATATGTTGTTTTCTTTCGTTTGCTAGTGTTTTATCATTGCTTGAACCTTTTTACAGAGGTAATCTCCAAGATTTTATTGCGAGTCGTATCGTATCAGCGTCCCTGTCACAAACGATCAAATCTAGCATAGATCGTGCAAGAATAAAGTGGCTTGTCACCCAGGAGCCGTAAAGACATCGAATATATGTATTCTTTTAGTATACCTACATTCGGAAATTGGTGTTATCTCTAGTTCTATCAAACTATACGAAAAGAATAGTTTTAGTGACATTTAATCATTGATGTAGTACCTACTACTCTATACAAAATATTTAAAAATCCATCGAGAATTTACATTTATTATTTTGTTCCAAAGAAACATAATACTAAATATGTGAAACTAATTCCTTAATTCCGTATCGAAAATTTCATGTGCAACATCGTGTTAGTATTCCTACTATAAAATGAGGTTTAAATCCCATTAATAATCGGGTTTTCATTTGACAATATTTGAATTTTCAAATTAAAGGAGTGAAACAATTAATAAAGCTGTGGAAACGCAGGCTTCATCGATCAAAGTGTCGCCAATTTATTAGCGTGTGAATGTTTAAACAATATTGTTCGGTGTGGCGCTGTGCTGCATAATAGAAAATTATTGCAACTTGCTCGCCTTTTCAATTTACAGTTCTCGCGTAATTACTGTTAACATTATGAATAATGCATTATTTCGCACTTCTTTTTACTAATGTCAGTCTTTCGATCTCTGTTCATTTTATTGTTATAATTTTTACGATATCTAAGCACTCTGCGTTTATAGAGAGATGATAATATATAGAATGTATGTATGTATGTATGCACATACATATAATACTATATTATCCATAAATATATTACAGAAAAGACTTGTACCCTGTACCAATTAGAATACTTTAAAAGGTTTTGCTGTAAGAAATAGGAGCAATTTTAATATATTTATAAATATCCGTCAAAAAGATCGAAATCACTGCAACAACCTATTTAATAATTACATTCCTGTTGAATTTGCTTTACACCCAGTGCCGTAACCAGGTATTTTTGTGCCCGGTGCCAAATGCATAACATTCGTTGTCTTCAACTACAAAATATTCAATTAATAAAAGACAATATCGACTCCGGTTCGAAGAACACTATTGAAAACATTTTAATAAAAGATTAACAACTTAGAATTATTTAATTACCAAAGTTGATTTAATTGGAAGAAATTGGTACGTATTGTTTCTATACGATTACTAGTACAACTGAAAATAGCAAATTTTCCAATTTTTATAGTTTTCTTAAAAAATCAATCTATTTTAACACAATGACATAGGTATTATGTTGCAATTTAAAAAAAAATGTTTCATTCATTTTCCATCAGTGCTAAATATTAGCGCGCGGCAAAAATAGTCAAACTCGATACTTATTTATTACGTCGTATAAGAAAATAAAAATTGCAATAATCTGACTTGTTGCGCATCTGTTTCACTCTTGTTACGGCATTGCACTACAACTTGTGGAAGTAATTTTCATGGGTGCTATAATGTTTTCCGGAAGTATAGTTTTAAGCTTCGCATTGTATTTATGTGCGTGTGCGCATGTGTGAACGCTCTATATCCAAAACCGCCAATGCTATAATCATAAAACTTTAAACTTAAGTTTTGTATATGGCTCGTAAGAAAACCTTCTATTATTGAAAAGAATATTCAAACTGGAAGTGCAAGTTTACTCCTGCCATTTTTAGGGCATTTTGTAATATGTCCTAAACGGCTGAACTTACAGAAAATATAGCAGTATTTAAAATGAAAAATATTAATAATATGCACAACTTTTATATGAATTTTTAGTTATAGTTTTAGTGTAAAAGTGTTTTATAGATTAGTAAAATATTAAAAATATTATAAATAAATAATTTATGTTCTTAGTTCATTTGAAGACTAAAAACCATCCGGTCCTAATCATTTCTAATATAACGTCATGAATAATTATATTTTCTTGAATGTCTAATATTTTATGTTTTAATATTCTACCTATCTAAACAAAATATACCTACTACGTGTAAGAAAGTCTAGTGCAAGACATGGCTAATGTTTTCAATACCCGAATACCCATCAAGAATGACGAAATCACTGCGAACACTAATTAATAACAACATTTCTTTTGAATATACAATCAGCTGACTTTATTACTATAAGTTACCTTATTTTGGCAGTTTACAGCAGCACATTTATACCATACCTATATGAACATACGTATGATACTTTGTATATAACGAGGTGTCATACTAATTTTATTAAATATTAAAATGATTTACTCGTCTTTTATTTGAAAATTTTAAATTACTGCGATACATACACTGTAAAAATATGTGCGTACACCTAATTATTGTTAATTTTAAAATTATATAATAATTTTACTGAGTTTAGGAAAAATACAAAGATTTTTCATCAGTGCCACCAAAAGTAGCAGCATATAAAATATATATATATATATATATATATATATATATATATATATATATATATATATATATATATATGTAGGTATATATTTTATTTTGAAATGTGGTTCGGTTGGATGGTTGGCATGACATCAAACATACATTTTACCAAGTGCGTTTTCTACTTAACTTCACTGTCACGGCGGACATTCATCATGTTTAAATCTTTGAATGCCGAGTTCACTTAACCCTTCCAGGTGCCAGTGATGCTATATTAATCAAAACATGAAATATTACAACTTATATTGAACTCAAACTGAAACGAAGCGAAAATTATTCATATACCTAAACAGTTTTGCGAACTATCGTAAACATAATATTTATTTAAAAATGTTGACCCTTACACTCAGCGTTTTCATGATGTAATAAACTTTATTACAATCCCAGAATCCCCTAATCAGAAATGAAGTTCATTACTGTGAAATTTGATATTCAAATTTAGATTTAATCTATTGTATCTGTGGACAATTTGTCATGCGTTCTAGTTTAGGGTATCAATAAATCCTCAGAGGACATTATACTAACCGGTCCTCGGCATTATACAGCAAGATGTTAGCGTTGTAATATATTGATGGATTGTCTACTATTGTTATCAACGTCATATGTAAATTACTTTGAAAATCATACAAAGTGTTAGAGCTTGCGCTAAAGGTTGGGTATGGCAGGCGAATCATAAGTAAAAAGTTATTGAGGTAGAAATTTTTTTTTTTGAAAGAGGTATTTGTGAGACAAAAAGAAAAAGAATCAGGAATGCAAACGCTTGAAAAGAATTGTGTACCACCACATTATATATATATATATATATATATATAGATATATATATATATATATATATATATATATATATATATATATATATATATATATATATATATATATATATATATATATATATATATATATATATATATATATATATATATATATATATATATATATATATATATATATATATATAAAGTTTATGCTAAATGCCAAACAGAAGAGTGAATTATAATATGCCTATAGCTATGTTTATTGGCGGATAACGATGACATGGTAGCCAATAGCTCTACAGGTATATACAGACGTTGTCTCTGTCCGCTTTTTTCTCATTTGGCAAAGAGATAACTAGAACGCCATGATGGATAAAAAGACTGCTTCTAATATTGTGTACTGTCGACACACATTTGCTCTTTTAAAAATGCAACTATGAATGCGCTCGTTTTAATTACGAATTCTTACCTATACACCGCGCTGTTAATATGTTGCACACAAAAGATTTCGACTACTACTTCTTATAAAACACCTGTATACAAAGAAGATCTTTGTGTTTTGTTATAAAGGTTCCTAATATGGGATAGTTTCAGCTGTAATTACTGTGTTGGACGTTTTCGGAATTCTTCTTCAACAATTCTGTCATTCAAAGTAAAGCTTCTAGTAAAACTTTATTAAACGAAACTGGTTAAGCTTTTAAAATGAAATAAAATTTCTTTCCTTAATATAATTAAAGCAAAGCTTAATTTTAAAGTAGCCGAAGTTAAAAGTTTTGTACTGTAGTTAGGCGGACAGCTTTTTTAAGAATGATGAGCTTTTCTCAATTTGCTTACGTGTATACTCACAAAATAAGTATAAATTATTAGTATACTTTTATCACCTAGTGGAACGTTGAACAGTTTATAAATTACAGTAATTTATTACTGAGTTTTTCGTCCATTTTAAGTGTTTACATAAAATATAACTAATAGCAAAAACATAGTTTTAAGATGAAATTTTGTAACACACGTATAGACGTCAACATTCATTTACGGACGTTCAGAACATGTATTTTCACTAACAAATATTCAATTTCTTTTTATGACCACAATGTCACGTCCAAGACGAAAATATACTAGGTATTTGAAGCTAGGAATGCGTTACTGCACTATTAAATCCCGGCAGACCAGTAAATGCCTTTTATGTCTACTCTGTCACACCCATCACTCAGTCGATATTGCTTTATTTTCAAAATGTTTTTCTATTATTTCTCTTGCTGTTTCTGAAAGTACAAACAAAACCTATAACAATTGTTGGTCAAAGGAAGTTTATTCGGTGTAAATCATTATATATTTGACTAGCTTTCAAAAAAAAAAACTCCCTCACAATCGATAAAAGTTTTACTTCGAAAAATAAGAAAGATTGCTTGTGAAATGCCGTATTTTGGTAACTTGTTGGTTGCTCCCTGTGTCGCAGCATCAAATTTTGTCACCTCATCTCCTTTGAAGGTGCCAACTCGATATTAACAAAATTTGTTAAACATATTGAGTAGGTGCTCGGTTGTATACGTTCGTATTTTAAATGCAATAAGTACTGTACTTCAGAAAATATTGGACTCTCCCAAAATAGAGCAGACTCTAATATGCATTTTTACAAAATTCTACCAAAAAAATCTATGTGAAATTACAATTTTCTAAAAGTCTATTCAGGTTATAATCGAAGGTCGTCAAATTATCACTTTAGTTTTAATAAGACAATTTAATTGCAAATAATATAATTTGCTAATGATATTATTGAATTGGTTCGAGAATACCAGATGAATATCGAATCTCGTTAGAGGTAGCAGAATTCTGAAATCACAGCATCGGAGAGAATGCTAATCAGTATCACTGGTAATTAGGATTGTTGTGTTGGTTACCGTGGTAATTGATTACACGAGACCTTGTTGTGTAGATGTCTGCTGCGTAAACCAACCGAACACCGAATACCTATAGGTATAGCACATATAGTGTGTGTATATCTGTCCTACAGTAAATTCTTGGCCATTAATTAGGTACACAACACATTCCCTGTTTCTCATCGTATATCTGTCAGCAGCGAGCAGCGTGTACAGGTTCTTTCAGTACTTAAATATCCGAAAATTTATGTCATTGTGCTGGGAGGGACTAGGATATTTACAAATAAATCAGTCTGGAGATTAATTGTTTAAATGTAAATGTACATAATTCTAGAACTAGTAGCGCAAAGAATTTTATTAAAACGTGAAACTTTTAAAAATATTAATTGATTAAATCAGTATCACACTTAACATCTAGTTTGCATCGACGTTAGTGCTTTTATTTTACTACTATAAAAACATTGACTCATTCGTAATTTTCTGTTTATATAATTGCATTTGTGGTTAAAGCTCGTATTTTTGTTCGTGCTATCAAATTCTCTTCTAATCAATATAAATATATAAAGAACTTGTAAAATGGATATAATATCCGAAGAACCAAACGAAGTACAGATATAACCTAAGTAATCGAAACAAACTGTAACAAGAGTACCAACCGAATAGATATATCAACAGAAAAACAATATAGGTATACGATATATTGTTTTGTTATTTGTCATTTATTGATTATTAATCTATTAAAACAAACACTTAGAATAAAATTATTACTTTAACTAAGAATGTGATTGACTCATTTTTCACTAATAAAGTCTGTTGCGGCAACTAACTTTTAGTAACTAGAACAAGAATATTTTTCCAGTTATTAAAAATTAATTGCTGCAACAATGAAAAATGAGAACAAAATTCTAAGAAATGTGAAATATATTTTTTTCTGAAATTGCAAGTACCTATATACAAGTATAATGTTTATTTCAAGTGCCTTGATAAACAATATGAGAACCATTGCTATTTATAGTCACTCCTAATGAAAATTGTTTTAAAATAAATCAATGCAATTTACTGTATCAACAGTTTTAGTGACATCTTCTTGAAAACGAGCTACCATTAGTGTTTGTACAGTGAAAAGCATAATATTTGTATACACTTGCAAAAAGTTTAATGACTAAACACGTATACCTACAGTAAGAATATTTTGACGAACGAGTCGAAAAGTTACCTAATTTATGTCGTTGAATTATGAACGTAGGTCATGCGATGAAACCATCAGCGTATGTTTACACATGGAATGTTTACTCAATCTGTGGGTCTATTCTAGAATTATTATCTTCGGACAGAGATCCGTACAATGTTTATTTAGTGTGTGGTTACATACTCACTATTTTTATTCTATAGAAAATGAATATTTATGCTTTGATCTGCCATATTTCCTTTAATGTTTTCATATTTTACAATCTCATATACTTATGCGATTTGCTTTGATGTATATTTTTGTAAAATCTATATACTGCCCAATATTTGCTTTCTCATATTATGTACTTATAAAGTATTAACGTATTAAGCGAAAGTTGAACGAATAAATTGCTGCTTAAGCTCACGTTTTAAGATAAATTACGTATTTTATGAAAAATTGCATTTTTAATTATGTTCTAGCCATCGTGGGCATTATAGATGAATAAACTCAAGGCCGGATAGTTTGTATGGACTCGAATAAATTGTTTCGTTGGCTATTATTAAGATGGTACATTAATCTTGTGTGATGGTAATGCAGTGATCATTAATCAAATGACAAATTTTACGCAATTAATATTATTAAATACCCACCAAAGTATTTAATTAAACGATTTTCTTATTCAGGACACTTTGTAACTTTGTTTCATTTTGTGGTTTTAACGAACGTCTATTTTAATTTGTAGCAATGCTCGCTAAAAACCAGTTGCTAATTTGATGCGAATTTGATGACAGTAAACATGCCATCGTTATACTCTAAGTGTCAGTTGTGTGACTATACTTTTCAGAAAAAAAACTCGTATTAAAATGGCATTACTCATACAACTCCCAAAAATAGTATACCTATAATTAAACGCTTTTATATTGCAAATAATTATAAAAATGTGTTCTTACAAGAAGTACATCAGGTTCGAGTTATATATGTGAACTATAAAGTTGAAGTATATTTATCGTCAGACGAAACACATAAACCCTTTCAAAAGCTTTAGAATTTCGACAAGAAAATTGCATAAAACCATAAAATTTTATTACCATAACGTTTCGCACGGCAAATTTAGTATGACACAAACTTAAGACTATCAAACAAGATTATCTATACCCGAAAAAGATCTTTCTTATACCTATACAATATATTTTACAAAAAATAAAAACTGTTGATATGTATTTCTTTAATATACCTATAAGTATATACATATATTCGTTTTGATTAAATTTGATGTGTGGAAATGCGAGGCGTTTTGTTTTCACAAGTTTCCGAAACAGTTCGCGTGGGTAAACTTGAAAGCATCATTCATTACGGGTAATGAACCAGCGCCCTTAAAGTTCATTACTATACATGAAATAAATTTGATACTTTTACCAAATAAAATATATTTTAATTCACGAATGAAAAAATAAAACCAACTTTTAAAAAAAATCTCTTAATAATATGTTTAATATAAATGCGTATTTGCCTGGAAGTTTCATATACCTAGGTAGGTATAATAAAAATATATAAAATTGCTCATGCATATAAATTCATTTTTCAATTTGATTCAATTTAAACCATATTTAAAAGATAATTTAATGAAAAAATTTAATTTCAATTCCATGAAAAGTTTAAATTTTAATTTCATAAATTACCAAATTACTGGTGTAAATTTCACCAAATTATGCATGCATCTCTCTTTGTAAATTAAAATAAAATTCAGACAATACTTTTTAAGCAAACAAATGTTTTGAATAGAACATTTTAAAAAACTAATATATTCTAAGACATCAATACATAACTGAGCCGCAAAATCGAAAATCAATATGTAGGTGGCGTAATATAATTTAATAAACATCTCAATATCAAACAATTTATTCATTCACAATCAATAAGCCGAGATATATGCAGACAATTTTTCTGCTCCATTATAAGTGAATCTATAGCACCTTTAGTATACATGGACATTCTTACAGATCTATTCCGTGTTTCTCGGTAGGATTATTGTTTTTTTCTTAAATCCAATTCGAAATAGTTTATATCATAAAATGTCGTATTTTTTAATCCTGTTACATCTTTAGAGTATCTTAAGCATTTTATCCCAATCCGATTGTGCTTAATCTTGATTCTAAAATTCCGAGATCGGAAGATTAATGCCTTCTAAGTTACTGTAAACGTTATAGGTTTTACGCTATATGTAATATTATGTTATAATTATTTCTTATTGACGGGAATATGAATAATAATTAGTTTCTGTAGTAGTGTACTTTGACGTTTATTAATTTAAAACAGATATTTTATTTAATCAAGTTTTAATTAATGAATTTATTCTAAAACTTTCTACTACGATGCAATTTAAGGAGGTTCGTGAACTCTTTAAAAATTTCCGAAAATAAATATAAACTGTTGTTTTGATCAGATTTAAATTTGAAAATAATTATACTGTTTATTTAAAAACATTAATCTCATTTACAAACGAAATTTATTGTGAAGACTATTCCGCTACACAAGAATACAAAAAGTGCACTAATTCACTATTTAATTTAGATTGAAATGATTGAGGTGAATAAATGAAATTCAAATATATTTTGCTTAATTTTGAAATATTATAAATACGAATGGTTGGATAATGTTTGCAATTATTGAATCATATATTTTTGTATGCATAACAACTTAGTAACAATATCGTTGGCATGTGTTTTAAATAAATTATAATTCAGGCAGTAACCTAAATATTTATAATAATTATTTAAATTGTTAATATTATGCATTTCAGTCAGTTGTTTGTTTAAACAAAAATTATATATCTGTAAATATCTAGCGAAAATATTTGTAAATATTCAATTGTGTTAGCCGATACTTTGTAAAACTCCATATTGTAAAAATTAGGAATTAGGAATTTTTACAATTTGTAAATATGTTCTTTAAGGTACTTAGATAATTTTGCAGAATAACCTATACATTTGTAACTATGGTACTTAGATAGATCTTTATACACACTGAAAAATATTTTTGTTTTAAAATGAAATTTACATGTTCCTCAATTCGAAAAGCAATGTTATTTAAAGCATATTTTATTGACTTCATTTATGTTTAATGATGTAATCTATATTTTATATAATTAAAATTTATGCTTTAGAGCTTTAGATGGAAAATGTACACTCATATAAAATCTAAATTGGGAATGCCAAATAATTTATATTAGACAGTACAATTAGGGGAAATCTGTGCAGCAATACGATGCGACTTCTGGAGTTTCAAATTAACTATTTTATACGAAGTGAGTTCTACATCCAATATACCTTTTCCCAATACACTATTTTCGAATAAACGACGCAGGTGTTGAGTAAGAAACATTGTATTTTATATTTCATTTCTTTTTGTTAACCTGCTTTTGCTTCAACTGTGTGAATGTTGTTTGATGACGTTTAGAAAACCTTTTCATACGATCGATGTATGCAAACAAAGAGTTTGTGCAAATATTGTCTCAAATATAATTGTACGACACGTCATACTAAGTATACGGTATGTATGTGTGGCTGGGAGAGGTGGGACATCTACCAAACCTATCAACCTAAGTGTACCTTCCTATTAATATCGCTCATATGATGAAACTATTCCCAAGGTGTCTCAGTTACCAACAAAATGAAAAAAAAATTGTTTTTACCAATATTTGTTTCATTTCCAGTAATGCAGCGCTTATTAAATTTAACTTTTCTTGCACGCAAGTAGAAAATATTATTTTGTAAGTAATTATATCTGCACCAGTGGCGGTTCGTGCAGCATGATGCTATCATTCTATAAAACTAAATTTTATTTGATAGACATCTGGAAATGGTTAATGCGGTCGATGTAATAGAATTCGGTAAAATTGCAATAACTCTTATATTTGGGGTCGTGTGATCAAAGTGTTAGCTATAAATTTATAAAATATGTGTGCGTTTTTAAGTGTATGAACTAACTTGACCTATATAATTGCCTTAGGGACCATTTTACGGATACGATCAATGCCACTTTTTATTTTTCATATTCCCGTTAAATTTGTGATAAATAGATCTTTATCTGGTCAGGTTAATTGTGGTACTAATATTTGGTGAGACATTTTGATTAACGAAATAATTAAAAAGAACACTTGTGTTCTTTTTAATTATTTCGTTAATTGTGATACTTTGTTAAAACCACTAACAAGGTTAATACCTAGACACATCTAGATACAGGAAAGCAATGAATTTCTAAATTACTTATTTCAAAACGATTCTCTGGTGTATTTAAAGATTTTAAAGCCTAAGGTCTAACTTTTAAGATGTAATTCTAATAACAAAAGATTTACCTTTGATGAAATCCACAGCCATCTCCAGTCCATACGTATCCTTATCGCAATCGTCCAAGATATGCGCACCCAATGACACATTGGGCAAGAGACCTTGGTCATTAATTCTATCTAGCGTGTACAACATGGCTTCCAGAGCCTGGACTCCCCCTTGGGGCATAATAGGACCACACGTGATCGAATCCTCTCGTTCGTGCACCATCATCAATCCTCCGAGGACAAGATCACCGTCGACTTCTGCTTCTTTTTTAACCGGCCACGGGACCTCCGCCGGTGTTACAACTGGTATTGACAGTTCCTCTTCTAGATTCTTCTGAGGATGGTGCCGGATTCTATGCATTTCCAATTCGTCTTGCAGGATTTCAAAGTATGAATCACTTGGCAGTATTATTGTGTCATCGTCTGCGATGTGTTCAAACTCATGCAGCCCCAATGGCGGAAGTTCTTGATTAATTGAAAAGTCGAATGGAAAGTATGCGTGGTGATTGTGGTGGTAGTGGTGACGTCGTGCCATCACTACTAGATGGTTGTTGGTTATGATGGTGAAGAGTAGATTTGATATGATTGTTGATATCATGTTTTTAGCTTGCATTTTCATTTTTATTGGGTATTCATTTAGTCTTTGAGAAACAAATTTATGAAATATTTATTTTGTATTTCATTAAGCGGTCACTTGATAAATATGTAATGTAATACACGATAATGTGCAATTCATAAATAATGTATGAAACAATTTCAATTAAGTTTTTAAAAGTGAATAAAATTATTTGCTCATAATTCCTGGTAATAATCTAATAGATCCGTAATTTGGAAATATAAAATTCGGTTATTACCTATATATAACTCAAGGTTTTGTATTAACATAACACGCGATGACAATCTATTAAACTAACAAAATTAAAATAAATACACTAAATAAAAATTTTACATTTGTAACTCGCTAATTACTTGCCTTAAAGTACGGCAGTAATTTTTACTTTGAAACAAATTAAATAATGATAATTCAGAATAAGCTTTTTACAAAAGAAGCAGTTTATTAAAATCTATTCACCTCTTTTTTTAGGAGGATAATTGATTAATTAAATATGCATGTAAAAGACTGTTTTCTTAGATAATTCATCAATAATAAATGCTCCATTGTTTCTTTGAAATGTACAGTCACTTAATATTAGATGTTTATGATAAGTATATTGATTATAATTTTTAAAAGAATTTATAAAAATAAAAACAATAATTATTTAATTTTTAATTCAAGATTGCAATTATTTAATAATGATGTCCAGCCTTATTAATTTACCAAAGAAGCTTCGAGCAAGAATAATTTTGCGTGTGCACAAAGATAATCATCTCAAAGCGCGAAATAAAAAATTGTTTGACGAAAATTATTTTTTGAAATGTCAAATTAGATTGCTCCTATTATTTTACAAAGCTTACTATTTAAGCTACCATTAATTTTAAATATATGTAATTAAATATTTAGTTAGCTACATATAAAGCACTATATGTTGCGGTCTATACATTTTGAATGTGGAACCTTTATACAGAATTGGGTAAGCTTATCAAAGTTTACATGTTCCTTGTACTTCGCTAAAGAATATAATCACATTTTAATATTTTTCAATCCAAAATATAATTTAAATTAATAATTTTGTTGATTTTAATATTCAAATGCATTTGATTTATTTACCGGCTTAGTATAAATTTTGTTTTTCTATAAAGTAATAAATTAATCACATCTTTCGAACCAAGTCTGTACAAGTCCAGTAAACCACTGCCAATTTATTTTAATCCCCGGTTATATCTCGCGATAGAATACGCGTAATATTCGTCCGTTTATCGTGGCGAAACGTTGACACGCGACGGGTGTACGGCGCAGACTACCCGGAGTCGCGGTTGAATCGTGGCTACCAGAATCCAGTTGCGCGCCCTCTGTAGACTTGGAGACTGCGCTTTCCGGAACATTTTAAACTAGTGTTATTATCGCGAACTAGATTCCCGCCGCGCATACGGGCCCGCCCAACAAACAAACGTTACCATTATGTGAAGTTAATTCAAATACAATTATTTAATATCCGATTTATGTCTGTTTGGTAATGTGCCGCATCGTTGCAGGGTACGCAATATTAACGATTGTGTTAAATAGCAATCCTATAATCATTTAAACAATTGGCATCTAATTAATATGCTTCAATTAAATATTCACAATAATCACATATAAAGCATATTCTTTAATTGACTTTCTAATATTTCTTAGAACTAAATGGTGGAGTTTGGTGTTATATTCGATACATACATTCGACATAAATAAAATATGTTCCAATTTCAATAAAAATTTAGGGTTTGTTAATTAATGGAAAGTTTCTTAATTTTGATTTATTATTAATAATTAACATCAATCTTAAATAAATAAAATTTACTTAGTTAAAAAAACCTTCAAAATACTTGTAGCATTATGTGATTGCTATTTTACTTGATAATTGTTTGAACGAATATTAATAAAGGGATTAATGGTACTTTTCATTTACCAACTCTCCTTACGAAGATATTAATTATATAATCTGTACATTACATGTATATCCTCCTATAATATTATACAAACTCATATTGATATCATTGATGTGATAAAGGGATCTTCAGAAATCCTGAATATAACGTTTAAATAAATCGAAGGCATTTGTTTGCTTTTCAAAAATGAAGTACTTTTTTTGTAAAAAATTAAAACTAACAAATAAATCCTTAGAGAACGAAAAAGGCTTTATTTATATTTGTCTATAGTAACAAATTAAGACCACATTTAAGCATCGTGTGTGGAGTAAGAAATAAGAATCAACACCATCCTCGATCCTTCCATGTCAGTATAATTAATATATTGTTTTAGTTTCATATACGAATATTTTAGATATATTTACTGTTAAATTTCTTTGACACGCATAAATATACTCTTACTTTTATACAAAGTTCATCAACTACAGACAAAGAAAAGTTATTGTATACAGTAAAAGTAATAATAACTTTATAAGTTTAGCATTGTTGAAACCACAAGTTCTGATTTTAAAGGTAGTTGCCAATTATTGTATTGTAGGCGTACACATGTTCATCGAAATATTTCCAGCGCAAACACAAAATAACGAATTAATAGGTATATTAATTGAGCACTTAAAACATAAATTTTCAAAGCGGTACTTAAACTAAACTAATCCTAAGTTACCCAATGACATATTACTCTCTTGATTATATAAACGGGATATTATCTTCTGCCATCTTACTAGTCAATTTACGCTTTAGTTGTAACTTTAGTTTCAGCTTCAACATGCGAGTATATCTGAAGTTGTTGCATATTATGATGAGATGTGCGCGCAGAGTAATACATGAAACCATAAGCGATATTAACATGTAAATGATGGCAATCACATGATGCGGTATCAAAATATTCATATATGCATTTAATGCATATGTAATTATTTTACTCTGCAATCAGTGTACATTAATTTAATTGACTAAATCTATTTTGATGTTCGCAAGCATAGACTTTAAGCGTCAGCCTGTGTTTACATCTCATTCAAAAATCTAAAGTAGATGTTTAAATTTATGAATGATTGTACAATAATTTTTTTAATTTTTCTGCCACTCTATTTTATGGGAATATACATAAATTATGTATGTACGTACAATAAACGGGATATGAACAACTCGCACGAGTGCAACTACTTTCAGCAATCCGCTTTGCACAAGTAGATCCAGCCAACTCGCTACTGCGCTACTCGTTCCCAACAACTCGTTCCCAACCAACTCGTTCCCGAACAACTCGCTACCAGGGTCGCGTTAAAATAGATCTTTCGTCATAACTTTTTTTTTTAAATCTGTAAATTAAATGGAAAATAATTAAACATATTTGTATTGCTAAATTGTCATGAATACAAAATCATAAATGCGTTATATTTAAAAGATATAATTTTATAATCAAATGCGTGCTTTAAATGTAACAATTATTACAATTTCTAAACTTATTAGTTTAGCTTGGTATTTCTTTGTGGCTGGAAAATCTAGAAAAATGCATTCTATTTTCCTAAAATTATAATGTATACTTATACGTCATTTTTGAAAACAAACATTTACAAATGTGATAATCATTCATATACCAAATTTATTTTTATCTTACCGGTTCTTTATCGTGAAACTAATTGAATAAAATTGAAAAAATGGCGATTTTCGATTTGTTAGTTAGAACGAATTGGAAACTTTCAGCCGAATGTTTGCTCAATTTGCGTCTTCAGAAATCGGTTTTTAGTTAACCAAGTGATTTAATGAACTCAGACTAGTCAATTTACCGCTCTATGTTTAATTAAACGTAGCTTAAGCAATTTATTAGAATACTTTAGGTACACAAAAAAAACTCATTGTAATATTTTACATTCCAATTTAGCTGTACGTTAAATTTTAATATTAAAATTTGTTATTACCTTTTTATTTTAAGCCATAATTTTTTAATGACCTATTCAAGAAATACTGTGTGAAAATGTACTTTTTAAGAGGTTTATATCTTAAATTTACGAGCGGCGTTTACGTTTTTTTTTTTTCATCCTCTTGAAACTATATAAATCATAATTTCGTAGTACTAAAAAATGTAAAATGGTGGAGTCGCTAATTCAATTTTTGAATAATTTTTACTTTAAAAAAAAAAAAATTAAGTGTTGTATATAACTACTCTAGTAAAAAAATCACTATTGAATTTAGGATGGAGTTAACCACTCTACAAACACGTATTTATAAAAATAGGATGAGAATAAAAAATATATATACATGCGTGTTTATATGCAATATAACGTATTCTTTATTCTGTCAATCATCCACGATAACATTGAATATAGATGCTTACATATTGATCCGTCTTTGCATGAGTTATTGCTTGGTTGTAAGCAATAATAAAATATAATTTTTTTATGATAAATTGTGAAATATTTTCTATTTTGTAAAGTAAAAATTCTGGCATTTAGAAGATCAACTACAAAATAATATGCATCATGTAGAAGGATATATGTTATCGTTATAATCTGGACCATATAAAACGAGTTACCTACCTATAAAAAATAATTCAATTTTGAAACACGGCGCATTACCTTTATGTGAAAAAATGTGACATTGTATGCTATTCCCTTGCGGTTTTGAATATCAATATACTTCGTGATGGTAGTAGGTACAAAGATAAGTGCTTTGTTAGGTTACTTTGTAAAAAAATAAATGGCCTCGTAATAAACTCATTTCGACATAGAATATTTTGTTCACAAACTTTTAAGGATATCGTTATCGAGTTAAAAAGTTTAATACTTTTACTGGGTTTATTACCAAATCATCACTAGACCAAATAATAATGAAAGAAAAGGCGCATTGACTTAAAATGAAAAAGACATTTCAAGAATTGTTAAAAGGCAAAGGTGAATTTTCAAAATTAAAACATACTTAGAAAATTTTCAACAAACAAACTTTGCATAAATTACTAAGTAAGAAAAATAAGTACACTTAATAGACAAACAGCGATACATATGGTTTTTATAAATTGAATGACCTGTCAGTTCGATTTTGCTTTTGTAAAAAAAATTAAATTGTTCTTTTTTTCTCTTTCAGTTTATGGTTTAAATATTTATAAATGGTATTGTGCGCCGAGTTATCTTAATGTGTTAGACTGACAGTATAATTTAAATTTGAGCTGTATATTGCATGACATCAAATAATTTACTTATAATTACACAAAAAAAAAGAGTAAAAATAAAAAGCTCGTGCATTGCACTGATTAGAATAGTGATAATTGCCCACAAACGCTGATAGGGTCGACGAACTCTGTAAAAGTTTAAAAACAAAACCCTATTCAAAATATGACATTTATGATTCTGTATTCCAATTATAAGTAAATTATAATGGTAGATTAAATTGTTTATAATACTGGCCCTTAATCTGCCAAATCAATCATAAGTAAATTATAACAATCTCACAATACTAACAAGTCAACCAACAAACAAATCAAAAACCATTCATTTGTAGACTATTCTCGCCTGGCAACAACAAAACATCTGCAGTACATTGCACTGGACTTTCTTATACGTATTAGGTCTGGACTCTGGACGTGTACCTCCTATTTTTGAAAAGAATATTGACACCAGAAACGCATGTTTAGTTAAATATTTTTTTGTGGTATCTGCAATATCTGCGAAACGGCTGAACTTACAGTAAACAGTTTGTTTAGACTCAAATAATTTGGGATTTGACTTTTAACTTTATTGTCACGCATAAATTTAGTAAAAATGCGTTTCAAAGGTACATAAGTCAAATATTATATATAAATATTTTGTAAGGTTTTTAATTTATTTGGAAAAAAAAGACCAGCTATAATAATTGCTAATACAGTATAATGAATAATTATATTTACTTTAATTTTTAAAACTTATATTTTAATATTCTAATTTTTATCTAGTAAACAGAATATATCTCTATGTATAAGAAAATCCAGAACAAGGCACTGCAGATGTTTGGTTGTTATGTATTATTATGGTGTTTATAATGGGGAACTTCGTAGTAATAAAAACATGCGCTTTTTATTATATGTAATTTCTATACATGTATATAAAATGTGTATCTGTGCATACTACGAAATCCTTTTCACAGAGAAATTAATTTAAATTTCAGATTGCTCTTTTGTGATCACAAACCCACGCATGCATGCACGTACACACACACACACACACACAAATATAGTAATACACGCACAAGGAAACATCCGTACATAATCGCACAGCAAATCTAATGAAATACGAAAAGATTCGTGACGGGAAAGACAACGAGACTGCTCTTTCTTTAACAATTAGTTAGGCAGTACGCATTTATAATTTACGTGCACACATATAAATATACACGTCCGCAAACAGATGGTACATCCTACATACAACACACAGCCATAATATGTATTGCGAAATATATGTATATGAGTGTATATAATTTTCAACATAACACACGCGCATGATACACGTTTCGTACAAGTTGCCACACATGAACAATTTGAAGAGCACAAATGCTAAATATAATTAAAAATAAACATTATTTTTACATAGCTCCATGGATAGCTGAGTATTACATTTACCGAAACCCGGCATCGATACAATGTATGTACATACATACATAATTTATAAGACTCAGTATCCCAGATGATTAAAATTCCGATCATACTACGACTACATTCAGTGTTACAGTATAGTTAAACACCCCTGTTATCGTTCGATAAATATTTTCCTTCAACCACTTGAAAAAATGTATTAAGTTATTAGCCATTATTGAAAGTAGTCTATTGAACATTTGTCGGTTTTTTTTACAATTAACTGATACTGATTCATGATTAGTTCCTTTATATAAAAAATGTACCTCTTTATTTCTTTAAATATATTTTATCATGCACATTTATATTCCAGTTATTATAAATGTTAATGCTTAGAATAACGAACAATGTGAGCAAATATAATTTTTGACAAAAGTTTGATCAAACAGACTATAGCCGGTTACGTAATACAAGCAAAATAGCGTAAATTCACGGTCAAATTAATGTTTTATTAACTGGTCAAAGGAACATCAGTACGAAATATTTAATTAATTCTCTGATGCAGTCACACATAAAACACAGGCATTCATATATACGTATGTATGTACATACATACATACACCGCGAGGCAGAATCAGTTTTGCCGATACAGATACATATATGCATAACTTCATGCCTGTTCCCATCAAATGGGGTGGCAGAAAACCTTTTTACATCCATTCACATCTTGACAATCTTTCACCATTCACTCTATCCTTACACACTTCTTTTTCTTCATTCAAATTCATTAAATTCTTCATGTACGCTCTTTTATTCCGCTTGCTCGCAATTTTTCTTTTACGCAATTAATTCTCAATCATATTTATCCACTTGTTCCTAGGACGACCCCGCGTAATCACAACATTTCTCTCACCTACGTAAATCTCGTCAATATTTCATTCGCCATTTTCTCAACATGACCATACCATCTCATTCGATTCTCACCTATTCTACGTACATCATTTTTTACAATATCGTATTGCTCATACATCCACGTCACATATTTCTTTTTCTGTCTCTCTTAGATACATCACAAATAAACCAGCAAATAATTTGCACGACTTGTACTTGAATGTATTGAATGGTAGTCCAATGCGCGTAACACCCCTGAAATTGGCTCGCCGAATTTCAATCATTCCAAAATCACTCTTGTCATCAGTGCTGGAACATTCATTACAACGATTAAATCACCCGATAATAACGCGCGAAATATCTGACTATCTAATTTAATGACAGAGTAATATATGTAATTTAAAAATGGTGCTTGTGTGGCCCGCAAGCAACCTCCCATTATTGTAAACAAACCCTAAACTGAAATGGTTAAGTGCAGCAAGGTGTATATTATTTGTATTTTATAACAGTTTAATTCAATTTTCAACAATGTTCCCAATTCAATGAATTAGGTACTAAACAGGTTTGGATCTTTAATAATTGTGTCAATGTATCGATTGCAATTAAAATTTCAAAATGTCCTTGTACAAGTTCAAGTCATACAGAGGCCACTACCGGATCATGCACGTGCTACACAGGTACTTCGAAATGTATCCGGTTAGGATTATGTGAACCTGAGTTGAATATTCAAACATATTCTCGTCACACACATGGCAATGTATTTTGTTAATTTTATCAATTAAAACCTTTATCTACAAATGCTTCAATGGTGCAGTTTTGAAATAGATTACAAAATATCCAGGGATGCAATTACAATAGACCAGCATGATAACAGTTCAGCAAAACCCGAGCGACAGAGATAAGGCAGCTGGACTTGGACACATTCGGATTGGATGAATGTATCTCATATCTCTGCTGTCGTACCCAACGGTGTCTGCCCTGTGGACCATCGATTTTATTGGACACCATACCTCTTCTGGTGTAAATCAAAAGTGAAATGCATCGATCTCCAAATGTCGATCCCTAGACCGAGCAACCCGGAAGGAAGACATATTTACGCTCTCTGCACCTGCATCAAGCGACTAATTTTCACGAAGCGACGCAAGTGGGGATAATCAAAGCTTTCAGATGTCAGCATAATGATATCTCTTTGCGAAATAAAGACTTCAGTTGATTATAAAGAACATTTTGTATTGAGATAACTTTTCTAAAGAATAAGTTCTTGCATGGTGAGTTGGCATGTTTACATTGTTAGTCTATATAAAATATACGATGGCGTAGTTACGGTCTCCAGCGTATGGTAATTCTGTCAATCACATTGTTAGCGAATCACACCGCAACGTAGTGGACTCATTTAACGCCTTAGAACAAGGTAAACACTATATAATTCAATGTAAACTTCTATTTAAAACGTATGTAAATTTGCTGCACTTCCACAGAGACAGTCTGCTGCTTTATGAACATTTTATAATATTCCAAAGATGAAAAGAATTTTAAATTATTCTTTAATAGCAAAGAATTAACTTGTTTCCAAATAATTTTATTATTAATTAAAATCAAACTATAACTAAGTAAATATTTGATTCAATATCGGAAGAATGACCTAGTTTACTGTGAGTTCTGTATAAAACAAGCTTGAATTACATCAATCTAATCTCTTCAAAAAGAAAACTCAATCCATTGTTGCCTAAAAGGAAATTTGTGGAAAATCTAATTTCCCAAAGCTATTTAATTTCCTTAGTAACCAAGTTGAGTAACCACAGTTGTAACCAAATTTTCTCCAACGGCTTACGTAATCGATGCAACTACGCGTGCGCGTTACGAAATCCCATCCTAGTATCTGAAAGCTCTGTATGGTGCCGCTAGGAGCTTCAAAGCTTTCAGTACTGAATTCGAATTACCGATTGCATTTAGTTTGTACATCAGACAACAGATGGCGATGTGTGACTGAAAATGGAAGGTTTCAGAATAGTAATACAGCACGGGTTGAATTGATAACTAAAAGATCGAAATTGCGATTTTGATAAGGAATATGATAAAAATGTATTGGAATGTTTTTTTCAATTGTGTATCAATACATATGTTACGAAAATTTGTTAATTCTCTTGAAGTGTTTAATACGCATTACTGGCCTTGCGGGGGGAAGAGATAGGAGTTAGCAGGATCGTATGGTTGAATCTTCGGTTCAAGAGGACCATCGAAGCTATCCTGCCATTTATTTTATTAATACCATACGATCCATAATCTTGCACTCTACAGAATTCATTGTTTAATAAATCATTAATAATTACATAAATTGTACATAGATTTTATCTCGTACACATAACAATATCTCTTAAATAGTTTGCGAAAACTTTTATTAATAACGCGAAGATTTCTTTTTAAAAAATGTTTGACAAAAGAAACTATATATATTTTTGATTTAGATTCAAGATTAAAAAAACATCGTAATAGTAATAATTCAAATTGACTAATAGCACAACATTAAAAAAAAATTACGTTCCCCTACATTATCTTCACAGACCTAGCCCTATTTTTCGCAAAGATAAAACAAGGAAGAACAGACATTTGCATACAAAAGAAATTATGGACTTTAACTAACTTTAAACAAAGAAAACAACGGTAAGTTATAATTTATAAAGATAATAATAGGCAGTAATGCGAAGACAAGAAGTAAATAATGAAAGAAAACCGATAGAACACAAGAATTATATTTGTGAGTTGTGATACTGGGTACTTCGTCATTACGGGCCTTTGCCAATAAATTAAATCGTATACTATAATATTATTATACATATGTTATTTAGGTATAGCAAACATCAGTATATCTTCAAATCAGATATATTTATTAAGAATGTTTATATTTAAAAAGAAGGTAACTTCTATATATAATTAAAAGTTTCCGAATGAAATAAGATTCTGTAAGGACAGCAGCTGGTATACAACTACTTAACACAGTTCATCGTAGCGTCTAACGAGCACAACTTGCCACCAACGTATTGGCAATCAATTCCTTTAATTGCAAAGGATCGTGCAAATCGTTATTTAACTACCACATAACTAAACTATACGAAACAAAAAAATAAATAAACTCACCCTTAATGAAATCTACTGCCATCTCGAGTCCGTACGTATCTTTGTCACAATCATCTAAAATATGGGCGCCAATCGTAACATTGGGTAGTATTGTCTGGTTTTCATTGATCCGATCCAATGTGTATAGCATCGCTTCTAATGCCTGGACACCTCCTTGGGGCATAATAGGACCGCAAGTGATTGAATCTTCGCGCTCATGAACCATCATCAATCCACCAAGGATGAGGTCACCTTCAACCACCGCAGAATGTTTTACTGGCCAGGTACCACTTGCATTTAAAGAAGCACTTGTCACTGGTGTTGCAGTCACATCATCGAAGAAATTGAAATTGTTTTGAAAATCCCAAGACTCAAAGTCAGAGATATTTAAAGTTGGAACTGTTGTTAAACTCATAACTTGTTGTAAATTTGTTGTATCAAGAACGCTTGGAAAAGTTGATGTAGGATCCATTTGATATGTTGTAGCATCAAGTTTGGACTTATCAGATGTTTTCTCATTCAATTTTGAAACTATGGACATATTCGTAATGTCAAATTGTGAACCATCAATACTAACATTTCCGTTCAATACTGTCATATTAAGTTTTAAAACATTTATAGCTTCATCCAATTTATGACCGCTCTCTTCTATGTCTGCTGCAATCGTTGGCGAAACCATTGTTTGATTTGTACCGTTAAATGGGAAGGAATAATTAAGTTTCGAAGTAGCATTTAAAAGGTTGTCGTTCAATTGCAAGATATTGATTTGCGAAATATTAAAATGTTCAAGTTTCGAAGTTTTACCACTTTGATTTATGAATTTACGAGCAAATCCATCGTAAATTGGTGTCGAGGTTGTTTTTGATCGTATTTTATGATTTGATATCGTTTGTGCGGTTATTTCAGTGGTAATATGTTTAGTTGGTGGCAATGATTGATCAAAACTGGTCTGTTCGTTCAAAGATGTCAGGTGAAATATTGATCCGGTTTCATTTGGGGAAACTGATAAATTGGTTCTTTTAGCAAACTGCTGAAAATGATCGATACCTTTTGTGTTACTTTCAGTTCCATTTAGATCTGTCATATGTTTTCGATCAGAACTTATTTCCAAGTCAGTAGTTGTTAGCTGTTCATATCTTGTAGTAGTGAGTTGTTCTACAATATTTGAAGTGTTTGCACTAGAAGATCCCTTATTTCGTCTAGATCTTGAGTCAATCACATCTTTCTGGTTAACGCTGTCCGTCACAGTGGAAACTTTTTGTGCCAAAGTTGGACCAGCATCTTTAGATGCATCACTTTTATCGCTTGCAAGGTGGATTCTTTTGGTTCTGGTAAACAATTTTGATTCTTCCCTCATTTTAGGAATATGTTTAGTAAAACTGTAGTCCAGTTGTTTTATCTCTTTAGTTTCTAAATCATCTATATGCGTTGGTTTATTTGTAGAAATAGGATGCGCTGAAGTATTACAAATTTTCGTTGTATTGTAGTCTTGAGTTTTGGGTGATATTACAAACCCTCTTCGATTGAATGAGTAAACCTCTTTTTTTCCTGTTTTATCTCCAGTTTCATCTTCATGTTTACTGATTTTATTGATATTTTCTTTATTTATAGTAAATGCTTCTAGTGAACTTGCTGTGTTAGTTGAAGTATAAAGTATTTCAAGCTCTTTCGGTCCTTTTTTGATTTTATCTTTTTTAACAACGACATTTTGTCTTTTACTGCTAAAAATAGACCCTTTGGTTTTACTGTTTGATAACAACATTTCGGGTGCAATCATTTTGCGTTGTTCACTTATGGCTTCTATATCTTTTCTTGTTCTGCTTCTACCATTGTTATCTATAAATTTTTTGGCTCCTGTCAATTTTTCAGTTATAATCATATTGGGATTTCTCTTCTCCCGTATGTCATACAACACGTATCGATCTCTGTAACTGGATGCGTCTGTTGTCAGATGGTTTGTAGTGTGTTCAATGTTCTGCACGAGTGTTATACTGGAACAGACGAGCGCCACTGACACCAATAATACCCTAGCCATTTTTCTCGCACGTTTTCGCCTTTTCGGAACTGATTCGCGGTGAAAACGGCAACGTGATTGTGATGTTTGTGTAGTGTGTGTTGAGTGGAGTGGGTTAACGCTCTGAATTCAGATGTAGGACCATTATGTTCCACCTCCTGGAACAAGAAAATTCTTTTAGCTAAACATACACTTACAGACACAATGGTTACATAAAAAAAATTGAGTATTATTTTGCCCCAAATTCTTTAGGATGTTTGAGGAACATTAACAATACCTACTTTTATAATAATTTTAAAGTAAACATTTTTAATAATATTAGTTTAAAATTACAATCACCGCGTACAAGACAATTTTAACATTAGTAGAAATATCCTTTACATTTATTGTAGTGCTATAATATATTCATGTTCACACGTTCTGTATAACATAAAACATTAAATATCATGCCGAAGAATCACGTTTGTCATAAAAATAAAAGTACACCGTTTCCTGTTTTTCATCAGTGTACTGTCCGCAAGTTATTCCCAGGGGTGTTTTCCCGAAAACATGTACCTAGCTACAGTTTTTCTGTAATTTATTTCCAGAATGTTTAGAAATCCATTTGGAATACTGTTGTAGCAATGAATTGTAGTGTTGTTTGCAGTTGAATTAGAAAAAATGATGATTGTATTGCTCCAGCGATATATGTTTTTTGTAGATTTAGTTAGTTTGTAAAGTTAAAATACAATTTCTAAAACTTATCCCATTAAATTGCAGCATCGTATTTGTAGGACAAATAAACTATTTATAAAAAAAATTAGTTATATTTATCTATAAAATGAAAAAAAAAACGAAAATACGATTGTGGATTCATTTATTTGTAGTTTTAGACGTATTTTCCTTAGGAAATATTTGTTGTCTAGGAATATATGGTGCGCAAGTTATGTTTTTAACTTAAGCTCTATTTACGATTCATAAACAATCGTAACGAAAATTAAACTGTTATTTAGCAGCACTGTACGTACGGTAATAGTTATAATAGAATATACGTTATACATATATGTATATATTTACATTAGACCACCGTGGTACGCCATCACTGAAACTTAAAATGAACGTATAGCGTAACATTACGTAACGAAAATAGAAAACTAGAAATTATGCTTCACTAACGTTCTTTAGTCTTGTGTTTAAATTGTTATATATTCTGACAATTAAAGTTTTCAATTTTGTTTAAAACAAAAAGAATTTATTTTATAAGATTTATTCACTAAAGATTAATAAAGAAATTACTTAATAATTCGTATAGCGTCTTTTTTATTTTAAAATAAAAACCTGAAGTCGTATAAAGTTTAAAAGCAGATAAATGTTTAGGAAATAAAAATCTCGATATACTTCTGAGCATGTAAAACTTTACGCACAAACTTTATTTGAGTAAATTCGAATAAAATTCGCCAGGCATATAAAACGAAAATATTTATTTGAACGTTTAAATAGTATCGTGTTAGTCAGTGTGTCTTTGTAGTATTGTGTTTCTTTCGTAAACAACCTTTTTCTGAAAATTCTCCCACATGTTTGCATGCGAATAATACAAAGAGACACACAGGGATACTTCAAAAGAAATGTCACATAAGAGACAGACTAATTTATTTAAAAGTTTTTGACTTTCGAAAAAATATGACTTTACATACACATATCTTTTATTTAAATAATAAATACAAAAAATAATTAATAGCCCTCTGTACATACTTTTGAATTTTGATAAAAATGCCAAATCGAAAATGTAGATATCGCAATATAAAGAAAGATATGTAAGTCTGCATATTTTCGATTCCATTCAAATGCAAAAATAAAATCAGATAAAATGTACGTTATATTTTGCTTGTGGAAATAAAAGTCGCGCAAGTTTGATATAATATTTTTACAGAAAAAAAACTTTTTATCTAGAAGTATACACGTCATCCGAGTAAGAGGATATATTGACGCCATTTTGATGTTAAGCAACGGCACGCTTTCACGTCCGTCTTGTCATCAGTTTATTTGTGATGAATAGAAGGCTTCAAAAAAATAAATTGTTGGCCACAAACTGTATAAATTGTGAATTTGGAAAGAAAGTTATAAACATTATTTTTATCACGAACAGTATTTCACCAATAATATAGTCCATGGCATTTGTAATTATTTAAATGTTATAATAACAGGATTATTAAGTAATGTTTGTTGTTTTGTGACTAGATGATAATTATATTAGTTTCGAACATTAGTAACGGTGCGTAACTAAACATAACATTGCACGCTCATGATAAAGGGTCCTCTATTTGAGTGTTTGTTTACCCCAGCATGTAAAATGCTTATTTTAGTGTAAGCTTATAATGGTTAACGTTTACAACTTTATAGGTATTATATTGTTTAATGTATCCGCTTATCTATTATTTATGATTATTTCTGAACCTGCAGAGAAGTTTGTGAAAACAGTATAATTAACGGCTTCAAATTGAATCCAGTTAATTTCATAAACAAGTTTCTCAAACTGTTGCGTTTAAAACAAAAATTTAGATATTTTCTAAACTAGAAACAATCAAAAACCAGTTTATTTGATGAGACTATTATTGCGGCGCTCGTCAGTGTAATTTAACTGTTGCGATTACCATAAGGTTCGCATTCAAAAGATTAAACAAATTTTGTGTTCTCTAGAACCGTCGCAGTGAGTAAGTAAGTACCGCAAGAAGCAATTTCTGTGGCAGAGGTAACCGTGATGATGTTTGCGCTATATTAAGATTAAACCGTGCGTATTGCTACTTTAAAATTTATCCAATATATTCGTAAGAGGCAGCCCAACCCGGTCGTATGATTACACACGACTACTCCCTATACTTAAATACTATGTGCCTATATATCTAATCGAAACAACCGCTGCGAAAATGCAACATTATTTTGAATATAATATATAATATTTGTGTAAATACCTATATACTAATATTTCACATGAAGTAGTCGCTTAAGTTAATATTTATTTATTGTTTAAATAAATATATCATCACGTGATATAAATAATGTTTATATATATTTAAACAACCGCAAAGTTGTTTATTTACCTAATATACATAGTTAGTGTTTAACTGGTTATTAAAAAGGAAAACATGTTTGATAGAGAAATAAATAAAATGGTACTTAGTATATTTATATGTAATTAAATGAATGGAACCCTCGCAGGTGTGAATTAATTGCAAATGACAAACATATAAATGCAATTCTCTGTTGCAGTGTTCGACTGTGTACCATTTTACTATAAATAAATTACATGCATACCTCAGGCGATATGCTAGCTGCATTATTCAATAGTGGTAACATTTTGATAGCATCTTCGAACATATTCTCAATTGAAGTTTGCGGTAAACAAAATTTATCACCGTATACCTATACGAAACTGGAACTAATATTGTAAGCAATTTTGCTAACGCAGTGGTCTGCATTCTAAATGTCACTAAACCGCTACTTTTAACATATATATTTTATGGCAAAAAGCTCATTTTATCCGGTCCATATAGTTTTCTGCGCAGATAACGATATAACTAGGTAAAAATATGCGTTTGTTATTTTTCTGCTTGATACAATAAATATTAAAATTAATATACCTATACATCTAAAATAACATACATTAATAATTTAAACTCTATAAAAATTACTATATGTTATTGTGTGGCGTCTAATAATGTTTAGAAAGCAGAGCTTTATATGAAAGGTATTATCTTGGTTAAAATGACAGATACATTATTTTATAAAAGAGCCTAGAGCCACACAATATCTTACTATTAAAGAAGGCTCAAACAAAGCTTAATCCAAATTGTTTTCTGTAATTTCTGTATTTGAAATTTACTAAAAGTTTATTATGTGTTGTAATACAAACTCTCGCTTTTAATTTAGAATGTGCTGGTAAAATATTTTGTTTGGACATATGAACAATAGGAATTAGGTTGCTTCCTAGTTAAGCCAGTATTACAATAGAAAAATAGCACTGATGTAGCACAGAATAAGAAAGAAAAGAAACTTCCGTTGATGTTATTAACAAGAGTGAGTGAGTCTCTTAAGCACCGACATTTTAATGCCTGGCACCAATTTATATTCAAATTAAAGTGGTCGGAAGACAAAAATGGTTTATTCAGACAAAATTGAAACTAATCTTACCGTAATTAAACGAGCTATGATATTTGTACACTGCCAGATACCTATATGAATAATAAATTATACTGGAAAAAGCTATACAATTAAAGAAAGTATATAAGTGCGTAATATTGAGATTAGACAGTCCGATAGACTAGATAAACTTCATATATAAACTAAAATAATTTACGTTGTAATTGATTGATTGACTGTTTGAGTGAATGAGTAATTAAGTGAACTGTCAAAATAACAACCATAGTAAACAAACAAGCTGACAAATAGTGCATCAGGAATAAACTATGAAAACGTAAAACTATACACGCTCGGAATACATTAGAGGATTAAAGCAGAAGTAAATACTTCCACAATTTGTAAAGTATACATTTACTTAAAATAGAGTTCTTATGATGTAGTTATGCTGTGATTTCATCATTTTGTTTATGAATATTCCCTAGTATATTTAGGTATAATACAACGAATAAGTTTATATCTTAAAACTTCTAATTGAAATTTTAGGAGAAAATAAAATTTATTTGCTTAAAATACCTACTTACCGTCTCGGTAAAAGTACTCTCATATATCATGGTAATTTCGCTGAATAACCAAGTTACTGATACGTTTTCTGAATTCCAGCATTTACGATCTTAAAGCACGTCTAAGTTTTAAATAAACTCAATTGCAAAATCAGCAAAATGTAAATGCATCCTTTACTAGAACTAGAAAAACAATTTTCTTGAAATGTTCAGTGACCTAATAGAAAAGATTTTTGTACATACAGTAGTATAAGAAATTTCATCGTAATTAATCTAGTGCGAATCTTAACATTTAAAAATCACAATATTATTCGTTGACATATTTCATTGTGTTTAACACAAGTAAACATTGCAACTGGCACGGTTCCAACAGCCGTAGCCGGTCTGCAGAGCAGTCTGTCGTAAGCATAACTTTAGGACCTACATGATTTTGAAAATCAAGCAATTTTTATGTTTCAAAGTCGGGCTACATAGCTATTACGGCAATGGTACATGGTCATATATCACAAAGGTTAAACTATCAAGTAGCCGTTTGCATATAAATCACACTAGGGTATAACGTTACGGAAGTTACAGGGACCGGTGCAATCGCAGAACTCTAATTGATGCATCTATATAGCGAACAAGAAAATAAAACATTCACTCCGATTAAATTCTGTCACGAGAATTTATGGATACACTATAGCAATTCGGTTGATAATTCAGGATCTATTAAATAGGGTATGACGTCCGAATACATGTTTTATCCTGAAACTAAAGAAGCAAAATAATAAATAACTTTAATAATATTTCGTATCAAATTTTAGTTGTTTTCTTGTAGGTTTTATAGATGCATATATGCTCATTTCAGATTCAATCTCCAATAGTCGAATAAAAGATAAGTTCAGATTGCAATGATTTCATTAGTGACTTCACCAACATCCATTTAATTGATTTTAAAAATATAATAGCATATACACTATAGCTACTTTAGTTACCTATAATAACACATTTTATCAACAAAAGTTTTGAGCAGCAATAGACAACCCAGCATCAATTACCTTCGCTAACTTAGTTATGAACAAAATAATAGAATTGGTTATTGATATTTTACAACTTAAACTTCCTTTTTTTATATATTTATGTACCTAGATGATATTATTACTGCGATACCTGCAAATAATAATATTTTAATCTAGGTATTTTAGTAAAATACATCATTTTAGAAGTTCAGATGAACAAACAAATCGGTTTTCATAGTTCACATAGAATGTTGAATTGGTGCTCAAAACATCCCATAAGTATATCAAAACATAAGTCAAAAATCAAGAATAGCAAAATTATACCACAAAAATTTGAAAATATTAGAACGAACGTTACTAAATAATAATTATCCAAAAAGGATATTCAGAATAATTATAAGAAAAATAATGTAGTTACCAACATAAGTTTATTATAAAATACGATGTATAAAAGTGTTATTAAATAAATTAAGATGATCCTGAAGAATTACAGTATTAATACAGCTTTGATAATGTTAAGATTATAAATACAAAAAATAATTTGAGAAAGCGGTTATTTTTGGAAATGGTTTATGTAGGTAAGTGGAGAACTAAACAGTGTAAATTTAAGAACTGAGGCAAAATATACCAACAGTAATATTTTGAAAAGAATTTAATTGTTTCACCAATAGGTGTAATATCATAATCTAAAAGCGATATGCTGGTTATTATTTTATATTATTATTAATTAAGGAACAATAATTAGTGAGATTGCAGGCCTGGTGCGTTAATTTATTTAATTAATCTCGACGTTTCGGCATCGCCTATGCCTTCAACAGGAGATTAATTAGTCAGGTTTTAAAAAAACATACATGTTGAAACACAAATTAAGTACAAAGTAAAAAAGGCATCACTTTTAAATAAGACTAGCTGCGATAAATGAATTTCATTTTTAATTAGCTTATTTTATATTATGACTACGTATCAACATATAGTATATCTTTTAAAAAACCTTACTAATTTATTTTCTTATGAAGGCAAAGTTTGAACTAATTAAAACCATAATTACACGAGAACTGCAACTCCATTAATTATTACTCCTTCATATTTATCCAGTCGTTAAATATCACCTTTTAATATTATTAATAATACCTACTTAATGTAATTAATTGCAAAATACAAGGATTAAATGCATGTAAATTTTTTAAAATAACTTTAAGTATACAAAATATTGTAAATAGCAAATAATGTTGTAACTTAATTATTTCAATTGTTTGCTAACAGATTTAGAACATACATGTGAAATGTTACATATTAAATGAAACGTTAGCACATATAGAGATTGAATTATATTAATTTGAAATTATATACGACTATCAATCCTACAATAAAACAAGCTTCGGCAAGCCAATGCCTAAATTTTGGCATCACGAGTTTCTGAATAAATAAACAATATTTATGTTATAATTAAAATGATCAAAGTAACAATCAAATCAACGATGACAATTTAACGTAATCAATCAAAGTTATCTATTTCATATCTTGAATATTATAAACGAATTTCTGAATAAATAAACAATACATGTAGGTACTATAATTATAATGATCAAAGCAACAATTAAAACAACAATGGCATAGTAATCAATCAAATATAACTTCATTCATACCTTGGTTATTATAAAAAGTATATTCGGCGAGCTGTTGCCTAAACTTTGGCATGCCGTATTAAAAAAAAATAGAGTACATTTAAATGAAAATATACTTTACTACGTATAAGAGTTGCAGCCCAAATAGCAGAGAATGGTTTATTGCCGCATTATCATTAACTAAATCCTATGTAATCGTATCAAATTGGATTATTTTATTTTCCACATTTAAACAGTTAAAAGTATCGAAATGATAATGGGCGGTTTTGTACGTGTGCGTATGTAAAAAAGTATGTATGTGTTTGTACGTATATGCGCATAAACGTTTAGTTTGGACAATAGATAGATTTGAGAAAATCCAATATAGCAGTTTACATCTACTGAATATAAAACCTGGTTGAACTAAATTTGCTAACCTTTTACAACGACTGCAATTATAGTGTTTAAATGCTACACCGACTAAAATGGTGGAATCGTTTTAAAATACTAGCTGCATATGCAAATTTTATCACATTACAGTACCTATAGTGAAATCCTTCTGGAACAATAGGCAATATACTTTTTCTTTTTGTTATTTTTCGAATAATAATTTTAGTCCGTTTTGCACATTGTTTTAAACTGATTCTTTTAACTAACTTATACATTTTATTCACAGAACAAACATGTATCTAAAAATAGTTTTTACAAGTTCACTCGTTATAATAACCAAGGTAATAAAGATATCTTTGATTAACTACTATACTATGGTAGGTTTAATTGTTGCTTTGAGCATTATACTTATAGTACACATATTGTTTATTTATTCAGAAATTCGCCATGCCAAACTTTAGACATTGGCACAACCAATACTAAACCGCTTGCCGAATATGTACCTACTTTTTATAACACTCGAGATGTAAAACAGATATTTTTGCTTGTTTACTATATCATTGTTGATTTTATTGTTACTTTTAAAATTTTAATTATATTACAAATATTGTTTATTTATTCAGAAATTCGGCATGTAAAACTTTAGGCATTGGTGCGGACAATGTTTGTTTTTATTGAGAAATATCATTTTTTGTTGCGTGATATTTCTTTATTAAGACGATTTGGTACCAACATATATATATCTGTTAAATTATGCATTGGAAGTTCGGTAAAAATTATTTGAAAAGTAATACAATAGTAAATATTTTCAACTCATAAATTATGACACATACATGTAACTGAGTACACTCACACACTAACAAGTACACAGAAATATCTGTCAGTAGCGACGGGTATATATGTGACATATACAAATACTAATGGATGATTTATATATTTGTTATCAAGATTGATCAGCGTGTAAGCTGTCACTATTTACTCTCTTTTCAAAAGCAACACATTCCGAATATGACATGTGGAATGATGTGTGCACACTGTTAACACAAAATGAACAATTTCTATCGACTATTTCGCATCACTCATTCGTTACACATTTGCATAGCAGATATACATATATACATTGACAAATGTTAAAAGGTTGCTGCAATTAGTGTTGCGAACAGATTTAATGGCTCACATTTATATCGAACAAAAACTTCTATTTGTCAAAAGAAATAGCGAAAACCAAATGATCCCATTCAAAATTGAAATATTTGAATTTTTAGGTAAATTGTTGGCTGCACTTCATTAAACATAAAAGGCAGAGAATTTGTTGAAAGTGTACAATGCTATTAGGCTAACAAGATGAATAAATCACTAAAATACTTAGTTTCACGAATTTTCCTGATATTTGAACAATAGACAAGTATTCTTACTAATTTGATTGATTTTTAACCATTGGTTCATATGCATAATCCATTACTATATTTGCATATATATAGATAACCAAATTCAGCACTGCTATCGATTTGGATTGGATTATTATCATGCAAACTTAAACTGGTTGAGATTTGGTGCGTAATATCTGATGCAAGAGATATGTCAATACTCGGTTGATTGTAATTTAACCAATTATTATAAAAAGCTATAGATTATTTAATTTGACTCCACATCCTACAGTTTTAAATGTGTTTGCAACGTATAGGTATAACAATGATTATACATATTAAATGATAATATTGGCCTACAATAGAGCACAAAGTTCGAATGTAATTGCGTAAACATGTATTGAAATTATATCAATTAGCAGTATAAATAGAATTATCCATAGTTTGTTCCCAGGAACACGGTAATTCCTAGATTCATTAGTACTGTATTGACTTTAGTGCCAGAAAAAAGCAAAAGAAATAAATTGATAATCATTTGCTTTATATACATAATTGTTAAACACTCTTGAATTTTTGATATCATTTAGTAGTCATTCTTTTAAAATTAATCACGGAAGTCCTGTATTTGCAGTGTTGCATCTAGTGGAAGAATAACGCTCAGATGGTTTAACATGAGCTTCAGATTAAAAGTAGCACCAACTGAATTTGGAACTACCATTTTTGCTAAATAATACGCGTATAATAGACGAAGCAAATTCGATTGGAAGATTGTCTTGATAACTAGTTTAATGGGCGAGCTTCTGTTTATAGTGAGCTCTAAAACTTAAAAATATTGAAACATGTATTATTATTTGAATATGTGACTTCATCCGGCTAAAATTGCTGAAAATATACCCAAAAAGCATAAGGATTTGACTATGATTTGGCTTTCACTCAACATAATAGTAATATCATTATTAATTTAAATTGTATAAATCCTAGGAGACTTTGACTAAAATTCATTGTCAAACAAAGCTTTGTTATTTTAGTTAACATTAAATTTGTCAAATTGTTCAAAATACTACGTCTCTGTATGTGCACGTAGTTGAATAATTTATGTAACCCCAGAGGGCCGAAAAACTTCTATATAAGAAAACGTATTGTTAAAAGGAAAATTTGTATTTTAAATTAATACAAAAAAACACACAGGTTCCATCAACAAAATATAAATCAAGTTGTAATGGGTTGTTCTTTATTTATTCATAAGTGAAAATGAATATAGGTACATATATCATGGTAGCATTCGCCATATTGTGTATGTGTATCACTTTTATAACTTATGGTAATGTGTGAAAAGGTATACGCTGCCCAACTTAATTATTAACATATTACATAGTGTTTACGTTCGCAGAACCTTTCACAGTAAATACAGGAAAGGAAATAAATGTTTTATATCATTTATGTGTCAATCGGTAACTTAACTTTTGCATTAAAAATAACACACTTACAATATTGCCTGAATATTTCCATTAGTTCAATAAGTTATAAAATTTTACTAACTAAATGTGAACTACCTTCATAATAGAGTTGAATTGGCGAAAGATTGTCAAGATGGGAATGGATGTAAAGGTTTTTCTGCCCCCCCCACCCCACCCCCATTTAATGGAAACAGGAATGAAGTTATGTATGAATTCCTAAACGCGTTTATTTAGTAACAATAACATTGGTTTCCAATTGTAAACATCTATCTTCAGTAGATTTATGGTAATATGTTCGTGTTTATCTCTTCCGCTTTCAAGATTTAGTGAGATGTATATCTACGACAATAATATGAAGAAGATCTTGTAAAATGGATATAATACGCAAAAACCAATAGCAAACATTGAATCTAATTATTCTAAATAAAATAACAGCTTCCAGCCTATCGGTTATGTTGACAATATTCTATTTTTATTCATTTATCGATACTAATTTACTAAAAATAATGCCAAAGACAAATTGTTGTCAAATTCGGACGTTATTAAGTAAATGAGTGATATTTATATAATTAGTGTAATATTGTGATATAAATGTGATTTTCAATATACATTGTCCAGTGGCACGAATACTGTTTAAATTAATCACGCTCCACAAACAAATACTGCTGATACTAGATTATGTATAGGATCAATCGAAACATCACATCGAAACACAAACCGCATTCGTGACTTTGATTGAATATTACAACTCTCTGGTTAATCAAATAATTATCTATGCGGAAAACGATGAAGCGGTTCCGCCAACATATTGAAATCTAGGTTCTTGTGTTTAAACATTTTTTAGAAAACCTACATCAAATATACTGTAATTAAACCAATGGCTGGTAACGCATTTAAATTCATTTTATAAAATTGTCACGTCATCTTGTATTTACAACACTTTAAAAATGCAAATTAACTCTTATATAATACCATCCACAGATATGTAGCTTTCCGGATACGTTTTAAAAATAAATTAAAACCAAAAGCTTTGACAAAAAAAAATTAATTAACTTATTAGCCAAATGTTGGCGCATGAAATTTTTTAATCTCTTATTAGTAAAAACGAATATGTGCGTAGCTGTGATATTTAAATATTGCTTTCTGGTTTGTGGGCGTGAAACAACTTTGAATTCTAATCCTATTGTTCTATGCTTTGAGAAGATAACCCTGAATCTTTCAAATCTAGTAGAATTTCAATGTATTTATAGATCAAAAATTAAACAAACGGAATCCTGCTACTGATATATGTACATATATTATTGCGTAGATATTTTAAAATCAATAATAATACATGAATGATTTGAAATGAATGTAATTTATCAAAAACTATTTAAATAGCAAATCAATTTGATATTTTTGCTTATTTTATAACTTCTCTGATTCTACACCAGCAATATTTATGTGCAGCCGTAAAGTTTTTGATACGAATAGCATTTTCTTTCTTGCATACTCGTGATTTCCTTTGGGGGAAATGTGAAAATGTTTACGCGATTCGTTTTACAACTTATCAGTTACAGTTTTTTTTACAAGTAAAATTTTTCAGCCGCTTTATTAAATTACATTATGAGAATTATGTATACATTCATTGAACTTTAACTTCGTTTGCAAGCAATATCTCTTTGACATTATTTTATCAAATGGAATATAAAATTTACACATTAAACTGAATTTAACTTTTTTATAGAACTTTAAATCAAATATACCTACAACCAACCTCGGACTTTGGTACCGTAAAGTTATACATGCTTTACCAAGTAAATATATGATTGTTGGTGTAGATTTTAGGATGTTTTAATACAGTTTAAATCCCAAACATGCTACGGGCAGTATCCAAGCGGAGCACGTATATTTTTTCTGGCAACATGTAGACGTTTGTAGTTCTAACACACGAACAATCATCGCCACATATATATATATATATATATATATATATATATATATATATATATATATATATATATATATATCGGATTATATTTTCATTTTTTCTACCTTGACTTCGTGATCTCACTTCACTTTGCGTCACTACCAAAGTAGAATGGTGGCCGCGTTGGACATTACACGTATCTCTCAAATTTTGCAGTGACAGTTCACGAAGATATAAAATTTTTCAGACAGTGACATGCGATTGTAAATGACATAAATTGTACAGTCATCTGAGTAGAATTTTTCGTACAGCTAACTGTCTGTTTTTTGTTTCTGTTTTATACGATACAGAATATTTTATTTCCTTGCATATTTTATTATAAACTATTGATAATATTAATTAAAAGTTTTATTTTACGCAGATTTGCAATAAATTATATAAAAATGAATGCCACCAGAGTCTTCATATGTTTTCTAAGTCAAATCTGTGATAACATATTTATTATCGACGTTCAAACTAACGAGCATATGTTCGCTGATCGGAGTAATATTTCACTGCCTTCCTTTGACATTGAAATATATTGATATCAATATATTGAAATCATGACATTGATTAACGTAATAGAATTCGGCTTTAAGATAGTCGTCATATTGTTTCTTCCTTTTCAGTAGTCAATTTACTATTATTTTGTATTGTGCACTTATTTTTGTGCGGTTTAATGTTTTAGTTAAAAAGTGACAGATGTTATTTATATTGTTCTTGTTTCAAATTTATTTTGGATTTAATAAAAATTTCTGAATATAATAAGCGGTTCAGGAAAATCTGCTTGTACAGTTTTTCGTATAGCTAAAGGGACTACAAAAACGAAATTTAGAAAAGATTAAAATTTAATTTGAAAAAGCACTTTTTAGCAAAACATGTGCAAACCACGCTATAACAATATGTGTACCTACATATATAATTATTAGTATTATATCACAGTGCTAGAATAACTACAATAACAATAAATGTATGATACTATCCCTGCATAAATTGCAGAATAGTTTATGTGCATAGAAAACAATCCCATTTTCTGTTAGTTTCAATTTTCATAGAATAAAATATGTGAATTATGAAAACAATAATGTCCAGTGTGTCGCGTAAAAGTTTAGCACATATATCAAAAATAACGATCAGTATATCATGAAATTATTTCACTATAAACTATAATTATGGTTGATACCATAACATTTTCCGTAGTTGTCCATATGACGATGTAATAACAATAACATAATTCTAAAAGTTTTCAAAGTGATTTTATTGGTGATTGAAAACAAGCAAACGTATTTCTAATGTGATAGCTGACATTGTAAATCAAAAGCACATAATCACTTATCATTATAAATTTACTAATATAATAATTTGGAATCAAATCAATGGCACAACTAGATAGTGCATTTGAAATAGTAATCGGCCAAGTCAGAGTTGCGCATAACATCAGAACACGCAAATTAGAAATTGGAAGTTAATGGTTGTAGAATCTTGTTTATATCAAGTTATTTGCGAAATGATTGCTCTTTGGTTAGGTAAATAGTATTTAAGGATGTGGCTTTGAAATGGACAAAGCGAATGTTTCGATTGGGATTTGGACTGGAGCCAAAGAGCTATCAAACGGCGTCTGATTGTAAACTGGTTAATGGGTGATGAACTTCCAATTGTAGCATTTCAGTGCAATTTGTTTGCACTGTGCTCGTTGTTGATGCATGATTAAAAAGGCTCGATGCCGCCTTAGATCCGAAGTCCGTGCCAATGGCCAACATCTGTATACGACGACGGAAACTTCGTCGATAGCAAATCGGTCGGCTGTAACAATGCAATCAATCACGGGACTCCTTGAGAACAAGCGCCGGAACCTTTACACTGCATTTCTATGGTCATGTCACAAACTTTTAACGAGCATTTTACGACACCAGATATTTATTAGATTTTAGTAGGAAACATGTACCTATAGACATTTTGAAAAATATAACTGTATTTTTTAAAGTGCTTTAATATGTTGGATACATCCTTTTTTCCGTAAAGTGCAATCTCACGCGCTGCATTTTGTGACAGACAATTTATTTGTATTAAAAAGAAAACAAGGAAAAAAGCACATACACACTCACAAACATCGATAATCTTATTAACGACACCCATCACACGAGACAGAAAAGATACAAAAATTAACGAGCTCATCATAAATTTTCAAGGATTCTAGTTTGAAAACGAGCAGGATAAATGGCCAACGCTAGAATTTAGAGTTTAAAAATTCAATTTTCAATTTTTCAAATTGAGAATCGATTCAAATCCCATTCTTCAAAATACCTAATATGGATTGCGAAAATAAAAGTAAAAAGTATTGAAATATTCAACAATTGCCAGTAAGACGCAATCTTGGCCATAATACTACCGCTTATTTTATATATTAGATATTCATTCATATCTAGAATAAACATTTTCATTCTATGTATGCATGCATATATGTATGCATGTATGTATGTATGTATGTATGGCGTTTAGAGATTAATTCGTAGTTGTCCTTGATTCGGATTACAAATTCCACACTCCTCAGCACCATGAAAGATAGATCATATTTTGGTGTCTAATGAATCGGACTCACTTAACCCTCTGGCGTCGTTGCTTATAGCTTGTTTGTGCAACTGCTTTGAAATTGCAAATTACACCATCGTTTAACGACACTATGTGCTGCCTGTAAGGTAACTCCGACATGCTAAAGTTTCATTCTTGTTCTAAATTGGATTTGTTATGAAGCAAATTGAATTTCTAACGAATATTGCGTACGATACAAAATAACGTCGATTTAGCATCATCTCTGACTACTTAAAGAAGCATAATAAAGTAGCTATTGCACGAGGAAAAATCGCTGCAAACATAACACAGGTCAATAAAATGGAAATGTATCTAATTACAAAATCATAAGTTAAATACGATTTATTTAAATGTTATAAGCATGTTAATAATTGCGTAAGACCCAAATAATTTGTATGTCAATGTAATATGAATAATTTAGTTATTTAATTATTCTGAAAAATTAATAAAGCAACGTTTTTTCTTAAATTAATATCTTCACGGATTAAATTTTTGTATGAAAATTTCTAGAATCCGTAATTTCGAAACTTTCTTTTAAGGGAATAAAAAGATTTAATGATGTGTGAAGGAATTGAACTGCAGGTCAACTTTCTTTGCAAAGACAAAAAGCTATTCTGGTATTTTGAAATATGAAACGATGTATCTTGTTTGAGTAGTAACTTGGTTAAGAATTTCTGTCACCAGAGTCAACCGCCATTAAAAGTTTTCACCTTCAGAACTTTGTGTATGTTAGATATGATAATACTAGCAATAAAGGTTCTCCAAGGCACAAAGTTAATGCTCATTGTATATTCATCTATTCATTAATAATTACATAAAGTTACGTCATCAGCGAATAATACCAGGCGATGTCTAGAAATAAGATCTTCAAATTCAGTTCAATTCATTATTGTAATATTATAAAGAAGATCATTCCAATGAAATTCTCGGAGAGCACATTTTCTGTAAAGTAATATATGTGTAGGTCGAGTAATTTATTAGTCATAAACACATTTAAATATGTTAAAACATATATTAAACCAGCCAATCTAAAGATATTTTATATAATGTAATTTCCGTTGTAACCACATCTATAAATACATAGACATACACATACATATTTTATATATATATATATATATATATATATATATATATATATATATATATATATATATATATAAAATAAATAAAGAAAAACAGAGTAAAATAAAAATAAAACATCTGCCAATGGTTAAAAGTTTCATTGCCTACGGTGTTCTACCGAAAAAGTCTACAGAGACACACTCGCTTCAAAGTACCATCCCGAACGTTATTGTAAACTTAGACGTACATACATACATACATTGCGGTCAATGGTGCTACATACATACATACACGAGGCGTTTTATATCGGTGAATATACTTAGATCAGAACATCCCCAAATGTGAAGACTTGCCTTTCTACGGAATCTTCTAAGTACAAATTTTATTTTTACGAAAAAGTAAAAGAGGAGATATGATAATTATATGAAATATAGTAAAAATTGTGTTATTTCTAATTGAGTACATGTAGCATATATGAAATCAGTCAGTGTAAAAATGTATAACTCAAATTTCCAACATTTTAATCAGGAATATAAGGTCATTTTTTTACTGCGTCGTCTGGATGATACCCTGAAGTTTTTATTAGTTTTTTTATTTCTGAGGGTACCTACCCTTATCAAATCAAAAAAGTATTTTAGATCAATATCTTCAACACAGTTTTATTTCATCAACAAATTCCAGTGGCTCTATACGTAAATAGACCGGCTCATATTTCTCCGTACACCGTATCACAATCGGCATTTGTTGGTATTAAACCTAACATTTTTGTCTTCAAAGATAATGGTTTTCGTTTAATAATATCGCTGATTAAGGCTTAGTGGTTAACATACATACATACATAACCTCATGCCTATTCCCATCATATGGGGTGGCAGAAAACCCTATAAATTCATTCTCATCTTGACAATCTTTCGCCATTCAATTCTACCCTTATGAACTTCTTTCGCTTCATTCGGAATCATTAAATTCTTCATACATGACTCTTCTATTTCGCTTGCTTACAACTTTTCTTTCGCGCAATTCATTCTCAATCACATTCATCCACTTATTCCGAGGGCGACTCCGCATTCTCACACCATTCATCTCGCCCACGTAAATCTTTTTTATTCATCATACATTCTTTCAACATGACCATACAACCTCATTTGACTCTCACCTATTCTGCGTACAACATTTTTAACAATATCGCACTGCTCATACGCCCACGTATTTTTCTTTCTGTATCTCTTAGATACACCACAAGTACCTCTTAGAAATTTCATTTATATAAAAGTCACGCGCTTTTTATGCTTGGTTAATGATTATATATATATATATATATATATATATATATATATATATATATATATATATATATAACAATAGAAAAACAAACATTGTAGTAATTCATATTATCATCTTCGTTCTGAAACTTCTTCAAGTCACACAACTAACTTGTCGCTAACTATCTGTGTTACGAAGCACTTTACAAATTAACTAATCTACAAATATATTAGCTCTGCAATCTAATTGAATCTAAATTATTGCGTATTTGAACAGAGTAATTACGTCAATACGATAAAATGTGTATTAGCTTTGCGAATTTAATGTTTGAATATATAGAAAAAATATTTTGCTATTACATTGGCACTAGAATACGACGAACTCAAATAGAACGAATATATATTTTATACTTTGCTATTGTTGATTTGGTGGATCGCTTTTGTAAAACCAAATTTTACCCTAACCAAACAACAAAGAATATAAATAAATCATTCGTGAACCGGTAACTAACGAACCCCAATCCGGTGACCTGGTAAGCGAATATCCAGCGCGTCAATACCAAACACGCGGAGATATTGTGATCCAAGTGAATTATCATCAATCAACTGAACGCGAAGAATTAATTAAAAGGAAAGAAAATTTGAATTGCCTCTGGCATCATTTCGCGTTTAAACAAAAGATATTTTTAATCACCAATAACTTGTACAACGGCGTATTCTATTTTAAGATAATAATCATTGATTCAGTCGTGTTATTCTCCAAAAATTGAGTAGAATCTAATAACAACGTTGTTCGAGCAATGGTGTGTTGTATCTATATGTGGTGGTTAACACAATAGAAACACTGGTATAGTAATAAGCGAATGGATTGTGTTTGTGAACAAATAAAACTTTAGTAAAATTTAATCTAGGTAAAGCAAGTCGCATTCGTATACATTTACACGTATTTCAATTGGATGCGAGTGGTTTTGAAGCATGTTGTAAAGAGACGAAGCGATCGCTTCCGGCAACCGAGAAAAGATATTGAAAATGTCGACGGGCGAGAATGGGCCGAGCGTTCGGGTCGCCTCGCGACATGTCCACTGTGTCGTGGCTAATCATTTATTTAGTATTCGGAACAGTCCCATCTGTTGATTCGCAAATACGGCGCATGTAAAATGTGCTTTTGTGATTCACGCAATTTCAATACTATCAAACGTTATTACAATATCTAAATAAAATATTTTTAAATTCATTATAATTTATTTTTGTTTTAGTAAATAAATTAATGTACCATCATTGAATTGAATTCTCCATAATCATTTTATCCAGGATACATTAAAACTGTAAAAGGATATATCCATAATAAGCATTAAATCTATAATTTAATTGATTGCTAATAGTACCCAGCGTAAAATCCATTTTAATAGTATCAATTTTCAGTATTTTAAGTGCCTTTTCCTGGCTATAATATTATCATAAAATAAACTGTCCAAAAAGATATACCTCGTATACATTTTTTATTAATAATTAAATTTTGACTGGCTCAAGAAATTGATTTTTAGTTAATAAGGAGGAGTATGTAAATAAGATACATAACGGGTAATTTAACTGACAAAAACTGAAATATATCATACAGAACACGTGGCAAAAGATGTACGTAGATCATGTTGTCTTGTTGGAATATAATAGGATCCAATGATTTACAAACCATTTTCTAGTTTATTTAAAAAATATTATGTAAAATGTAAATCTATTCATAATATTATGTATATGTCAGGAAAAGATTTAAAAATTCGAATATTGAAATTGAAAAATACACGAAGTTGTACTAGAAGGGAATCTGAATTGAAAATTTATTTTACCGAAATGTGATTCACATAAGAACACACATACCTTACGGTTGGAATTTGCATTTAAAGTGATATCAAATATACCTCTATATGTTTCCTCATATTGGTATCAAGTATTGTTTACAGCAAGCTTTATAAAAAAATATTAAGAAGATGAAAAACAAAACTATGTAAATCTATATCGCCTTTAGCTCGAATCGAATTTAAATCAAGCGGAATAAGTACCAGTATGATGACGCAAATTTTTAATTGGACGCCCAATTGCTTTTGACGCATTTGAATATTTTCCTCTTGTTCTTTGTTCACTGTCGTGCTGCCGTCAAGATTCTGTATTCATGATAAATTTATTTATTTTGATTATTATATCGTCTGTGAAATGTTTGAATACATACATTTAAACGCTGTTTGTAGGTACGTTTGTATAAAGTGAATTTACATCAAAGTAAAAGAAAGGGTTTCAAATTTTAATGAGCTATATTATTTGGTGGCAGTGCCATAATGCGATCCTTTATTTAGCAGAAACAGGTACAGCCTACACACAGATAAAAAATAGTTTCCATAACTAAGAATTTGGTTATATCATTTTTCACTAATAAAAGTCTGTTTCGCTACTAATTTTTTGTAACTGTGCCACTATTAATTGTAACTGCAACAAGAATATTATTGAAGTTAGTAAAAATTAGAAACAGGCTTTATTAGTGAAAAATAAGACAACCAAATTCTTTGTTATATGTTAACAAGTTTTATCTATACTGCGCTGCAGATGATCTCGTGCTTTTTTGGTGAATCAGAAGAGCAACTGGGTAGAATGATACAGAATATAAGTAGCAGTAGGAAAGGATATGAATCTGAACTGAATTCTAGGCCAATCAAATGTTATGGTTTTCGAAAAGAATTAATGCAGGACAGTGTGTAATATTGTGGTAGATGGACAACATCGACTATAGCAAGTTAAACACTTTGTTTATTTAGGTTGTTTACTCTCTAGTGATGAAAAGTATATGTGCGAGATTGAGAGAAGAATGCCTGCTGGTTATAAGATTTTAGGGCCTTTAAGAATTTTTGCAAGAAATTTTATCATTTCTAAAGATGCAAGGGTATGCGTATACAATGGTTTCCCTACTTGTGCCATCGTTGATCAGGTATGGAAGTGAATGTTGGGTTTGCCAAATCAAGTATAAAAAGCGCGTGACTGCTGTGGAATGACATTTTTAAAAAGGATTTGCGTTGGATCTAATACAGACAGGAACAGAAATACATGGTTGTATGAGCATTGCGATATTGTAAAAAAAATGTAGTACGTAGAATAAGTGAGAGCCAAATGAGATAGTATGGTCATGTTGAAAGAATGTCGAATGATTTACGTGGGCGAGATGAATGGTGTGGAAATGCGGGGTCATCCTGAGAATAAGAGGATAAATATGATTGAAAAATAGCGTGTATGAAGAATTTAATGAATTTGAAAGAAGCAAATAAAATTTGTAAGAATAGAATTGAATGGTGAAAGATTGCCAAGATGTGAATGGATGTAAAGAGTTGTCTGCTACCCCATTTGATGGTAATAGGCATGAAGTTATGTATGTATGTAGAGTTAAAAAAGAAAATAGTATTTAAATAATTACGTTGTTCCGAGGTCTTATTGGAAAAATGTCAGAGAACGCCACAGCGGTAGCGTCAGACACTAAAGCTGCTAATCTATTAGCTACTTTTTCTCGTCGTCATTGCCCCGAAAAAAGTAGATGAATTTCACAATTCGACAATAAATCTCGATCACTAAATTTAGTGCCTCAGTCTACATGGCTGTTAGGGCTCACACTTTTTATGTGTCACAATTTTCGTAATCAATCTCACGGTAACAATACAACTTCTAAGAAGGCGTCACAGTGTATTGTTAATGCATATATGCTAACGTTATTAAAATATTCGACATGTTATTTGTATAATTTTATCATTTGATTATCAAGAAATGCTAGTTTTGATTAAAGATAAAAAACATATAGGTATGCTTATTAAATTAATCATATAAAATGAACATTCGACTTGGACTATCAGGTTCAATGTCAAATCGTATTAGCTTTAAATTAAAAATCTGCTTCACCTGACTCAACATTTAAGAAAATAGTATATCCGTTTTCCTTTTATCTTTTGCACAATAAAAACAACAAGAGAAAGAAGAAAAGATAAGGATATATTAACGCTTCGCACGCAATTATATTCTCGAACACTTTTCCCAATGAACGAACTGAAATGTGAAAATAATCAGAAGCTTAGAATTCATGGCATCATATCAAATAACACTAATATTAAATATTTCGGCGTGCAAGAGTTTGTAGGGTGACACGATATGTGCGCGAGTGCAATCGCTGTCCACTGTCATACAGAAGGGTCGGTGACCTGAAGAAGGTGACCTGCATTACTAACACAGACAGTCTACATTATATGAAGACTTCATATGAAAAACATTCAAGGTTTACTGGTATATTTACTGGTATATTTACCACTCATGCTCGCACAACTATTCCAATTTATCTGGCCTGGATTCCAGAATATTTCGAGCCATATTGTAGTCAAGTATTCAACTTATATCGTGATGCTAAGTATGGGTTAATTTGTTTGGAAATCTTCCAAAATGCGAAATTTATATGAATAATAGTTCTATTTCGTGTAATATTAATATCAACTCTAAAATATCTGTACTGCTGTGCATTGGACTTTCTTGTATGTAGTTTAGATAGGAAGGAGAATATTTTATCTTTAATTCAAAAAATTGCAATAATTCATTATACTATATTAGTAACCATTATGATCAGATATTTGTTAGTTTTCAAATAAATTAAATACTTTACAGAATATATTCTTCATTACTACAATAATTTGAATATATCAGTAAGCTAAGTATATTTTCTTTTTCTGTTGAAATATTGACAGGCCATAGTTGATATGATTTATTTAATATAAATGTCCATGCCAAAATAGCTATGTCAATATAAATGTTATAATTTTAATTGCAATTTTCTTGTGACCAGTACTCTTTTTGAAGAAACTTTACAAACGAAAGTTATGCCAGAAACTGAAAAAAAATTCTAGAGTAAACCTGCACTTTCTGTTGTATATGAATAAAAATAAAAGGTTTTCTTGTTAGTCATATACAAATACACCCACACCCGCAAAAATAATAACAGGCGTACAGAGACCAAAACACTGACACACACACACACACACACACACAATCACATAAACAGACGCTATTCCAAAAATAGTCAGAATCGATTCAGGAAAGGCCAAAAGGGGAATTTCTATTAAAATTTGGAGATCATATTCTTTCATGATTACAATACTGCATATAACAAAATAATAAATAGAGTGATCCACGGGTAGTTTTAAAACTTGAGAACTCCTTTGGGATTAAAGAATAAAGCAAATGTGTACCACGAGGCCAATACTTAACTGATTGTAATTATGTGAGTGTTACCTACAGCAACAAAACACTTACACATTTGTAAAATATATTCAATTGGAAGATGAAATACAATAAGGTAAAAATGTAGGTATATGCCTACAATATTATTAAATATGAAAATAATACGAAATTGACTTGAAACATATAAATTGGATTCAAAATTATTAACAGTACGAGGATATAGATGGCAAAGAAATTTTATTTCGAAAGGAATTTAACAGCTTCAAAATAATATTATATTGCACACTCTCTTGGGCACATTCATTCAAGTCTATTTTCATATCTGCTTCTTGTATGCCAACCAACCATACATACATATAACAATATATATACATTTTTAATACATTCGTTGTATATACCAACTATATTCAACCATACACTTTAATTAGTTAAATACATTGTTTATGATTGCAAAACTTTGCTTATGAGTGTGCATTTCTATGGTTATAATACTGAGAAATAGACAGATGTGTAATCATATTTATAATTAAAACTCTTACCAGATTATAAAATGAAGTTTTAGAACACATAAATTTTCTATTTAGATAAATGTATATTGATTATCGCGAATCTCATAAATTTTGTTTGTAATTCGATGAAATTAATTGAAAACTAATTAATTTTGACAATAATACATAAGTATCAAAACAGGGAGTTACTGTGATGTATATACGTACATACGATATAGGTATGTACTTAATAGCAGGTATGAACGAAACGATTCTTGTGCGTGAGTAAATAATCACAAAAGCAAATATTGAATATAAATTAAATTCAATATTTAACTTAGCAAAAAGTTTATAAAAAAGCAAGCACTAAAATATATAGGTCACGCAATATTGTTCTTAAATATTGACAGCAATATTTTCAGTTTTTTCAAGCTTTCAGCAGTGTATTTATGATTGGAACGCTAAAATCTGGCAATCGTATTGGAATGACACTAATTAATATTGATTGTGCAAATAACGAGGGAAAAAAATCACGCAAAATGATTGAGCCGCCCAAGTACCATTTGCTGGGCGAACCAATGAGAGAATTTAAAAATAATAGATATGTAAACCGAACGTTTTCCATGAATATCGATAAATTATAGTCAGCAATGAAAATATTATTCCTTTGAAATGTAACGCCCATGACGCTTGACAGTTAAAATTGTAAATATCGAAAAATTATATTATCAAGAGAAATTTATTCTGAATTGCACGGAGAACAAATTATGAACTTGTCACACAAAATATTGCCCGTACTGCTACTAACATCAAGGATTTTATATTATACATTTTCAAGGGAATTTAACTATATTTTATTTCTGAACGATTCTCCAAATGTAATTATTTTCCTAGCATTTTCATTTCCTTTTCCCAAAATGTTAAATTAAATTTTCACTTTGGCTTGGACGTCGGAGTAATCACTTCCCTAGTAGTGTGGGCCGAAAAAAAAGGTTTCCCGTTCAATAAACTTGTAGTTTTACCACCAGTCCAAGCGTTGTATATTTGGGCACTTGTCTCATATCCGGTGTCGCACATAAAGAACAAAGACGATTGTTTATCGACGTATACGTATCCACCACAAATATAATGTGCGCGTATGTGTGCCTCAGTAGGTTTTTCTGCAGTTGCAAATTTCGTATTTGTTCAAGGACTGGTTTCTAGCCGAATACAATGGCAGCTTTCGTATTGTAAGGGTTAATTCGTACTAGCATTTGTCATTTCGGTCGATATTTACATTTACGAATTTCAATCTTATTTTTAAATATTGTTTAAGTCTTTCTTATATTCTGGGCACTTTTCGCCTCTATTAGTTGTTTGTTTTCTCAAAAATCAATAGTATCAAGAAACACAAAAATATTATTTTTATGCAATGTGGAGATGTGTGCTCTCTTTGTAACTAGAATTTGATTAAACATTTATTTATTTGGTAAAATGTAAATTGATTCAAAGAATTGTTTAGACAGATGGTGAATTTGCGGTGGTAAATTTATGTAGAATAGGTTAGAGAGACGTTCAATTTGTTGGGGAACAATTCAATAATATAAAAGTTGTTGAAACACCAGTGTAACCATCAGTGGAATTCTCCGCATCTTTTACTCTGATGCCATTGTATAAAGCGATCAGGGTATTTGTATAAAAAGACGCTCGTATAACATCAATTTTAACACATAAAAAAAAAGTCTGAGAAGTATTAAAAGTGTGTCTTTTAAAGTATTACAACTTTCCAATTTCCTTTTGAAAAGAATCTATTGTCACTTGTGATAAATTTGATGATTATAATTTCAACAGGATATCACACCATGCGAATTGTTGAATGATGCTAGTAATACACTTTTGTGTTGATAGTACCGAAGTTGGTCCAATTTATTGTTGACATGAAAGGTGAGTTCGTGTTTCATGTCCCAACCTCACGTTAGATAGATTGTAGCTAGCTGCGGCAAACAATACCACTTCAGTTGTATTGATTCAAGTTGCATTGTCTACAAATAACTTTTGCTTAACATACAGAAAGCTATACAATATTACGAATGCATGAATGTCAAATGGTTACACTTTATTCATTTCGAATACACGTAACACGTGCTGCAAAGCGGCCGAAAAGTTTGGACATTTCGCTAAAACTTGGAGTTTTGACTAACTCATGTAAGGAGCAACTTTTAAATAATTGAAAAGCCGGAATTACCGTTGCAATTGCATGCTAGATAGGTACGATTGAGTGCTTGAAAGCTTTGGGTAAGTTGTTGAATAAAGTATGTCTGTGTCAGATACAACTTCTTTTAGTGTACTTATCTTTAATTTATTTGTTTCGGAACTTGTTCCAAATAGCTCCGTAATTATGGCATATCATTGCTTATCTGAATATGAAAACATATGGCATAATTATCTGGGATCATTCTGCATCAGCAGGTAGAATCTCCGGTCTTCAACGAAAAGCTATCAGAATTCTATCAAACAAGTCTTCACATCCCTCTTTTTCAATCTCTCCAGATTTTAACTTTTCCAGGATTATTCATCTTAAATTATTTAAAATATATCAAAAGCAATCCTGATAAATATATGTATGTATAAATGTTAACACAATATACGATCATAATAATAGACGAATAAATAATGTAATACCGTAAATCAGTACGCGATTAACCTGTTCAACCAATTACGAGCAGCTATAAGAGATTTGCTGCCAATGTCTTTCAATGCTAAAGTAAAAAAAAATTACTTACTCAAAATGCCCCATTTACAACATCAGAATTCATAAACTTTGTGAAATAATATATCTACTCATATAATATTCTGTTGACGTGTGTATGTATGTATGTATATAAACATACTCTGTATCAAAACCCTAAATAAATATTATTTCAACTTAAAATAGATGTAGTGCATCAAAAATGTAAAACAGACTTGGTGTGAACACAAAGCATTGATTTTGAATTCTTTTTGTTTAAAGATATTGCCAGAATCAGAATATATGATTCACAGTTTGTACGTCCAAAAAAGTATTGTTCTATTATGTATATGTCGAAATCGCTTATGATACCATTGTTTGCACAGTGTAACTATCATAAATCCTCAATGCACTTGGTTGTTTCCGTTTTCTAGAGATTTTCGTTCTCCATGCTAAGTTCTATGATGGATCTAGACATTCTGAAAAGACGAGTATGTTTTTATTACTCGCTGGAGAGAATGATGTGTAACTTTGTCTGACCGTTACTAGGCTTCCCCTCGGAAGGAACATAAAGCGGTTACTTTGAAACATCACGTACTCACCCAAGTCGGTGATGGGACCTCTTTCATTTGATGGTCTTGCAAATGTACTACAGCTTTTCGGAGTAAAGAAGAAAACGCTAATGGTAATTGTGCCAGAACATTTGCTTTATTATTTATTATCTTCAATATTTCTAAAACTTCCCTGGTTCATGTTTATAATTGTTTCGAATAAAAATATATTATGAATGCGAGGTGATGTTCAATTAGGTCAGTTGGTTATTTGAAAGGCATTGAAATGGCTTATAAATAATGTACATGCACATCTCAGTGGTCCAACACCATCACGTATTTCACAGGATTCGTTGTTATGGATTCCAGGCGGGATGAGATTGCACGAGTGCGACATTACGACCTTTTGAAGGGACTTGTTTGGGGAGATGCTAGATGTATACCCTCAAGAGAGATCACCGTACTCAATCTCTGTATGCTACATGGCAATGGATACCACCGTTACGTTCAAACACACCAACTAAAATACACACACTGCACTTGCATAACGCATGTCCTTTACTAATATACCTAGGTACTATACCTCACATATGCAATGCAAATTTTAAACAAACAATGCCACAGATAGGTATTCAAAAACGATGTTTCTAGATGTTAAAAATAACATTCGCAAATCAATGTGATGGATAGTTTAAATATTTATTTTTGAAGTACGTTTTAGTCTCAATATTAATATTTCCGTAATATTGTAACCCAGAAACCGCTTTTCAGTTGTCAAAAATAAATTCGGTTCTTATACAGGCCTTTTTGAGTGTGCAGTTTATGTGAATGCTATATTAACGTCATGATTTGCCGGGCGTTTACTAAATCGCCCCGTAATAGCGAGGGCCTTTCTTCCCGCCGCCAGAGATGGTTGATGGGCGGGAAGCATCTTTCTATAACGACCTGAAGAAATAGGTTTAGGCAAGACATCAACGGATACCAGAATAACGCAGCTCTGCGGTGACAATTACGCGAACCCTCGGATTCAATAGATTAGCCAAGGGTTTGACTAACATCTGTAGCCTGCCAACACCGCTCTGTTCTTAACACATTGCCGTTAAATTTGGGTTAAATATTATCCTTGCGCATTTTATTCCATTACCGAAATTGTCTCTTTAATGTTTTCAAGCATGGGATATATTTACTACGGTAAAGAAAATGTTTTTACTTTCTTATACGAAGTAATAATAAGTAAGTATTGTAATCATGAAATAAAATTCGATCTCGAGATTTTAACGAAAATGTAACTTTTAACCTTCCCTGACTCGAGTCTGGCTATTCTTACAATGACTTGTGTGTGTGTGTGTGTGTATGTGTGTGTGTGTGTGTGTATCTGAGAGAGAGAGAGAGGGAGAGAGAATGTGTGTATGTGTGTGTGTACGTTTGCAATATCTGACACGGTTGCACTAACAGTAAAAATAATTACAAGGAAAATTGCTATTGAAATTCTTAATTTTTTTTTATTTATATATATTTAGGAAAGTGATCAAAGCTGGACCAATAGTATTCATCATGTAATCTTATTTATTTATTTTACAAATAGAAACATAAGGTAGTTTCTGCCAATCAGATAATTTATATGTCCATTTTAAAACTCAAAGTATAATTATTGATTCAACATTGTCACTGTTGCTAAATATACATCCTTTAAACAACATTAAATAATAGAAGAATTTTTGCTCGAAAACAAATCGATATACAATTTATAAAACTGAAATTACAAATATTGATTCTGTCTTCTTCTGAGCTATATGGAGCTTATGGAAAAAGATTAATTTCTGTATAATCAAAATGTATAATTATTATTTAGGGCTCCTTTTGCGAAAAATTTCATTTGAATTTTTTGTGATTAATTATATGTCTAGATGAATTAATTAAACAATATAATTATCACTCGAAATAAAGTAGACATTAACAAGATTTATAATTGTAATATATGTAACAAAAACCGTCATTTATCTTTATTAATTGACATTTATGCGTAATTATTCAAATTTTGAAAATATCACAATCCAAATACACATTGAGTAAGTGTGATTAATTTTTTCGTAAAACAAATACGTACAGATACATAAATAAAACATAAGTTTGTTTTTTGAAACTCAAATTAGTTAAGGTGATTTATTCATAACGCTAGTAATTAGTGGATGATGTATTATTTTAAACAAATAAACATTTATGTTGTAGCCTAATATAACGTGTATTTTAACTTTTTGTTCTATATTTATATTTAATTGTTCAGTATTTTTTTCTCAACACATTGAACCTAAATTATAATCAAGAAATGTCCAATTCGTTTAAAAAATGCTAAATATATCTATTGTTTTTTTTTATCTGCAAATAACAGTTTCCATGAACAAATGAAAATCAATTTTCAGATTGTGTGACAAAATATGAATATTTACACGAAATATATATATATATAGTATATATATATATATATATATATATATATATATATATGTATATATATATATATAAACACATGTACATAGAGTATACAGAGTATATTTGCACACATATGTATGTGTGTATATTCTGACCAAGTGTGTGTGTTTGCTACCGTCTGTAATATATTCAAATTACATGTAAAATGGTCACATATTTTACGCTTAGTTCACTTTATTCGCTAATAATAAAGTTTCAATCTGAAATTTGTTTTCCAGCCACTATTAGATCGAAGCAAGCAAATGAAAATACAAATTAAAGTTTGTTTGGGTGCGTAACACAATTTACAAATAGACTTCCTAGATAGAAATAGAAATCAATTAACAACTTGAGAATTGTTGAATTTTGGTAAATGTTTGAACCGAACTCCAGTGCTTGCTAATTTAAATTAGAAATTCTAATTGGTTTGAATTACTTATGTATTCATTTGCGTATTATTTATTATTCACCACTATTTTTATACGTCAAATTTGAGGGTTGCAAAAGGACGTTTCTTTCTTCATCGTCTAAAATCTAAGCATCACAACGCGTTAAATTACTTTACACAACCTCACAAAATTTGCAAAATGCAACTCCATTATGTAGGTATTAATTTCATTCTGTGTATGAATTTTTACCAACTGAGATAACAGTTTCAAACGATTCATTTTTGCAAATTCGTATTCATTTTGTTCATTTGTTTGCATACATTCATCATACTTGAATGAATAATAAAAAAAAAAAAACAACAACAAGCCATCAGATATGAAAATATTACATGCTATAATAGTTATGCTACTAGGGAAACAATGGAAACCTCATCGATGCGTCGTCAAACGTTTTCCATATTATGGATTCTGGTCGAACTCAATCTGGAATTATTATTGTTAATATGACTGATTGAAATCTCCGGCTGTATTATAGATATGTATGTTCGATTTCAATTTATCAATTTTCCGTATGTATGTGTGTGTGTGTGTGTATGTATGTGTGTGTGTGTGTGTGTGTGTGTGTGTGTGTGTGTCTGTGTGTGTGAGAGAGATAGAGAGAGAGAGCGCGCGAGTGTGTGTGTATGTGTATATTTAATTCAAAAATAAAGCCAAGACATCCATACATTTGAAACTCATTTACATATGTATGTATATGTTTATATATTATAACAATAAAATTTGAATTAATTCTACATTTTGCGGAGATAATCACATTGTGTGGGTCCAATGAACGTTGAAACTCAATACGAATTTTGTTTATAGAATTACACACTTTGAATTCTGTATTCGGGTCACGGAATACTGAGATTGTATTATTGTTTGCGCGCAACTAATGTTTACCTACTTTATGATCTAATCCAATCTCTTCCGTTTTTCAATTTCATTTCTTTATAAATTGAAGTTTAGCGATTACGTGAAATCAGGTCGCACTCATCGCATTTATTCTTGTTTTCTTGTAGACAATATGAAGGTTTATGATATAGACGTCTTTTATTCAAATCAGCTGACATTTTGCTACAGTTTACATTAAATCAAAATTAAATTAACAATTTTCTTATAAATGAAATGCGCTTGAATTGGATTATTTAATTGCACTTGAAGTGAAATTGAAATCAGAACCCGAAAGAATATATATATATATATATATATATATATATATATATATTATTTATCAGTATGTCAGTATCTTTTATGTTTGGACAATAAAACACTAATAGTCTAGCCTCCGTTCTGGGTGACATTTCCTGCAGTGTTTTATACTATTTAATAGTAAAGCAACTTTTTATCCCTACATCCGCCTAGGCACTGGCTTAGTGAAATAATAAGATGCTATAATATAGTTTTCCAGCTCACAAAACAACTCACATGTAGACTATTTTGCACTCGCATATTTAAGCAGCCGCAAGCTGCGTTAATGTATCGCGCATCACGGGGCAAAAGCGACCGCATGAGTATGATTGTGTGTGGGAGAGAGTATAAGCGCGTGCATACGAAAGCCGTTTTGAGCATGGCGCGATGGGAACGTTTGCGCTTGTTTGTTGGTATATAATGTAGTGTAGCACTTTTGCGTGTGATGTAGGTAGGTCCGCAGCTGTGTTGTGGTTTACGTTCTTAATTTAATTAACTCGGTTGTATATATTCGAGCTAGCAAGTGTTGTTTGTTAATCTTTAGATTGTCGACCTTTCCTATCGCGTGATATAAATTATCTACCGTTTGATTTAAACTTATAATAAACCATTCTCCAACACCATAAGTTTTAGTAGTTTGAGTAAATTTAACTGAACAAAAAAGAGGTTCTCGTTTCAATTGTAAATACTTTCTATCGTAAAGCTGCAATTTCAATAGAATTATGATCGGATTCCTAGATACGCCATCTCAGAATTTAATGTTAGTGGAATGTATTGTGATAGATGTTAGATAACGTTGCTGGAGTTAGGTAATTGAAAATCTCCTTAAATTTCAACGCTTAAATACGTGATTGAAATTTGGAATTTCCTAACCACATATAGAAACTGAATTACATGAAACAATAGAAACATATTTCATGTTTAGTCCTCATAAATAAGATATCTACTATTGCGAAATATTAAACTCAATCTTCTTTCGTTCTAATTTTCAGTTCGGCTAAATGATAAATTATTTATTTCGTAGTATATATATGACCATAAAATCGCACTTAAAAAAACAAAGTTACTAAAGGCAACTTATTTTTGCCTAATAAAGTCTGTAATGGCAATTAATTTTTAGTAGCTGCATCAATATTCTTGTTGCAATTACAAAAACATTTTTGCAGTTACTAAAAATTAGTTGCCGTATTTTTTAATAGTGGACGACCAAATTCTTAGCTATGGTAATATTTTTATTATCTTATACGAATGTATATAAGAAAGTATTGTAATCATGAAAATGATCGAACACGAGATTTTACGGAAATACACCTTTTGACCTTCGCTGAGCGAGTCTGACTATTTTCGGAATTCCGTCTGCTTGCGATGGAACTAAAAAACGTCAGCCATAATAATGTCTAATATAAGGTAATGAATCAAAATAAATTCTTGACATTTAAAATTTTTATATTTTATTATTTTTCCTATCTAAACAAAATATATCTAAGGGTGCATATGCGATTTATTTAAGATACAATGCTATAAATAACAACCTTTTACTAGTTGGTATAATGTTAATGACTGTGATTTATATTTAAATTAGTTTATATAAAATAGCAGTTTTTCCACAATCTTATACTTGAACTCTTAAACCTCTAATTCATGATTTATTATAAAACGTTTTTTTGGTGTGAAGACTGTAATTTTTATCACGAAAACCAATATTTTGAAAATATGATTTTTATTTATGTATTGGTACCTGCCTATATTTTGTGGTGATTTATTTACAATGAACATGGTGCTTTAGATGTTATTATATATGGGTTTTGGCAAGGGTGGTTTATAGTGCAGACTAGACAAGTGTATGGTGTGACGTTATCTGGGTATTCCACTCATATTACGCCATAAAAACTTCAGTGACAAACAGCGCAAAGTACAGTTACGGCGGGTGTGGAAATACGCATGTATTTTGCATATACATACAATATACTTAAATATATATATATGATGCGACTGTGCAATTTTGTTTGATGCGTTTATACCTACTTCAGAAACCAGAATGACGGTCGTTCCACAGCATTCTAACAAAAAGTTTTTCTGTAAATGCGAATCTCTGTATATATGTGAGGCTGTTACTATATTTCCGAGTGTCTGTTGTGAGTTTTGACTTGAATTATGTTGGTAATATTTGAATACGTTCTAAATAATTTTTTCTTCCATAAAACTTTATTCTATTAACTTCTAAACTGAATTTTTATGGCTCCTCATACATCATAAGTAAACATGTTTTGGTGCTAACAATAAATGTTTTGTCCATCAACAACAACAAAAGAATATATAGTAATTGGTTCGCAAATGTATTAGAGTATGTTTCGGTCTTTGTGCGCAAAGAGGGACTTAATCTAGTTAAATATGCGGTAAGACCGTTTGTAACTTCGGGGTCGAACACTCACCAGCTCTGCAGCGTCGTTGGCGTAGGTAGGTACTGCACAAAACTTTAAATGAATTTAATAAGAGCAAAATTATCCGAGCTCTCTGCATAACTCTCACTTCTGCTTGATTTATGTGAATTCATATGCATGAAAATGCGTGTGCTGTTTAGTGATTTGAGCAGGTCGATGCTGGAACGGAGTTGCTCTGAATGTAATAGACAGTGTGCAAGAAATATTTAAACTCTTAATGTCATGCTAAATACGTTACGCAAAACATTCTACATAGTATGTGAATCTATAATTTACATTCGTATATATATTTGAATAATTTTATTTCGACTAGTAATTCTATTAAATGAAATTAAATATTGAAAAAAAATACATATGAGAAGTGAGACATTGTATGTAGAATAGGTGAGATGGTTTGGTCATGTTGAGAGAATGCCGAATGAACGATTGACGTGCGGGCGAAATGAATGGTGTGAAAATACGAGATCGTCCTCTGAATATGATGATAATATGATTGAGAATAAATTTGATGAATCTAATTTTGGAAGGATCGAGTAGAATGGTGAAAAATTGTCAAGATGTGAATGGATATAAAGAATTTGCCGCTACTCTATTTGATGGAAAAACGCATCAAGTTTGTTATAAAATGCAACTCCACCAAATTATGCAATACATTATTTAAATTAATTGTTTTACAATTACACCGTCATCAAGCAAATTAATTAAATTTTTGTAATTAGCTATTAGTTAAAATATTTATTTAATAATTTAATTATCATCAGCTCATATTTGAATGTTTTCCACAAAAGCACAACATTCGTAAATGTTAAAATAATATATATATATATATATATATATATATATATATATATATATATATATAAGTACCTATATATATACATATATTCATATGTATATATTCTCGTACTAGAATTATTGTATATTTTATAAATGGCATACTAAATACACATATAAAATGTAATGATAATAGATCTCTCTTCGAAAACTAATAATATGGCACATTTAACAATGATATTGTACCTACTTTAAATAGTTTCAATATGCAAAGTTACGAATAGTTTGCAAGTTATATTGAATATATTTGAATAGGTATATACTTCATAGTAAAAATAAATGTATTTGTTTTCAACTGAATGCATTCAATAATGACGAAACAATGGGCCTGAAAATAAAAATAAATAACATAATTAGATGTTTCGTCAAAATTATTTTCATAATTTTTAAAACAATCAACAAATTAAAATCCGTATTTAAGAAGTTAAATGGAACTATTAAATTTACAAATTATTTTATTAATATACATAATTCATCAAATTAATTGATTAAATTAGTTTTATGTACGTTGTTCAAAACGAGTGTAACAAAATGTAATTTACCAAGTATAAATAATATAATTTCCGTTGTAATTAATTGATTGATTCAATCCTTAAACTGTCTAAAATAGCGTAACAATAGTAGCCACGTTAGATGATAGCGGATTGAATATATTTAGGCGTTCTTTATTAATATGATAGGTAAACCACGAAAACGTTGGAAATGCATTATAATAAAAACGTAGTTATTACTAGACTGATATTGCAGTTATTTTTTACTGGTATTCGCTATTTAATTAAGAAAATGCAATTAGTCTTTGTAATAAACACAAAGAATGCTTTGAGAAAGTATAAAAGTATGAAATAATTTGTTTAAAATTTGTAATAATGCAATAACCAAAGGCGGACATGTTTTCATGTCATAATTAAATATTCTTTATTTACTAATTCCAACGCAATGGTTTGTTTACGAGTTTTATTTGTAAAGAAGGTCTGATGCTTCAAAGAAAATTCCTTGATGTAATTATGAGTCTAAAATTAATAAATTACCTATATTAATTTCAGCTTATTACAGATAACATTTATTAATTTGGACTACGTTTCACTATTCCGCTTTGGAGATACGTACGTATTTCTAAATCAAAAACATGCTCTCTAGAACCAATAAATAAATTCTTAAAAGTCTATATTTTTCATTTCAACAACATGAATAGAGTATAAAACATAAAGTATTTTATTTTTATATTTTTTTTTGCTATTTTCATATCTAAGCAAACAATAAATGGAAGAAAAATGTCGAGAATTTTTTTCTCTCGGTAGTTCCATTTTCCACCGCATAGAATAGTTCAAGTAAAATGAATGCTTTATTGTGAAACTTAATGTGAAATTCTTCATTACAGTCCGTAGCTTTAAATTATGCTTTTTAAAAAATGTTTTTAAATGAATAAATTCGCACCACAAATATCATTCCAACTATTATACGAAATTACTTTTATTTGTTATGAATTAATAAATGTTGTTTAAAATAAAATTGAAACCTCGTAATAATTTTTGCCATAAGACTATTTCTTTATTGTTATTTACAATTGAAACAAAAATTAGTAATTCTGAATTGATTCAATGTATATTGTACCTATATTAAAATTACAAATCAGTTGCAGTCCACAATGTTATATTTATAAAAAATAAGAAAAGAGTTCATCTACAACATTATGCATAATAATAGATGGGCGTATGTAAATTACTTTTTATAAACAATGAAATATAGCTTTAGGACATACTATGTCGGAGTACAGCTCGACCTGCGGTTCTTATTTTATCTTGGACGTTATTTCATTACAGTTGCTAACAATAACGCTTTGTTTTCTCAATTTACTTTGTATTCTGGGAAATAAGACAGACGATATTCAAAATGTGTGTACACACATTAAATTGCTTTTAGTATTTTTATTGCTTTCAAATAAGAATGATTTTTTTATGAACGTTCTGAAATTCAAATTCAAATATTGTTGTGCCAGTCTTAAAATACGTATTATGATATATATATATATATATATATATATATATATATATAATATATATATATATATATGCCACAAAACGTTGAATAATATTCATTTAATAGTTTATTATGTTTAAATGTTTATTATGCCACTAGTAATCTTAAAATGATGTATTATTGATTAATAGTAAATGCCCTGCTTGAATCGTTGAAATGCTATCGATCTTAATGTATTGATAACGTATTTGTGCTTGGAAGGGTAAAGCAAAACTCAATCTCAATCAGTCAGTGGCAACGCAATTAATAATCGGACACAATTGATCATATATATAGTATCGCGTTCTCGTTTCGAATTCTCCATTTTGATCCTCAATCTCGATGAATGCTATAAGGGACGTCAGAAACGACATCACCTATGCATGTATGTATGTACATACTTCGATTTGATTAAGTGCTAGTCACCGTTTACAAATGTAATGCAGCACATGATGCAGGCAGTATTAAATATATTATGCAGAAACTTCAAGCGGTTTCGTGTGGTAGCGTGGTGAAGTGCTACTGACAATATTATTAAATACCTGTCTTAGAATAACGAAAATATTTATCTACCTAACATTAGTTATTAATTCATGAGAAAACTTCTATGCATCTACAGCAGAGTTTATATTACAAAGGAACTACTTTTACAAATTTACTAACGTCATATAAACAATCAAAGTTTGCACGTAAAGCAAGGGAATTGTAGCCATCTTATTTGTTGTTATAAGTAGCTTTTCAAATTGGTATTGAAAGTTTCAAAAATTCATCATAATGTGCGATTCATTTTATTTAAGCAACCAAATATACTGGATATTAATATTAAGTATAATAAAATTGAATTATTAAACAGAATTATAACCCATTTGACATAATTTACAATACATAGTTTGGCTTGCAAATATAACCAAACACTGACAGGCGTATTACCATAAACCAATCTGTGGCACATATAAAACAATAAATGTACCTATATTAATTTAATAAAAAAATTCAATATAGGCACGATTCAGCAAACAAATAAATTGTTTTCGGAATATAATATACGCATACTTTGAACAACAAACATTAATACTGCATGTACACAAAAGCAGTTTTATTAAATTCTGTATTTGCAACAACAACAAAAGACAATGGTTAATACGACATACATATGCGTCGGTGTGGTAAACATCAATGCTTCCAGCACACATTGTATTTTTTCTACTCAATTGACTAGCCAAGTTGAAGCAAACTTTGACAGATAAAAATGGGAGATGAGACATCGAACGTAATCAATCAACTTCAGAATCAGTCGTGTGTTTTTTATTAAATTTTATTTAAGAATTCACGAAATATCTTCTTAGCTTATTGAATTCATTCCAAATGCGGGGATACAAATTTAAGAGAGAGAAATGAATAAATATAAATGAAATATTACTTTTGAAAAAGAAAAATACAAGAATAAATCACACACATTTTATGCAGTGCGCATATACCAAATAATATAATTTTCGGAGTAATTGATTGATTGATTGAATCGGTCATCTGTCAATAAAATACACCTACGTATATAGTAATCATGTCAACTGTCAAGATGCACCGGTTGCATATGTCTAGAGGATGTTAGAAATATGTCATATTACAGGAACGAACATTTTAAAGATTGTGAAATAAACAGCTACAAAAGTTTGAGAAACATCGGTTTAATAAGGAGATCGTCTAAGCCATTCATAGAATGTTATTGGAGATCTGCACTTAATATTAAATAACATAATGTATTTATTCTGCCAATTGATATCATAATATAGAAAATGTTATCCTTCGTGCCAGCATCCAGGATAGTATTTAAAAGCTTTCGATTTTTGGGTGGGTCCCTGTTATTAACAGTGTTCATATATCGCGTGTATAAACCAAAATGTCATATAACTCTAAATTAAAATGTCTAATGATTCGTATTCGAAGTGAACTGACCTGGGTAAATTGTAACCCTTGCCGTTTCTACTCCGGAAAATTTAATAAAACGTTTCGGAAAACCAACACGGTAGCGCGGCGCAGAACATATTGTCTGCTGTTGCGAAAAATTCGTACAGAAAAAACTGATTTGGTGTAGTCACACAGCTCGCTATTAGACATCACTGCAATTGATTGGGGAATAGTAATATAGTTATACCTTATACTTCCTCGAACCAGGAATAGTAGCAGGATTTTAATGACAGTGTACTGAAATCAGTTTTCTTTTGTTTGCAAGTAATTTAGGTGGAAACTCTCAGTAATTAATGATCAACTCAGAGTCATGAAACTCAGAAATGAATTACATCATCTTTTATATGGTACGTTTTAAAAAGTATATATATAGGTACCTAGTACCTACAATACATTTGTTACAATGTAAAAATGATGAATGTTCAAATTAAACGTATTTTATGATTTTGTTCATAAAATAAATCCGATATCAAATTAAGTACTATTCTTATTTTATGTATTGTGCCATATTGAATCATATAAAATATCTTTTATGGAGAAGCGTTTAATATATGAATCAAAGCAGTGCCACCCTACAATTACAAAGTTGTGTAAGTTAAATTATATACATGCATACGTACATAGGAAGTTTTCAAATTATAATACAGACGATTTCATTGGTGACAATCATTTGGCATGATATTAATTAAAATCAGGTTTCAAATTGAATTAAATATTTAATCTCCAAAAGAAGTTAATCGCGTTATATGTATTTGTAAACGCTCTCGAGGGAAACCATCAATATTACAAAAGTATGTTGGCTCATATTAATGGTATATTTGCTAGAATTGCCAACTGTGTCTCTAAATAATACACCATAATTTCAGTGGTGTAGTTCATAATTTAATGAAATTTTATTAAAAAATAAATTTCTTTTAAGTTGAATAACAATAACATATTATTTCACTAGTTATTACAAATATTTACATAAATATATTTAAAATCCTATACATTATAAATTATTACCTAAATTGAACGATACCAATTTTAGTACATTGATTTTAAATTTCATGTAGATAAAAAATATAATATTGAAACCAAAATATAACATCACTACTATTTCAATATGTAGAAATTGAATCAGTGGTCAGAAATACGTCAAAAAATATAGTTTCGGAATTATAGACCGGTGAATTTTTTTTTGAAAAACACGTTTATTCTCCTCTACATTGTACTTAAACTACCTATATAAACTTATTTTCGTAAAAGTCTACTGCTAAAATGAACTGAAATATTAAATATTGGATTTTAATTGATACCAATAAAATATTATTTCAACTATTTCTTATAAATATTATTATATAAATCTTTTTTATTCGAAATATACTAATTATAAAATGATATTAAAGGTTAAATCTAGCAATTTCACATTTAGTATTGATTTTAGTGTATGTATGTAGATATATAGAATAGCATGCCAAAAAATATTATATTGGTACATTAAATCGTAAAAATTTATGATAAAACCAGCATTTAATAGCAGACATTCCCAAATTTAATTTGTTTTATAAATAATACTGAACAAAAATGCAACTGCAATAAAGCGAGGATATATTTTGTATAAGTTGAATATGGTATTTAGTTTTTATTTATACCAACATAGAAACGGATATATACTCGTAAGTACTGCATGTATAAATCAACAGGATAACAAATTTATTTCAAAGTTAAATTTTTCCATTGTGTAATTATCCGAATTATGTCATTATTATAGTAAGTATAACACTATGCTATTATGTTTTATTATATTTGTATTATTTTTATAATTGTTTTACAATAGCTGAGCTGTAGTAAAAATTAGCATTACATGCCGTTAAAAATCAAGTGTGAAAATTATATTATATTTTGAATCGCTACAATTTTTATTAGTTTTTTTGCAGATTTGGATAAGCGAAATACAGTCTAGGAAAATATCGTTGTGATATTTTTGCTGAAATTAATTTATTACTATGTCTGTATTTAGTTATAAATTAATTACAGCGAAAAAATCACTATTATATAACGCTAAGTAATTGATAAGTCGTGGTTTTCGTTATACTATAACTGAACAGTATCAAAGCTCTGAAAAGAAGTCTTTCAGCGAGAAAGTAATTACAAGATATACTCATTAGCTCGCATAGAAAAAGTATGGTAGTATAAATGAATTAGAATTTATTTTTTATATAAAATATACAGTCGCGCGCATAAGTATTTGTACAAAGTATACAGTGAACATTACTAAGGTTTCACAAGTATATTTAAATGTTAAACACAAAACAAAATTGTAGCCTATGTAGCTTACTTAATGGACTTTATTAATAACATAAGCAAAATATCCACAACATGTTTAAATTAAAGTTATAAATAAAATTAGAAAATAAAAAATGTTAAAACAAGTTATATAAAAGTATTTGGGCACAGAATGATTCATTGTTTAAAATGGTACCCTTTAGTACACTTATACTTGGTTGGGTACCCCTTGGATTTTATTACTGCTTTTAACCTATTGAGGTATGAATTAAATAGTATTTGTTTAATACTTAAGTCGATTATATGCCATTTTTCCTTGATTGTCGAATTTATCTCTTGTTTATTGGACATATTTCTTTCTTAATCCGTGTTTTAAGTTCTTGTTCATTGGGATTCAAACCTGGGAATTGGGGAGGTATTTTTAAAATGGTGACTATTCTTAGCTTTACGGCACGTTGCTTTAAATTAGTTTTTTTAAATGTTAACCATTAGTCCATAATCCCTTCAATAATATGTATGTTTCCAACCCTCGAGGCAATCAAACATCCCCAAGACATCACCGAGCCTCCTCCGTGTTTAACCGTAGGAAACAGGATTTCTTTGTTTAGAGCTGTACATGATATTCTCGAGACCATATGATCCGAAAATATTAATTTTTGTTTTATCTGACCATATAACACGATTCCATTCTTCTACAGGAATCTTAAGATACTCTTTTCAGAAACTCAGCCGTTTGTTCCTATTGGTCATATTAATGTATTGTTCGTGTCTAGCCATTCGGTCCCTGAAGTTTATTTTTTTCGGAACTCCTTTTACTTATTACTTATTTTGAATACTTCTTTTAGACATGTGCCCTGTTTGCACATCATTTCCAATGAAATTATTAGTTTAAGATTTCTTAATAATATATTCAACCGTAGCCTTATTGCTTTATAAGTCTTGCCCTGTTTGTAGAGATTTATTATCAGTTCGCGCTCTGCACTTTTTTCATATTTATTTATTATAACCGACAAAATACCTATGCACAAATGAAGAACTATAGGTGCATACACTATGTAAGTTACCAAATACAGGTACCTCCTCTAATTAGGAACCTCAGAAAATATTCGACGTAACAATGTATTCATGTTTGTCCAAATACTTGTGCATACCTCGTTTTAACATTATTTTTTTATAACTTTATAAACATGTTGTGAATATTTTGCTTATGTTATTAATAAAATACATTAAGTAGGCTATATTTAGGCTAAAGTTTATTTATTGTTGATATTTATTTATACTTCTGAAAGTTCTGTAATGTTTAATTGTGTACTTTGTCCAAATATATATATATATATATATATATATATATATATATATATATATATATATATATATATATGTATATATGTAGTACATACATACATATTCAAACACAAAACAAGCAAATTCAATAGCACAATGTACATTTGTATTGTTATAATTTACTTTTTTTAAATATTAATCAAATTAAATGGAATTTGAAACAAGATTTAAACCAATAATTTTAGAAATGACTATGATTGCATTAACTTAACGTTATTCACTTGGTTGCACTATCACCTCATTAGTGTCCCAACTATGATATTCAAAGTAAGATATCCCTGATTATATTGTTAAAGTCATCGTTCGATATCATTTTATTAATAATAAGGCGACGTTGTTGTCATCGCGAAGATTTATAACACTGTAGAATTTCTTGCGAGGATTTGATCAACTTGGCTATTTTAGCCGTCGTATATTTAATAGTCATTGTTCTAAACTATTCAAACTTGCGCTTAATAATACAAACAATATTATAAGCTCATCGTGCTACTGTAAGCTCTGTACTGGTAGACTAAGACGTTGTTCTAAAGTGGGAATTACGTAGTTAGTCTTGTGGCTTAAACAGAATTTGTTAGGATTCTGTTATCAGTTAACCTCAAGTTATAGCTATTAAATATCTTCTTTTTTTAAACTAAACGAATTGAAAATCTAATTGAAATATTTGTAATTTTTGTATCTTACGCTTTTCTTAACAACAATTATTTAAACATATAGTACTACTACACACATGCACATATACGCAATATATTGCGTATATAGCTCAGAAGTAAGATTTAGTGACTAAAACTTAGTTTAGAAACCAATAAGCATTGCTGTATAAGTAGTTCTGTGTTTATTATAAGACACGTCATGTCAATTGTGTGGCATGTTACGGAGTGTATTTGGCTTGGTTTTCGTCAAAGTACAAACTTTGCGGCAGCGTGTTGCCGCAATGTTTCAAGCTTTGTTTAAGGCGCAAACTTTAGAATACACATTACTGAGACCGTGTTCTAAAATGAAAAATATTGACACTCGCAAACCAAGTGTTAAATGGAATTATACATTCAATAATCAAAATTGTACAGCATCATGTCTAAAACTTAATTTAGAAAATCTACGTCGGAGCAATGATATACGTACGTCTACTTAAAGAAAGACTTGTGTAATAAAAATGTTATTAAAATATATTTAGTTAATTTTAAAAGAATCTACTCGCTGAATATTAGGCGTGTTTCATCGTTTTATTATTTTCTAAATTACTCTAGAAACACGACAATTTAATCGTAATTTAAAATTTGATTTGGCTGACAGTCCAAATGCTAAATTAAACTACTGTCATCATCTGTCACGTAATGCTGAACAATTTTTATTTTTTAAAATAAATGAATATCTAAAAGCCATTGGCTACAATAAATTGTTTAAAATGGATGATAGAACATAGTAACCTTAAATTTAGGAATGAAGTGTTGTGATATATGAAAGTACTTTACTTTTGAAAATTGCAATTTCTTTGTAGGAAGGAGGTAAGAGACTAAAACAACCTCAGAGCATGTATACCATTTCCACACAGTTACTTGCCGAGATTGAATGGTTAAAACAAAAGCATGTATACATATGCGTAAGACAAATTAGCTTTTCGTAACCCGTAATCCAACGCTAAGGTCGCCATTACACCCTGGGTCAATTCCACGAGCTCCACACACTATTTATCATTTACCTTGCACATGTTCGCATTTATTAAGCTTCCCACATTAACCAACCACTATGAAAGACGAGTTGTAGAATACGCTCTGATTTTAATTCATAAATAATCTATTTTTTGTCGCTTAGAAAAGACACTAATGGACCGAGACAGAGATCAAGAGAGGCTGCTGCTCATAGCGACCTTGTTGGTTTTTGCTATCCACCGTCTTTAATTAAATATCTCGTTTCGTCAAACACAGTCGTTTGTATTTATTCTACAGCTTTACTTAATCTTATTTGTTCAACAAACTAAGTGTATACTAGATTTCTATTTTATAGCTTGCTTTTCAGTACTTTCCGTGTCTTTAGATATTTAATTCTGTTTTGTGTAGCTACTTAATAATATGCAGAACCGTCGTTTTACAGGATAAACTTAACAAGGTATTTTCTCTTTTGATTCATAATAAAAAGTTAAATTCTATAATATGTTAACGAATACAAATGAAGCTGCGTTTGATTTATATGTTAGAAAGAAAAAAAAATCTCATTTGGGTTACTAGCTGAATGCTAATGTACTTTTGTAAACGTTATAAAGGAGACAGCGTAATGTTTCTGGTGTCTGGTGGTTATTTTGGAACCACTGAAGAATTTTATCATTTAAAATTAATTTACTGCTTTTTAATGGCCTCTCCGAGGAAATGCACTCGTTTTCCATTACGTGGAAAACACTTTTCGCACTTTTCTTACACCGACGTTGAAGCGATACATTTGTTCACATTAATTCGGTTAAATACATTTTTTTGTTAATATACAAACATATATAGTCTATATAGTTTGTACCTCAAAAGCTATACCCCCATACATCCATTCGCTTCCTGCATAAACTACAATATTCATACATATTATACACTTCATTTTATGACAGCCAAAGTATTTTTAATCTGAATTAATATTGCTTATAATTAGATTGCTGCAAACAATGAATTGGCAGCATCAAACAAACATTAGGCTTTTCGAAAAAATCATTTAATTTGAAATAGCAGACTTGATGACATATTATACAGTTGCGATACAGAATGAAAGCATTATTGAAAACTTATGCTGGCATAGGTATAGGAAGTATGGCGACGTTAAAAATGAAGTTATCAAAAAATTCAAGATGGCAATTTTACTTTAAAAAATATTCGTTTTACTATTCAATACATATATACATATATATCGTTGTGTTTTATATGTTGAAGTTTCTTTGAAAATCATGTTACCTACTGCAGAAAGAAAGCATCGCTTCCATATTTTCACGTAGTATATCTAACTTTCATGTGTTCACTTTACAAAGAACCTTTATTTTATTTTTTGAAAAGTTAAAATAAGTTTTTAAAGTTCAAACATATTTCTTACAAAACCCAATGGTTTTGCCACAAATTTACAATAATGTTTTATGTAAAAATCTACATAATAATAAAGATTGGTAACATACAACGCTTTTCTAAGTATTTAAAAGTTGCTGAGTACTACAGCTCATCTCGATTTGGAAGCTTTGGTAATGTTTTCTAATGAATGTAACGAATGGAAGTTACGTGGATAGATCGGTGGTTAAGTTAGTGTTCATTATTCTAATAGCAAGTACTTTGAAAGTAAACAATGAAATTGTATGTTGGGAATAAGCGTATATGTGCTTTCTCTGATTTATTATTTAGGTCGTTTTAATCAATTCTCCTAAGGCTCTGTTTAAGAATATTTAAACCAAGCTATACAAAACTTTACTAATAATTATATCCATGATTTTCTTAATTGCAATCTGTATGCATTTTTATATGTGCCATTCAGGTGTGGAAATAAAGTAGCCATTGGAGGTTTTTTAAAAGACCAAACTTCAAGCAGAAATACATATAAAAGTGAATATACAGCTTTAAAAACTCGTGCTTCGCTTGCACGAACGAAAGACAAACCAAAAAAATAATTGAATCAAAATGTTGACGGTATTTTTACACACTTTTATTTCGCACTTTCATCAAAACACTTAAGGTGATGCACAGTTAGAGAACACATTTCTCATCTGTCCACATTTATTCTACATTAAGTTATAATCGATTTATATTTTTTCGCCGTTTTTTTATCTTTGGCTGCAGACACAGAACATCTCAAACTTTGTGAGGAAGTATATATGCATGTTGGAGGCGAGCATTTGGTGTCATGCAACATAAACCATGAAATTAATCGTTTCTTAAGACGAAGAAATATGATGCACGTCAAATGTGGCCAAATAATTTATTTTAAAAGATGCGTGAAAAAAAGTTCGCGGGCAACTAAAGTTAAATTTATTATGCATTTTATTCAAAATAATCAAGTTTTATACATGTACTATAATATTTGAATAAAACACAACTTTCCCTTCTTCTTTAGAGTTTGTCTACTTTCAAGAATATTGTGTGAAAAGTATTTAAGATAGTTTCAACTATGGTCTGCGGAATTGCTAACGCTTCTGTCACACACACACATACTTTTATATATAATTTTAGTAACTGCTTAAACAAATTTCTATGGTACATAAACCTCATAATTTTGAAAAAGTATATAGGGAAACATAATACAATAATTTTACCTGTAAATATCCTGAAATAGTTTTTAAAGCCCACCTGTTGAAATATCTCAAAATGTGGCACAGACTCTATGGTTAAATTGTTTTAATTGAAAATAACTTAACAAGTGCAACGCGATTTCGTATAATCGTCGGTGCGCTTCTTGGTGCAAGTGACAAGTGTACCGGTCGTGATTTTTGGCGGAAGATAACGTCGCGACGCGGGCGGCTATGTGAACCGACGCGCGGTAACTACCACCAACAATTCGATGCCGGCATCAACACCGGCTGAACATTTAAGTTTTACCGAAAGGCGGATTCTGCGCTGTGCCAATGTGCACAGCAACCCTCTGTATCAGTGTGCCTTTATCTCTATATAAATGTGTGTGTGTGTGCTGTTTATATTTTTAAAATATTTAGTATTCCTCATATATTTTTAAAACAAATTAAATAAGTCTAAAACACATTCTTCATGAAATTAAAATCAAACGAAATATTAGATTACTTCATAATATACCTATGTATTTGTAGATTGATTTGAAAGCGTTAGCTATTTGACTATTTAATACGTGTGATGAATGCTGTATTAAAATATCTACATTTATGTTTAGACATCTCAACGCTATCCAGTATATGCTATGTTATGTTAAAATGTTACATTACTTTTGAGTGTCAAACATTTTCTAGTAATGCCACGTAGCGTGCCAACCAAAATTATTTTAAAATGGACATTTGCAGCATTGCTGGCATTTCGTGGCGTTCATTGCATAAAAATCGCAGAACACCACTAACATTAAGTTACAAAAGCGTTTGTGAAAAATAAACGCGTGCATTTATCACTGTGAAGCTTGCCACATTGACTCGAAATGATACTATTTAGCCCTATCCAGGGGCTATACTATACCCTACGCCTGGTTAGCGCTTCCCGTGGCAATTCCTGGCTATTCGGGCTGTTTATATTCTTCAAAAGAGATAAATATACTTTGTATTTTTGCAAAAATTCGCTCGTTATTATTTAAAAATAATGACACTATTTCCACAAAAAACATAAACAGTGTAAGCACAATAGATCACTCCAATTTGGAAACATACGTATATTTATGCTTTCACAACTTCAAAAGCCATATACTAACATGTATATTCACGGTTAAAGTAGCACATTTAATTAATTTTTAATTAAGCTCCACTCTATGTGCTCGTAAAATATTTACCTTACTGCAGACAGAGCTGTGAGTTAGTACATCATGTAAACGTACTTGCGTTACTATTTACTTTATTTTTGTATAGTAAGTAAGATACTGAAAGTACTCTGTTTTACAAATACAAATATTTACTAACAAGAAAAGTACTTTTAATATTAAGTACTATTTGCAATACAAAAATAAACAAATTTAATTTATCAACTATACTTTCAGTAGCTTTAGTACTAATACATATAAATGAATACGTTTGAAGCTTAAAATATACATTCAAATACATGAAAGCTCAGTTCTTTTTTTTACATTGAAACTTTAATAATATTAATTATATAGGATTTAACTGACAAGTGGAACTTACATCAAACTCGAACGAGCTTTCGTTTTCCAGAACGAAATGAGCCAAGGGAAATTCATCTATCATTTTGATCAACAAAGATTTTTTCGCGAAAAATAAATTAGAAATGCGAATATAAAATAACACGACCGCAATCAATAGTATTATGGGTGATCTTCCCTCAACTTTTAACTCCCAATTTCATATATTTAAATTAATGACTTACTGTAGATAGGTATACATACTATATTATAAGTATTGCCTAAAATAAAAAACGAATAGTATTAACAAATAATGCTGCTTCATACCAATTGACATTAATAACTCTATTTATGCTAATAAAAATAAAACAATATTCTTAATTTTTAAATTTAATATCAAGGAAAGCATTTATATACTGAATACTGTAAGTAATATTTCAAATGTACTGAATACTTAATATTTAAGTATCATTTTTAGTATATATATATATATATATATATATATATATATATATATATATATATATATATATATATATATATATTTTGTCACAAAGTCGTTTCGATATCAGATGAAATACGATATGCAACTGTATGTATTTTATTTTGTATCAGCTTTCGAAGCTTTGCAATATCATCAATATGATATCGCACATATATTGGTGAACCAAATGGCGTTAGTATGAGAAGATAAAGTATCTCGAAGTCGGATATAGAATACTTTAGTACCAGTTCAGTAGACATATCGGGATTGAACAGGTGATATCTCACACATCACTTAATAATATTATTAAATATCTGCAGTGGCCTGCACTGGACATTTTAATACGTAGTATATACATATTGAAAAATGCAAGAAAATACAATTATTCTTTATAGCATATAAGTAATTATTATGACCGAACACTTTTTAGTTTTCAAATAAATTAAATAACTAACAGGATATTTATATAAATAATAATTTGTATATATCGCTAATTATTTACATACATTTTGGACAATCGATGTGCAATACGAAAATTCAAATCCCAAATTATTTTAGTTTATTTTGTATTCCTGTTAAAATAGTAACAATTTTCATGTACTAAGAAAATTTTCAAACAAAAGTTGTGCGAAATATTAAAATCTTTCATTTTAAATATTGCAACATTTGTAAGTGCAGCCGTTTCAGAGATATTTCAAAAACCGCAAAAAATTACTAAATGCACTTCCAGTTTGAATATTCTTTCCAAAAATAGGTCTTTCTTGCGAGCCATGTACAAATCTTAAGTTTAAAGTTTCATGATTATAGTTTTGGCAGTTTTGACTGTAAGGCGTTCACACACAAGCTCAAACGCGCGCGCAAGCATGCGCACACACACATGCGACGAGTTAAAAAAGATAGAATCATTATGCTATTCGAATACTAGTGGTTTCAAACATGTTTCCTCCATAATATATATAATTTGTTCGCCCTAGCGTTTACATTATTAGGCTGATCTGGCTTATCCGGCTTACGCTTCGGTTTGGAAATTCTTAACAAATTATTTAACTAATTGTAATATACGTTGAATAGGCTCGCAACCAAAGCCGCAATAAAAATACTATTGGCAATTAAAATTCCTACATTCCTTTATCTCTAGATAACTTGGTTCGCTTTTCGTGGGTTGGTCGTTCAAAAGTTAGTCCCGTGCTCTCAGTGTCTGTCATCGCATAACATGTATAATCCTCGAAAAATATTGCGCACTAACCAGAGCAGACGCTTCTTGCTGAAAATCTAGGGTGGGATCGACAAAAGCCTGCATAGAGAATAGCTTTCACTCGATGATAGACCTCCAACTATGGCTAGCGTGTTATATTACTCGTTATTTCAAAGATTACTTTCCGCATATTTTAAGTTAGGCTAACGGATTTTATTTTCAGTCGTCATGTCGTTCGTTACCCTCTAATCATGGTACGACCAGATTCGAATTTTAGTTCCGGTGATTCGTTTGACTGTTACTAATCACATTTGTGACAAAAACAACTGTATTATTTTTCTTTGTTTCAAAGGTTCCATAAGTGGTTTTGATTACATGCTAACACGAAAATAATTAATTCCAGCTAATAATTGTCAAAAATAATTAATTCAAATAACTATACATATTCCTGTAAGTTCACATTTTATAGAAATACTTTTTATAATGTATTCCAAACCTGTATAGTTTTACGTTTTCGTAGTTTACACGACATATTAATCATATATTGCCTAAAAAAACTACTACGCAACCTGTGATGCTTATTAACTGATTTGGTTGCTATAGTTACGTAATTTGAACACTATGCGGGATTCAATCAGTTAACCAACCAAGTACAATTGAAATTGTATTATTTAATAGTACATTTAGATGGAGGAAGTATTTTAAAAGTAGATGTGTTGGATTAATGTCATAGCAATGTTACGTCATCGGCGTAAATACGGATTAAAAAATGCAAACAGAAATGAATAAATATTTAACGACGCACCAGTATTTATAAAAAAATTATAATATACATATTCATAATTAAACAAAAAATGGTATAGGGTTGCAAATAATTTGTTGTTGTATTCAGATGTGATAACGATCTAATTAATGTGGTTTTAATTATATTTCCGTTTATACTAAACTACTCTAACGTATACTCAAATTACATCGAAGAGCGAGCTATTCTATTAGGTATGTAAACAGCTGTATCTAGGTACCTGTCTACCTAAATTGCGAAAATCAATTAGCTCCACTCAAAACTAATTTCATGGGTACATAATGCCAAACTGAGTATTATGTAATTACCGTTCATCACACAAAAACAATATCGATACATGGGTATCCGGCTAATGCCATTATAGGTTCTTGGCCAACCGCAATCATAAACCTAACAATGGCAAGAAAAAAATATCTGCAATGTTCCCATTGGACTTTACTATACATAATAGGTATGTATGTACTACATACATGTATCTGTTTAGATACGAAAGATAATAAAATATTTGCTTAGAGTAAACATGCACTTCCGATTTGAATAGTATTTTCAAAAATAAAATGTTTTCTTGCGAGCTAAGTATATAGCCACATACACACCCACGCACATTGCCATATACACAAACGTCATTCCAAAAATAATCAGACTCGATACAGAGGAAAGGTCGAAAAGTGTATTTTCGTTAAAATCTCGAGATCAATTATTTCCATGATTCCAATAATACTTACTTATTACTTGTCGATAAAGAAAACGCACATTAATATTTTCCTGCTAACATTGATTTATAAATACATAATTGTTTGCGTATTAGTTTCGGAAAGTTGGGATAATTTAGATTACCTAATACATAAAACCATTCTCTATTTGCATACATAGGTATATGTATGCATGAAGTAAATTTCTCGTTGGTATATTTGAAATTATGTTATATATGGAGGGTTGATACATAACTAGTACAAAACAAATAATGTTATTCTTAATTTTTGAAATGAATAATAAATTTATATACATATAATTCAAAATACATACATATATAGAAATAATTTATTCAAAATTTAATAAAGAATTGCATTGAAATGATATAATTCTACAGGGATTTTAGAAAGTGATTGAAATGTGCGTTATTTATTGCAAAAGCCTTGAAGCTATATTGTTGTTCAACAATAAAAGAAATCGACGAAAATCAGATTGGTCTCAATATACCTATTTGCTTACAATATTAAAATGCATTTACTACATATTTTGTACAGCGTCAAAATCATTTATATACTGTATATAAAATGTCTTAAATATGTTTTTGAAGAGAAAGTTTTGTTAGGGTTGAAGACCTTTGCAAGATGTTACCATATTTTTGAATAATGCATTAAAATATTTTATATTCTTCATTTTATCTTTAAAATCAGACACCAGGATACATATTATGTTTTAAAATTCAGAGTGCACTACACGAAATTAAATCGGAAATGAATTAATATATTTATATTTAATTTTATCTTATCTTTATTATGTGTATTTAATTCATATGATTCAAGGTGACATAATCTATGTATGAATTATAACCATTGTTATCTAAGTAAAATTTAAAGACGAGACGAATAACCTTAATCAGTGAAGGTCATATACCTATAATATATTTAATCACATTTTAATCAAAATTGTTTATTTATCTTGTATTTATATATATATATATATATATATATATATATATATATATATATATATATATATATATATATATATATATACATATATATATATATAAAAGAATGTATGACGAATATTCATTTAAAACATATGTAAATCGGAAGGAAATTCTGGGCCATACTCCTGAAAAACATCAATCGTGTTTCTGGGAAGTGAAACACAAAACGTTAAATTTAAAAAAAAGTATTTGTTCATCTGTAAATAATTTATTTCGAAACAAACGACCGTGACTTGTAGTGGATTTATTTATTCGGCCACAATATAGAAAAACTGAACACAAACAAAAAATGTTCACATAATGTCCATTAGAGGACTAGCAAAACGTTCAGATTCTACGAGATTTTCTCAAGGGTATTCAAAACAGAACCTAGTGGCGGAAAATCGTAGCGCATCAATGCCGCCACAGTTCTTGATAATGTATATGTATGTTTATAAACACAACTGATACGGTCTAACACATTTAATAGTGAGCGGTGGACACTAGTGCAATTCGTTTGTTAATAATATTAGAGTGCTTCAAGTTATATTGACTTCAAAATGGTGTACACAATAAGTAGCAAAGGCTTAGATCCTGTAAGTATAATGTACATACATTGGTACATATGTTGTCAGGCACTAATAAGATTTATACTAACAAATGCGTCATCAGATACCCAAAATCTATTTAGGTCCTACAACTATAAATATAGTAACTGTTAATATCTGTATGATGTGATACATTTATATAATTTTTATAAAAATAATTTATACAATGTTTGTTTTGCAAAAAATAAAAAACAGCTCTGAAGAAGGTCGTACCTCGACCGAAACGTTAGCACAAATGGAAAATTGAATTTTACTAATCCGGCATTAACCATCTTCCGATTAATTGTATGCGTGGTTTTTTAATTTTTGAAAATAAAAAACACTTTGTAATTTTCACAGAATTTGTAATTTATTCTTATTCAACGCGTTTCGACTTTTCAGTCATGTATGAAAAGTCGAAACGCGTTTGCATTAGAATAAATTAATTTTGTGAAAATGATCAGGTCGTTTTTTTTTTTCAAAAAGTAAATTATATATATATATATATATTTATTATAATGCTTTTTGTTATGATTCATTCTAACAATAGGTAATTATATAAATACTGGTTTAGGAAAATAACTTTGTGGCAATATGAACATAAAAATATCCAAACCGAAATCAAAATTAACATTTTCGTGAAAATTCGTGTTCCAGCGTATATTATCATACTAAATTATTACAAGATACTAAACCTGTTTTTTTAAGAACGATTTCTATTTTACTAATCTTATATAATTCTACTTGTTCCAATTTAATATATTATATAAGTTATTTAATACTAATAATTTTACATCATTTTATACTTTTAGAGCAACTAATTTGGATTTAATATTTCACTCAAACTGTAGTAATTGTACCAATTAGTACAAGGATCTCCAATTCCCAATTATCTATAAGAGTCTGTGATTGCATATGCATTTATTATAGCTATTTCACCTTGTCTAATTAATGTTCAAAGACGTACAACCGTTTATTGCATTTTATCAATAAAAAATCTGATGTGTTACCTTAAAAAACTAGATTCAAGGTTTTAATAAATGGAAAATTTCATATATTCACAAAGTTAATACATTTCTACAATGCCAGAAGATAAAATAGCTCAGCTGGAAGAGATGGCTGCGACTATTATAGCAATCGGAAGGACACACACAATTTTCGAATTTAATCATTTTACCAACACTTATTTATAAAACCTTCCATCCATTCAAACTAAAGATAGATTTGAAAGGAGAAAAGATGGAAGGATTTGAATGCAAAAAAGGGTCGTCTGACACAAGGGTACAGTTTTGTAAAATTTCACAATAGCAAAATATCTTCTGTGTTCCGAAATCTGGCATTTTGTTACAAGAAAAACGAAACAACAATTAATAAAATGTATATTTAAATATTATATATGCTATTATTTGTTTTTAAAGTACAAGAAAAATGCAGTTATTGGGGTCAAGCAACGTAAACAAGTGAAAGTATTTACACAATTTTATTATATATTATTGCATTCTTTATTGTATTATTAGCCTAGAAAGCATTCTTTTCTAAAGTACTTTAACATAATTACACAAATAGACTTTTAATTTAAAAATATGTTTGTTGTATAGTGTTTCGTATTTATGGTATGCAAGTTGCCTATACGAAGATATATGAGATTTTGTTTCAAGCATTTCAAGATAATGAAGCGCCTAAATTGACACAACTTGCAATAGTATTAAGCGATATAAATTGCCTGGTAGTAGAAGAATATCTGCTAGCAATACGAAATACATGTTTGAGTAGAGAGAATAGAATGTTTGATTTTATTTATTTTATAAATGTGCCCAAGAATAAGTAAACGATTGTCATTTTCTTTTGTGTCTATATAGTCAAATATAAGCCGATTATTATACTGTTTTTGTATTTTGTTAAGAAATTTAAATGAATTTGCATTTAATTAAATGGTAGAAGGCAGTAAAGAGTTTGCTGAAAACATAATGGTAATAACCCGTAGAAAATTTAGTAGCTGAAAAAACATAGTCAAGGGAAAGAAATGTTTAGGTTATATTCAAAACATCCGTTTTAATAGACAACAAATAAGACGTTCAGGAAATTTCAATTTCTCAAAAGTGACACTTCAAGGCGAATGTCATTCTATGTATGTATCTAAATTGTAATTTGATTCTGTTGATCTGAATTGTGTCGTAGTTCTTTTGCCTTCAGATAATTTAATACCAAATTATTTATTGTACATACATACATACATACATACATACAACTCTAAATTAAGGTTGCTTAGGAAAAAGATAAAGATCACGCAACAAGAAATGACAAATGATACTATATTTGGCATAAATATATCATCCATTCTATATATATAGATAAAGCATTATCTTCTTCCAGAGTATAGTGCTTTGGGTCTTGACATTAGCGCGCAAGTTTTTGTTGGATGAACCCACAAAATGAACTTGCATAAAAAATGTGTGGTGTACCGCATAATTTAGGATATACCTAAATTATCTACAAGTTTAGGAATAATTTAGTTAATTACTAGTATATGTTGGAATAATATACAACTTTTTCATTTTGTTTCTATTCTTTATTTTTACCTCTAGTTCAGGTCGTTGTTGCATAGAAATAAAATACAAAGGAAAAAACCTTGCATAATGAATGATGTGAATTATAAAAGAGTTGCCAACACAACAGTGTCGTGTCGTAAACGAGATCATTATACGGCGTTCCACTGTTTTTGGACGAATTAAAAAACAACTGTTGCTATACTTATTTTATTTATAATTAACGCGCACACCTGAAAAGCTACCCACAATCCAGAGATTATTATGTGCGCAAATATTATTCCATTGTAGGTATAGCTTTAAGTAATATTCAGAAAGCTTCGAAAGATAACCTTAATATTTATGGAATTGTTATTGGGCAACTGAAAATATGCAAATTGCAAATACTACCGGATTTCGGTATAGTTTCCAATACAAAACCAAGTAAATTAGCTGTATATTAGAATATCCCCGACCTTGGTGCGATAATAAAATTTAAATATTCATGCAACGTTTAAACAATAAAATAAATTGTTACAACGTTGGCTAGCTTCAAACCATTTACGGAAATAGAGCAACGTACATACAATATCACGTACAATATTTGAGACGTGTGTATGTATGTATGTATGTAGTATATCGACCGGATTTAATCAATTTTCTAAATAATCCCTGAACTTGAACAAATTACGAAATATGTATATACATAAATCATAGCCAGTGCCATATGCCAGGTTCTAGGTTGACTTTCACTTGGCTTAGCAAAATTTGCATTCTAATAATAAATTCTAGTACAGCCCTTTGGAACCTCACCAGGGATTTCATACACTAAAATTTTCCAAACGCGTAAAAATAATCCAATCGTATTGACCGGGCTACATTTACCAAGCCTGCCACGCATTTTTTTACAATAAAACTCTTACACAACCCTCTAAAAACATTATTATAGGCATAGCAACTTCATTCGTGCTATCTTAATACAGGGGTTGTTTATTTCCGGTATCATTTTTATAAAGGGTTGGAGATTACATACACATAAATTTTCAGTTGTTAGAGGATGTGTTAGCTGATAAATATTATTTTAGGGATGCCGTATCAACTTCATTATGCGACAACTCAAGCTACTTTATAAATTTAAAAAAAAATTAATTTACCTACTAAATATTCATATAATTTAGAGTTTATAATATCACAAATGTAAGAACACGTAATACAAATGTATGAAAATAGATCGTAATTCGTCACAATTGTCTCAAAAATGGCGCAAGGAAATGGAAAATTATTTAATTGTAAGACATAAAACAAATGTTGTTGTTAGAGATTACTCTAAGCACAAAATTATAAATCAAATATGATTTGTTCTTAAGATACAATCATATTATTTATGATGCGTGTTTGAAAGCTTTAACTTGTAATGTTCTATTTGCAATTCTAAACTTCATACAACGGTAATGAAAATAACTCGTATGTCAAGATAGTTAATTATTGTATTTAACATTTTAAAATGTTATTAGATTTTCTCGAAAATGTTCGGTAGGTATATAATTATTCGTTTTGTTAGTATTGTTGTTATAATTATTCCGTTGTCATTGCGATTAATACTATTTTACGCTAAGACTATGGTGTTCGAAAAAAATGATTGCAGAGCAGCGTGTAATATTGTAGTAGATGGGCAACATCGACTAGAGCAAGTAAAACAGTTTGTTTATTTAGGTTGTTCATTCTCTAGCGAAGGAAAGTATGATTGCGAGATTGAGAGAAAACTATCTGCTGGTTGTAAGATTTTAGGGGCTTAAGGAATGTTTGCGAGACACTTTAACATTTCTGGTGCCATCGTTGATATATGGGAATGATTGTTGGGTTTGCCAAACCAAGCATAAAAAGCGTGTGACTGCTGTGGAAAGTAAATTAGGAAGAAAGGTACGTGGGTGTATGAGCAGCGCGATATTGTGAAAAATATCGTACGCAAAATAGGTGAGAGAGGTATGGTCATCTTGAAAGAATGTCGAATGAAGGATTAGCGAAGAAGATTTATGTGGGCGTGATAAATAGTTCGAGAATGCGGGATCATTCTCGGAATAAGTGGATAAATATGATTAAGAAAGAATTGCGCGAAAGGATAGTTGTTAGCAAGTAGAATAGCAGAGGGTGTACGAAGAACTTGATTAATTTGAATGAAGCAAAAAACCATGTGTAAGGATAGAGTTGAATGGCGAAAGATTGTCAAGATGAGAATGGATGTAAAGGGTTTCTGCCATCCTCATTTGATGGGAATAAGAATGCAGTTATGTATACACAACATCAACCACTTTTTGAGCTTGTAGCACATATGTAATAAAAAACAATTAATATCTGTTCATAATAATAACTGGTTGCCTAAAATATACAAGTTTAGCAATCAAAACTTTTCGAAAGTTGGAAACAAATTGTTATATTCATATTTCAGTTGGACACAAAACCCATTTTGTGTGTTTGCATCTAAATAAATATGTAAATTTGTAATTCCTCTCAACAACTAACCTTGGCAATCGAATGCTATTTATTTTAAATAATTTATTATGTATTAAAAATCTAACAATTTTGTACGCATTTAATGTTTGATTTTGTGTTCAGTGTCGAAGTTATAAAAATAAATAAATGAAAGTTTACAAATTTTTGTAGCCGTTAATTTGGATTACTAAAATATACGGTTATGACATTTTAAATATTTACTAAACCATGTTATGTAGGGAAAATGTAATGCGGTACCTTATAATTTTTAAAAAAACGCAATTAATTTGTCAACTTTTCAATCGTATCTACATTTTTCATGGCGGTTATGTGCTCTAGGCTGATTTAATTCCAATATTTAAAAGTTTCAAGAGCAAATCCGGTTAACTAAACCTGTGAAAAATGCGCGAGCTGGCTTTTCCATTATTTTTTTAGAAACTGGTTTTTGAAAAAAATAGTCAACTTTTGTAGGTGGTATGGGATTTTGCTTACCTGCTGGCAAGTAGCAGGTTTGTAAGTCGAGACAATTGTGAATATTGTTGTTCCTTTCTTCTGGTAACCCCAGCTTCAGTCTTACAAACAGTGTCTGTTGTCAAACGTCAAAGTGTTTTGTGCGCGTGTGTGTATGTGTTCGTAGCGTTAGAGATTTATCTCCTTTGAAAGGTTCGAATTTAACATGTTATATTTGTAAACATAATTTGGTTGTATTCTATTCAATTTAACATACAATTTCATGATATGATTTATTTTCAAAACTGTGTATATAAATGGTGAATTACGAAAATGTGCATCTGTCTATAGCTAAATTAGGTTTAGTATGGTTTAAAAGTCGTTTTGGTAAACAAATACATTTCTTATGCACCCGTTTAATGTAAATTAGTGGCCAATAAGTGTTGTTTTTATAATTATTCGTCTACCGTATATGTATCTTAAATACACAAAAACAAAAAAATAACGAAAACTATACACTATATTGATCGCAAATGTATAACATTTACAAAATACATAACATTTTAAAATTAAATTACAGAGACCGCTATGATAGTAATTCTAAATTATAATTAGACAAATGCAAAAATAATCACTGCAACAACTGTGTAATAACAACTACATTTTTAGAGAAAATGCGCTTTAAATCTTGTGGAAATAGTTTTCCCTACTGTAATGAATTCCTAATGTATACAATTTTCGTCGTTAACCGTCATATTAAAGATATAATGCCAAAGCATATAGTACATACCGCCGGCGGCTTTTTTTTTAGTTGGCTTGGTTGTTATAATTACGTTACGATAAATTCGTTCAATTACAACAAAAATATATACTACTATTTGATGATACACTAGTTGAATTTTAAAGTATCTGTGATGACACCCTCAGATATTTGAGTAGTTTTATAAATTTTTTTAAATATTAAAAAAAAAACACAGATTATATAATGAACCACTTTAAAATGAATGAACTATAAATTTGTATGGCCATAAAACTAAATTGTTAAACTATCATAAATATGTACATACACATGATAGTTTCATGTTTCCCTAATTATAATTTGTGAGTATAGTCTTCATAAAATTATGAATTACATATTTATAATATCCATGGACAATGTATCGTAAAAATATTTAACATATGTTTACGAAAAGATAACAAAGAATGTTCTTATAATAAAAGAAAAGTTGAACAGTGTAGGCCTTTTAATTTACCATTGACCTGGTGGAAGTTAGCGTGATTGTGAAGGCCTTGTTCAACAAACACACCTAACATAATTTTTAAATATAGCTCTATTAATCTGTTTAACTAAATTGGTATTTTATCTTAGTGTAAATGCCAATTATACATTGTGTTTAGCTTAGAAAATATGCAATACATATCTATTTGTCATCATGATACTACGTCAGAACTTTGTGTGCATAATGTATTTTTTTAAGCATTGCCGCCATTAAATAAACACTACATTATTCTAATTTCTGAAAATGCAAAGCGGATTCATTTTCATCCACAAGAATGACATACCTTCTATTATATGTGACATTAGAGATAAAAGAATAATGGAAAGTATATATATATATATGTATATATATAGTACAAGGTCACATTATATATAATTGTATATGTTATGTTTATATATCGCGACAAATGACAATATATGTAAATGATTAACCGGTTAGTTAAAATAACTTTTAGCTTATGGCAAACAAATTATACGAAATAATTGAGTAATTTGAAATATTTGCAATTCGCTATTAATAATTTCAAGTAGATTATAAATATGAATATAAAATATTATCTTTAACTTCTGAGCAAACCTCTGTATAAATTCACAGATTATTAATCGAAATATGCATTTACATACTTTTATAAAAGCGTGTGTTTACAATATGAATGAATAATTTTCACACGTGCGATAGCTGTGTCACATACAGAAAATATTTTTGTTATCTCTTTGGGTTTTTCCAAACCAACTTAAATTTCCTCGTTTACATTTAAATTCAATATTGTTTTTCTGGTAATTTGAAGGTATTGACAAAATTAAATAAAAAATAAACTCGATTGATTTGCATAAATTACAAATTCAAGTTTGAAATTACTCAGTTTAAACAAATGAAAACACATCCTAGTAATTAATGAAGACATTAGTATTCTATTTTGTTGTTGACTGCATATACTTACTTAGCAGGTTGCATAAGAAATAGCTGCTAATCGTGGTGCATAAGGAGTTCATATTTTCTTTCGCGTTAAACCTTAATCGCTTAGAGCTTGTTGTAGAAAATTAAGTTATAATCCTATATAAGTCCACTTCTAGTAATATGTTCAGCGTCCGGTTCAAGCAGTAAAATATATCCGGGGGATTATGGCACCAAAGTTTGAATAAACCTCGTATCAATGATTTTATCTGAAGAGTTAGTTATTTCAACTCAACTTGGGGATTGCACTACTAGTTTTCTACAAACACGATGGGGAACTTTTTTTCGACATTTTTTTGAGTGTAATTAGAAAACACGTTTGTTTGTAGAATTATTTAACAGTTCGTCTACTTTAACTCAACTTAAAGTTTGTATTCTTCTACAGGAGAGTAATAGTAGGTACTATATAAGGATGCGGTTAATGGTAGTTAGAAGACGTTTTCCTAAAAACGAACATCTATAAAATTCAGAGTTAGTTTGTAGAATTGTTTATAACTACGCCAACTTCATCTTAACTTCTTAGGGGTTGTCTAACCAGAGTCAGACTGGCTTATTAGAGCTTGGTGGACCAAATGGTTTATTGTTTCAATATTTACAGTTGATCCATAGCCGAAAGCGTGCGATCATAGGTAAATATAGCAAGCGCTTCTGAGATATTACATTTACATTTACCTAGCCTAATAATTTATGTATACATTTACCAATAGTATATGAGGACTGGTTTGGTGTAATAAATAACCATTTTTATAAAATTTATAAAAAAAATTATAAGAATGTTAGAGGTGATTGAATCATCGTACGTAAAAAATGATCACTTATTTATTTATGATTAAGGTAATTTTATTAGAGTGAATTAATAACTAGACGATTTTAGCCCGTAGGTAATGGAATCTCACATAGTCGAGGCCAGGCCCAGCCGGACTGAATATACCCAAGGCGAGAAATGGCGGATTCTAAAGAATATTCTACTGTTAGGATTCGCGTTTATGGTCCATTTTACCGCCTTCCAGGGCACTGCAAACCTGCAGAGTTCTGTGAACGCTGACGAAGCACTTGGCACTTCAACGCTAGCCTCAATCTATGGCTCGTTGATTCTTTCCAATATTTTTCTACCGATTGTGATTATAAGGTACGATATAATCGCTTATTCGCATCATCTCACATTTAAAAATGGGGTTGAGATATTTTTAAATAACATTATTTATAGATTTTTATTTTTATTATATACCTAGTCAATATGTGCTGAATTGAAATTCACATGTTTTTTTTAACATATGCAAATATTATCTCCCCAGTACATTTTATAGGCCAAGTGTAAATACAAAATTTGTTTAGAATTTTAAAAAGCGTCTATTAAGCCTAAATTTATTATTCAAATACATTTAGATAATCATTTATTTAATAAATTAAATTTGACAATGTCATCAAAAATTATTGGCAGCCATGGTTTTTCTTGATGGCAAATTGTTTTTACTTTTTATTTTACGAATATATTAGGAAGTATTGTAATCATGAACATTTTCGACCTCGAGATTTTAACGGAAATACACCTTTTGACCTTCCCTGAGTTGAGTCTAACTAATTTCGGATTTTCTACTTCAAACCGGAACTGCTCTAGTCATTTTTTGGCAATTCTGCAATATATGCTCAACGGCTGCACTTACAGAAAACATAGCAGTATTCAAACTGAAAGATACTAATATTATACCGATTACAAGAATATTGCTATTTAAATTTTTAATTGTCTTATTTACGTTACGGTTACATAGGGATGGGAAATTATACTTATGACACATATTTGTAGTGTAAAAGTGTTTAAAAATTTAGTAAAATATTAAATTCATCTGCAGTGTCTTACACTGGACCTTCTTATACGTAGTAGGTATATTTTGTTTAGATTAAATAAATATATATATATATATATATATATATATATATATATATATATATACTGTAAGTTTAGGTATATAAACGCGGATATTATATGTTAGCAAAGTTTTAGTTGAATAACGAGTTCTAAATTCAGGCCTACATGTGTATTTGAATAGATGCGCCCCATATAACTCTACGCCAATGATTTATGTAGAAACTTATAAATTGTAACATATGATTTGATAAATTGTTTTATACAGTATGAGTATTCTTGCATTCGCCTTGCGAAACTTTATTTGTTAGATCTTTTGTGCATCTGTCAAAACCATAAAAATATATTTAATCTAACATTATTTACGGTAGAAAAACAGCATTCTGTAATATTTTAGCAACTTTTTCATTGCTAAAGTAATGCACCATGCATATTAAATTTCTTGTAGCGAGAAAAATTTATTTAATTAAGTTACGGTTAGTAATGTTAAGGATTTGTAGCGCAGCATCAATAAAGTTAAGAAAGCATATTATTATTATTATTCACATTTAAGAAAAATGACATGACTTTTTGTGCGTTGCTTCTCAAACGTTACTGTTTAAGTAATCATTATATATTGCACATATTTTTGTTTCCAGTTGGTTGGGCTGCAAATGGACAATTGCGCTATCTTTCACGGCGTATATGCCGTACATAATGTCGCAATTTTATCCCAAATTCTACACGATGATCCCAGCTGGCCTCAGCGTGGGCTTGGGCGGAGGCCCCTTATGGTGCGCGAAATGCACTTATTTGACCGTCGCTGCCGAAGCATACTCGCAGATAAGCGGGATTCGATCCGACGTTCTCGTCATACGATTCTTCGGGGTGTTTTTTATGTTTTATCAATTTGCGCAAGTGTGGGGCAATCTCATTTCATCTGCTGGTATTCATTTAAACGTTATCAGTTCACAATCGAGTTTAAAGACACTCGATTTTGAACATGTTGAGGGATAGCAAACATATTTTAGAAATTATTTTATTTTAATAGTTTTATCATCGGGAAACAACGACGATATGTCAATTATCGCAAATGAAACAATAAGTAATATTGAAGACATTTGTGGGGCAAATTTTTGTCCTGGGGTCAACCAAGCTATTAATCCTAATCTGGAGCCTCCAGCGCCTGAAAAAATCCAGCTTATATCCGGAATTTATCTAGGATGTATGATTGCTGCTTGCGCCATTGTTGCTTTTGGTGTAGATTCTTTATCAAGGTAAGACTTAAAACTAAACAAGCATTGGCTTCGCCAATACTCAAAAAGCTCAGAGCTGTTTAGCATTAGCTGCGCCAATGCCTAAATTTTGGCATGGCAAATATCTGAATAAATAAACTTATATGCACTATAATTAAAATAATCGAAGTAACAATCAAATCAATAATGATAATCAAACTATGTTATCAACTGTCATATGTAACAGCAAACAAAATTGTTTTTTTATTTATTTTAAAAATTATTATTATCATTATTGTTTTACGGCTTTCAGTTATAACCTGAATAAACTTTAGATACATCTAAAATTTTAATGCTAGGTAGATGTTTTTGGTATAATTAAAAATGTTAAAAGTGCTTTTTATATTAGGGCAGCTCCTATAGTACGGCTCTGATTGGGTTTAATCGGGTAGCTACACAATATGTGTGCCAAATTTGGTTCGGTAGAGGTGACAAAAATTTGATCTTGCGACTAGCGAATTAACGACCAACATGACATATTAACATTATTGGAATCAGGGCGAAAAAAGACGAATTTTTCAATTCGAGAATGTTACAGATAAATTATGCAAACAAACACTTAAGTTCTTCTGTATGCGAGCTAAAAATGTGTTTGCTTATTCTATTCAACGTCGTTCAATTTCACATATTTTAATCGAATTTTGTTGACATCACAAATGTTCTTTTAACATAATTAAAAGTATAATAGACAAGGCAATTGTTAAAATGTTTATTTTCAAATACATTGTAGATATAATAAAGGACGTTCTGGCAGTGCAACTGGGTTATCCGGTTTCAAACTTTTATCCGTAACGCTGAAGCAACTGAAAAATCCGTATCAAATTCTCATCTTGCCAATAACAATGTTCATTGGAGCCGAACAAGCGTTCATTGCAGCTGACTTTAACGCGGTAAGCAATACCGAATCGGGATTCAAATCTCTCCAACAATCAATACTAATATATTCTTTGAATATGTATAACTTTTAAACGACACCTAAATAATTTTACAGTCGTACGTGTCGTGCGGTTGGGGCATCAGTAACATTGGTTACGTTATGATATGCTATGGAGTAACCAACGCCGTGGCAGCTATGATCACCGGAAGTTTGGCTAAATTGACCGGAAGATGTCCAGTGGTGATTTTCGCAACGTTGATACATGTTTGTATTATTATAACTCTACTCATCTGGCGACCGGAATCCCAACTAAAGTACATGTACTTCTTAATGGCTGGGTTATGGGGGGTTGCAGATGCTGTCTGGTTAGTTCAAATTAATGGTACGTCAACTGAGTTTATTAAATAAAAAATGTTTTTTTTTTCGTTCGTATGACAGTTTTTTTTTTAAATTAATGATAAACACAAAATAAAATGGACCATTTTAGTAAAATGATACAATTGTTAAAACAAACAGGCCTAGACATTGTTTCATTATAATTTGTTTATAGCCCTGAGCGGTATCCTGTTTCCTGGTAAGGAAGAAGCATCCTACAGTAACTTCCGGATGTGGGAAGCGACGGGTTCTGTTATAGCGTTCGCATACAGTCCGTACTTGTGCACACACATCAAACTTTATTTGCTACTCGGTTTACTACTGTTAGGCGTATGCGGATATACCACTATTGAGTACTTGGAATATAAAGTCAAAAGTGATCGAACTGTGAAAACTGTTAAAGGAAAATTCGAATTGGTTTCGACGAAAAATGGCAAATCTGGAGAAGTTGCTAGTTAACTGTGATTACTATTAAGATATTTGTTCTTTTTCTCTATATTCAAAATTATTTTCCTATATATCGAGAATGCTTAGTATTAAGTTGTATATATTATATTAACAATAAATCTTTGTAATTAACTACATCTTAATATTATTAGTCATTATTATTTAACATGTAGCGCTTTCCAATACTCAAAATCTGTTTGATAAAACGTATTTTATCATTTCTAATTTAAGTGTACATCATATATAGACATTATTTTTTGACAAGACACTTCATTTTCATTGCGCTATTTAATATAATTTTCAATTGGATATGGAAACGTTGTGGTCAAAAAAAAAAAAAAAAAACTCTATATATTACATAAAATGTATATATGTATGTACTACCTATTCAGATTTTATAACGCTATACAGCAAATAATAAGGATAGTGGACATATAAATATAAAAATAAATATTTTGCAACTTACACAAGACTAAACAGTCTCTTTTTTTGGAACCGTGAACAGATTGACGACATTGTTCACACGCACTGCACACACTTATTCCACGAAAAGATACATTTGAATACGTAATTTGATACAGAAACAAGTTTTTCAACGTCCAGCAACACTCGATCAACTCTATACTGACTGAAACTTGCAATGAATACAAATGTTTACCTAATATTAATATTCCACCGGTTTTTACAAGTAGGTAATTATAAAAATCCTAATTAAAAACTCCAGTAGCGTGTCAGAGATACAATGTAGGTATATCAAGCATAAAGTGTATTTTGAAGCACAAAGGTGACACAAGCTTTGCTACAAGTATTTTAATAAAATAATTAGTTTGCAATGGACATGTCACCATTGTGTTATGCTTTATTGAAATAGTGTCTTGAAAAGAATAGGTACACTTGGTATGTATGTACATGTACATACATAGTAGATTGTGCGTACAGAAATGTATACTACAATAATCTTTTTTATTCTGGTATTTCTACAGTACGAACGTTTTACAATTTTATAACATATTTCTGTTCATGTTGACACACGGGGATATTATCTACTGTTTTTGACACAAATACTTCTATTTTATGAAATATAATCTTATTTTTATGTATGTACTTAATTGTCTAAATATGTACACGGTTTGCTTAAAAATGTTAATAGGAACTTTGGTTTCATTTTGAGATGCGACCATCTCAGCTAATTCAAACTAAAGATATATTTATATACATATATAAATAATGGCAAAATAAATTATAAATCACGTAAAATTATTGACTATGTGAATTCCATCCACAAGAAATGATTTAATTATATTCATTTAATGAAAATGCACCGACAACGGTGCAGCAGAGCACTATCTGTTGAAATGATATTTCAAGACTCAAGGAAATAACATGCAATGTATGGAAACTGAGATAAACGATACATACCTACCTAAGCACCCACCTACCTACACACACACACACAGTGCGGTGGTGTGAAATAGAAACGACATTTTAGTAAATGATAATTAACATAGTGTGTTATTTCCTTGTAGGTACTCTTAAACCGTATTGATAAATTATGTAAAAAGTCCGATTGTATTGTTTTATATTACAGTTATGTCACATCACATGCATTGGTCAATCAAATCAGTTAATGATTAAAATTAATTTATTATTTACAAAATACGTATACGAGCGAAGGAATCACAGACAACTTTGCATTTGTTCACTGTCCTCACATTGTTTGGTTTACCGTTGTCTGTGAAGAGATATGTTTTATTTTTAGTGTATTCAATGGATGATGGCCATGGAATGAATGTTTGCTTGCAGCAGCAGCAGCCTTCTTTCTTGAGAATCATTTTTATTCAAATCATTGAAAGTAATTCATGTTTACACCATTCCTTTGGACATCATCCGCACTGTGTTTTTTAAAGCCTGTCTTTTATTGCAAAACCAGATTCGGATCACTTCTCGTTCGTAGCCAAGTTGGTGAGCCAATCCTGTTATTTCCGTTCCTGAATACAGAACATTATGATTAGATATAAAACAAAGTGTAACCACTGATAATCTAATGGAACATATGTATGTACATACATACATACATATGTTACAAAATACTTTGTGATTAACTGTAATACATTTGACTAAAGTACATACCTGAAGGATGTGTATTTCTTTCGAAATGGGCATTTAACAATTCCAACGCTTGCGGAGTGAAAGAAGTTCTGCGTTTCCGTTTTTTGGAGGGTTCAACGCCTATGAAATCGGTCAAATGATTCTGACCACTCTTGTACCTGGAATTCGTAACACTTTTTCTTTTTATTACAACATCTTTAAAACAATGCATTCAATCAAATGACATTGAATAATTAAATAATGATGATGATAACAACAATGAATATAAATACCAACCTTTCTTCCGCTTCTTTCATCCACCGTTCTAGAACAGGTTTAATCTTTTGTGCACTCTTTGGCGTTATATCTAGTTTCTCAAACCTGTGAAAGATATAAATAATGATTGGTGGCAATTTATTGTGATTGAATCCATGCAATAATACGAAGGAGCACTTTGTTTAAAACAATTTCTAAAAGTGGCACAGGACATTGACATACAATAAATCATTATTTAAACTATTTAGAAAAGATTCCCTTTGTGTTTCGTATCTTGACTGCATAATATGACAATGCCCTGGCCAATACTTTGATGGAAAAAGTGCTCCACATCGATCGATACCTGACTGAATTATTAAACTAAAAGTATTATTTAAAAACACGTACATTGCTTGTTGTTGGGATGAGAGCTGCGCGGCACAGTACATCTGAGAAGCCAGGGCACTGAGGACAGAACGATGTAGTATCAACAATTATTGTTCAAACTTTTTATTTATATGTATGTCCAATGTCCTGGCAGTCGCTACATCAAATTTCACACACACACACACACACACACACAAATCAACCCTATCTAATCTATTTTAAAAGAGATGCCTTTTGTCCCGATTTAGAACGTTGCGGACATTGAAATCGTTTTACAATGTTAGCAACGCAATTGATATACTTCTAAGGTGACAAATTTTAATTATTTTTCCACACCTAACGATAGTCAAAGTATTTTTAATAGAACAAAAATGTATCTATCTATTTGTAAACCTGCTTTACTACCAAATATTAGAATTAACATCTACGCCCGGTTGCAGACAAGTTCGTCAATCATTAACTGTCCGTCAAAGAATTTTATCTTTGACGGCTTTTCAACACTTAAAAACTTAACAACATCCGCAAATGTTCGTTTTTGGCAACTAATCCCGCAAGTATGTACAAGAGAAATGAAATAAAAGTGAAAATGAAGTTTTCACCGTCGTTGGAGTAATATTTAGGTAATAATAGTGAACCCTACCTGCAAATGGCGCTTTGACTATAGGCAGGTCCCTCAGTGATACTCAACGCCTGTCCCACTTGCGTTTGTGTGAGCCCTAAGGACAGCCTCCTTAATTTAAATGCTTTAGCAAATTCCTTGATTTCATCTAGATTAATGCCATCCACTACATTGCTATTGGTTTGGTTGATAGTAGGTTGATCTGAAACAATATTCGCTTAATAAATAGACATTGATACTTTACCTGATTATATACTAACATACACACACACACACACATATAATATTCATATAAGTATTGATTGATTAATTGCTAAAGTCATTATTTTTCATTTAGTTGTTAATGTCATATGTTGTTGCGTGCCCATAATCAAACACACAATGAAACATTACAATTACCCAATGATTACATCAATTAAAAAGAACAGTAATGCATCATTAGCCCTAATTAGACTTACCGCGATCCGGTCATTTATCATGGCGACCATAACTTCTGGTCATTTTATTGTTATTTCAAGAAAATGTGTATTATTTTTTTTTACATTTAGAATGTTTTCAATTGTTAAAGCTATTGATTCAAATTACTGAAACCTATCGTCTTAAGTTATAGTAGTGGGTATTTATTTACACAGATAGGTAAATGTGCACATTTTCACCGATTGTAAAAGAATCACTTACTTGGAGAATCCACTAGTAAATCGGCAGTTGAAGAATTCTCGTTGCAATTCGGTGATAAATGCTGCGGCGGAGATGCTTTCATCGAATACTGACTAGATGTAGGACCATGTGACGTTGTAATAGTAATTTCACCATTATTAGCCGCTAGTCTGCTAATACTACTTAGTGCTGAATTACTAGACGTAGAACTTGAAGTCCGCGAAACGGCAGCAGCTATCGACTGCGGATGGAGTTTAGATTCTGGGTAATGGTGATTCTGATGCAAACTCGTCGATCGCGGCTGCTGGGGTTGCTGCGAACTTTGTGACTGTTGTTGCAACAAAGGAGGTCCGGTATTTAATAAGGGTGGAGGCGGGGGAGGTATTGTCATTTGAGGTTGAAGTGCAGATATTAATTGTTGAGCACTCGTCGGTCCACTGTTCAATAGATGAGGCAAAGTCGCAGGATTTATCAGACCAGATGTCATATTATTGTTTGATGTTGGCACTGCAAGAAGAATAAGAAACTAAGCGCTTGCAGGTATAGCACTTTGATTAGATTGATTGAACTATTTACTTGAATTCGACAAATTATGTGGTTGCGCCATCGCTTGTAAATTCGCTAGCGATGTCGTCACTACTTGACCGTTGTTCAGAGCCAAGTTAACCATTTGGTCATTGCTATTCACATGGTTGACGGGGATGGTTAGGATGGTTTGCGTCGCGATTCCTAAAATATTAAGTGTGATGAATATCTACTACACTGTTATTAAATATAACTGCTTTTCTTACCTTGAGACGTGGGTATGAGAAGCTGAGCTCCCTGGATGCCATGGACTAATTGGCCGGACGCTAAAATAAACTGGGGCATACCAATGGGTTGCTGCGCAGGCCGTAAAGATGGTAAAGAATTCCTTTGTTGGCTGCTAACAGTGCTTGTTAGAAGGTTTGTTGAAAGACTAGCATTGTTTGTACTCGTAGGCGCAGTTGCTGAAATTAAGAATTAGCCATATTCATAAAAGAAATGTAGCTATAAGCCCAAAAAGGTGACAGGAATACATTTTCTTGTTGTATGAACTTGTTTCGGAAATAGCGTATTAAATAAAATCACCTGCAGCACTAACGCTAAGATTCAGTGGTCCATTCATCGCTTGGTTTTCCGCTAAATTACTAATGCTCTGCAGCCCCACCGCCAGCGAAGCCACTTGTGGTAGATTCTGCAGAGATGCTAGATTTTGAAGGTTTTGTAATGTTACCATGCCGGCCACTGCAATTTGACATAAGTTTAATACGAATTATGGAACAATAATTGATTTAGTACGTACTGGTTCCGTTTAGATGAGCTGCTGCGGCGGCGGCCGCTACTTTAGCAGGATCCATTGGATCACTTGCACCTTCAGAGTTTGCGCCACTCGTTTGGTTATGCAAAGCTGCATTCATCATCATCGAAAGCTGCTGGTTTTGGTAAAGACTTGTAGCGCTGTCGACGCCCATCGTTGACGCGGGTTCCGGAGACCCTACACTGCTTTCTCGGTCACTTTCCTGCAAGGAAATATACACATTAAAAAATAGCAGTTTCACAAATTAGAAAATAAATGTTTCAGAAAATGGTAGGTATAGTTTTCAGTTCAGCAAGCAATAGTAAAAGAACGTTGTTAAGGCATCATTTCGATCGCCGTGTGTCCATTTGATTGCAACAATTTATGATTTGACGGCCGTCTTAAATAGGCACTTAAAAGCTTTATTCTTCCCCAAAGACGGGCAGTGCGTAAGGCATAAATTGGGAAAGACGCCATTATACTACGTGAGTTAGTGGCCGTGCAGAGAACCATTAAAGCTCATTGAGTGGCCGTGTAGACAATGGCACTGACCTCCATATTTATATATATATATATATAGAGCCTTAATCTGTCTGCTGTTGAAATAAACTATACGTATGTCGGTTCTTGTGTCAGCACACACACACACACAGAGATACAGATCAACAATAGTTAAGCCTTCTGTATTAACGTGTATTTACATAATAATAAAATTACCAAATAAGTGTTGGTTAGCGCTATTCTAATGGCGGATTTCGACGCAATTATTATCATAATATTTATGAAAATCGGTTCATTTCTCTTATTCTAGGTTAGCATGTGTGTGTGTGTGTGTTTAAACTATTACTAAATACATTTACAATACGATGAGTAACAATATCTAGAACATTCAGCAAATAACTTCATTTATGATAATTATAATAAACCTTAGTTCTGATTATAATAATAATAATAACTAATTGTAAAAGACTTAACACAGGATGACCGTATGCCATCTATTCTTATTAGCTAGGGAATTATGAATCGACCGTACTGAAAGAGCTAACTCGGCCCTGTAGTCTTCATCGAGTGTATGTGTGTGTGTTCGAATAATGTGTGATTCAGTAATATATCGTGCGCTATACAAATAACCAGCGGTTATAATAAAACGATAATGTAACACTAATGTAAAACTGAACCTATTGTAATTAAGTTAATTGTACATGTGAGCTCACTATCCTGCTATCCATAAGTGTAGGTGTGTGTTATGACTTTAAAATTATACATATACGAGTATATAGGTATGTATGTATAATGTCATTTAATAATATTAATAATAATAATGGTAAAATGATTATACAAAGCAATCCTAGATCATGTCATCAAGTGACATACTAGTTTCTATATATACCTAGTTTTGTTTATCGAAGAAGTAATAATAATAATAATACAACACGCGGATCGTTTCGGTTTCGCCGCATCGGACCACCACCCTCTTCTAAATGATATAGACAAGTCTGTATATGTGAGTCACTCTGCATTATGTATGCAGCCATTGAACCAACAGATTATATTATGTATATATGGACAATGTTTAAGGATTATTTCGATTCACGTGACTACAAGAACAAATAAGACTCTAATTAAATTCGCTGTGAGAATAATCAATACCTACATAGATATATAAATGCACACAGTGAATACAGTGAAAGCAAAAGGACAAATAGTCCGAGATGTTGGCCTAACTAGAAGGGCCCTTCTTGCTCCCATAGGCTAAAACTAAACGCAGACCAGCAATTTAGAATTATCCTTTCCCCTATTCTATACGTATGTGTGTGACAGAGCAATACAGACTCACAAATTAATTATTGTCTATTCTATAGTATTATCTATTTGAATACGGAATTAGTATTACTTCATGTTCTTTCCATCACCAATCATTAGATTTAAAAACATTTGTAAGTCCCTATTTTATTTTACTTATTCTGGTCGCTATGAAATTATTGCTAAAAAATAGATTATTTTTATAATATATATACGTTAATCGAAAGAAATCAATTTTTTTTCTAAACCTTTCTTTATTATCCCAAATGGCGGCATTTTTGCGCAATCTTAAAGATCTAGGTAATTTAAATATTAAAAAGTGTTCGTAAACATGAAACATATGAAATTTTATAATTATATCTGGACACAAATGTTTAAGAAAAAGTATCAATTTGAATAATATGATAATTTTTCATCATATATTAACTGTCTAGATGATTCATACGTCAAATTCCGTATTTAAGTAATTTTATAAAAAGTTTCGACAACCAACTATTATTTTAAAAGCGAAATTATTGATTGGGGGGTTGAAAAATGCAGCAGTCATAGAAAATGTCTGGTTTAACAAATGGATAGCAGGACAATGGATGACGCTTGCAGTTATTCGCATACACACACACATGCATACATACAAAAAAAAAGTCCGCGCTAAAAAAAAAAGCAGACAAACATAACCATAATTTCATATTACATTTTTTGTTTATTATCATTACCCGTGCACTCATTTGCTCTGCTCTGGCGAATAATCGTTTTATTTTTCAAATACGCGCGATGGCGATCGCTGCACTTTTTTATTATTATTATTTTTTGTTATTTAGTGGGGGATCGTTAAACCCGTCCCCCGCCACGCCATAGCCCCAAAGGATGGCAGGAGGTGGAATATTCGAATCGACGAATGTAATTAATATTTACGTTCCACACAGAGAGACAAATCTGTGCTTTATTTTGAATGCGAACATATATGTATGTATGTATGGATGTATGTATGTACCATACAGTCGCAACGCGCCGCGCCGAGCCGAGAGTCAATATGACATGTTTTCTTTCAATTACGGCGAAAAAATAATTACACAGGAAAACATTAGAATCGAAGCGCACCACGTATATATATGTATGTGTGTGTGTGTGTGTGTTACCACTTTTAGGAGGATGGGGGTCAGTGGACATTGTGTGGCGCCACGTGGAGGGGGAAAGGAGGAGGCAATATCACCGGGTAAACATTTCGAATAATATTTTTTTTTGCCAAGCAACGTTGTCAGTTGTTTTTCTTGTTACTAATTAAAAACGAATGAACACAAAGTGATGAATTGGAAATAATTTGAAATGGTTTATTTTTTTTATATATATACATATATATGTATTTCCAACCACATATTCTGTTGTGTATGTGTGTTGACATTGCTGGAGAGAGAGAGAGAAAGAGTTAAAAGTACTACGTACGTATATATGTATGTATGTTGGATGGGGTTCACAATACATTGAGTGTATTTGGGGTGACGTAAAAAAATTGAAAAATAAAAAATAAACGAAAAAGAAGAAATGTTTCATTTTACTTACCAAATTTGTGTAAACATACACACACACATACATTTATTAAACAAACGGATTTAATTCAGCACGAAAATTGGTTGAAAATTAATTGAAGGTACAATCGTTCTCTGTTTTTCTTTTATTGTCATTGTTTATCCTTGTTAAGTAAACATTCACATATGTAGATATTCTGGTATATGCGCTTATATAATATAGGTACACATGCTATATAACTTATAACCGAGAGTATATAAACAAGTGAAAACCGTTCATATTTTATTCTCTAATATAAATTTAAGCGCCGCCCGTAACTGCCGGAACTTATGGCACGGTTTTTTAATTCTATACAAAGAAACTAAAAGTATTTTCAAAAATTATTTTTATTCAAAATTTTAATTGTACCTACAGATTTTACAAATCTAAATATTTATTTATCGTAGGTCGTAGAATTCATCAGCAAAGTTCGATTTACCTAGTTGTGTAGTAATTTGGTGGCAGCAATTATTTATCGTAATCCATTTGGTGTTCTAGTGTTTCAAGTTAAACATCGCATACTTTAATAATTATCATAAAATTAAAAGAAACTTTTCTTTATGTGTCGTCAAGACAGTACGATTAATAAATAATTTCACATTTAGATATTAGAATAGCTAAAACAATAAAATTATTAAACAATAATGCCATTTTGTCTAACTAAAATATAGTGCAAAAAATGTATTTTAATTAATGTATTAGACACAATAAATATTGTTTTATGTAACAATTTTATCAAATCTATATAAGTAATAATATAATTCATATATAGGTATATAAATTATATAATTCATTTAATAATTGGTGCAATTTATATTATATTCTAAATTGTACTTTCTCAGTGTGATTGAATGAATAAAGTAGTATTTTCGACGCTTTTAAATCAAATTAGCGTTCTGTGAAATAATGTAAGATCATACTTTTAAGTGACTTTCACTAGTCACAGGTCGGTAAAAGAAGCAACGCGAATGGTGGGGACGCTAGGCACGTGACATCCTGATACTTTGGAATGAGTTAGTTTATTTCTAATATTGCGCCAAAATTAGGAATTCATACTGAGGAAATTAAATACGTATACCTAGTGAAACATACAAAACCAAGGAAAGGGCGAAAAACCAAGTCTTTTTACTTCAAAATGGCTAATGAATTGTGGGCGGATTCTTTTACCGGCCCGATGAATGTATATATGTACATATGTAGTAATGTTCCGAATTTGTTTATATTTACAGTGTAAAAGCATTGTTGTGCTTTAGACAAAACTTGTTTAGATTGGATAACCGATTCCATTTACAATCATTGAACGAAGTGTGCAATTTTTAATAAATATTCGCTCACACAAATATGAAACATGTAACAATAGAAATAATTGTATCTTTAGCTTGCATGCATATTTTTTCAACTAAATCAATAAAATAGTATTTTTAAATTCAATTCCCAACACGTACTTGTGTCAAACAGACAGAGACCGAGCGTTTTATTAAAAACCTGCTCGTCTCTGATATAAAGTGCATACATGCACTCATAATAGCTGCAACATGCATATACATATATATATATATAGTTGTATTTGCAAAAATGAAAATATAATTGTATAAAATTTAGTTTGGGAGCTTTTTTTGTTGACGCTGCGCCGCGTAGTTTTTTTAATTTTTTTCCATTTATTTATATTTTTAATTATTTTATAACTGACACAGAATAATATATAACAATTATATTGAAAAAAACATCAACACACATTTACATTATAATAGGGTATTCTTTGTACGTTCAGAAATAAATCATTAGTTCATTAATGAATAGCAAATGTATTTTCATTATAAAAATACACAGTTGCCAGTTTTTATGATGATTTTTCCAAAATAACAAACTGCATATAGATAATCAATTTGTGACTGCATTGGTGCATCACAAATAAAAAATTGGTGCCATCATTATCCAGAATGCATTTCCTTTGTAATTAACCTTGTGTGTTGACTATTCATTTTATATGTGTTCTTAATTAATACATAAATATCTTGATAGGTCATTACAACTATAATAAATAATAAATAACATATAAAGGTAACTCTCTTCTTTTTATTTTATTTTTATTATATATATAATGCAAAATTGATTATTATTATTATTATTCAACTAGTTTGAAAGTCATTGACAATCCATTAAACTTTATTTAAATTAAATAAACATTATGCATATAGTTTATTCAATGATTGAAAAATATAGATACTTATATCTATGTATGTGGAAAATGTTTTTACTTGTTGTATGATCATTTACATGATAATGCAATAGATTAGAAGATTCGCACTTGCATTAAGTACAACGGAGGTTATTTTTCAGTATTCGAGTAGTACGTCTTTGATATAAACTAGTGTATGTGTGTATGTATATACATACATACTACTTATAAGCATGGAAGCCGCAATCTGCATGAATGTGTAATGACGCCGGCCGACCGGCCTGCCGACCAGTCTTTGGTTCGTGCCGATGCCGATGCCGGCCGGCGCGGCGTTGTCCGTGTCGAAAGCGCAGAGGGTTTTCCTTCGTGTCGGGCACGTCTAAACCCTAGACTGCTAGGGTTGTTGCGGACTTGTGTTAAGTAACCAGTGGCGCTACCCTGATCACCTTTCACTACTATTTGTCAACGTTTGTCGACGCGTATTACACACTTACTAGTCTTTGAATAGACCACTTTAGACACTTTTAAAGTATAATGAATACATTTAAAGGATATACCTTTATAATAAGACGTTGATCAATTTATTTAAATGCTTGTTTTGATTTAAAATGTAATTTAATAGTTTGAGCGAGAAATATTAAGATGTAGAATTTGAATAATTGTATGATTTCCGTATAGGCTGATGGTGAAACGCCACTGTTCGACGATGGTCGTTCGTGTAGTTGTGGATGGGGGTGGGTTTGACGTCGCCCGCGGCCACCGGACACCGGACAAGCCGAGAGAGAGAGAGAGAGAGAGAGAGAGAGAAAGTCCGGGGTCCGGGCTCTTTGTATAGTTAGTGTAATTAGTCCCCCCACACGGCGCGCATCACTCGGGAACACTGGCCATGCCGTGGCCGCGCCGTACCGAGTTGCGAGCGGCCACCCTACTTCAACCATACCTTATTTAAATGCAAATGAGCTTCATTTCGCAATATTAATGTTCATCCTCCTACCACCGACTACCGCCGCACTGCCCAACAGCCCCTCAAGCCTTCACCCTCATCAACACTGAAGCTCTATCTCTATCTAATTTTCTGTGAATCTATGTGATATGATTACAGGGAACTAACAGACAATGTGTCCAGTACAGAGGTGACACAAATGTATAAAATTAAAACATACTTTTTCCCAATGTTTATGTTTTAACGCAATTTTTACAATAATTATTATACTGTGCAAATATGTATACTCGTATCTATCTATCTATCTATCTATAGATTAGATAAGACTTTATACTTACGTATAATTTTGATCGTTTTAAGTGGTTTAATTTCGACATGAAAATCTGGAATCTTTGCTTGAAATTTTCTATGTAAATTCGTGCCTTGTCTGAAGTTTCTGCCGTGCACCCGCACCACACCCCCGTCACTTAAAATATCCCGTGCTAATTTATGTGATCATAGAGTGCTGATATTACTCAATTATCGTTTCTTTGTGCTCTTGTGTATGAAAATAAGTTCATTATTCATCGTGAAGTTAATTAGCATTTTCGATAATCCTTTACACTCGTCGTTCGTTCGTTTATTCGTCCGTCCTTATATGTTAATGTGTCGCATTGAATTTACATTTTGGAAATGTTTTGTATTAAGAAGATTAATTAACTTTGCCTAATTTATATACCTGTGACGTGCTTTTATGCTTATATATATATATATATATATATATATATCTATATATAAGAATTAATTTTCATTAAAATATAATGCTATGTAACATACACATATAGTATTTAGGTAGGTATAGTGAAGTAATCATAATAACGTAAAGTCAAGTTGTCGTCCAGCTTGATATCCAAGCTAGCCATGATCGTCCGTTAGGTATATTTGCTGGCGGCGACCGAGGCTCCAATACTAGGTAGAGTTATACATACATATATTTATATATACATATATAGTTGAGGAACCCGAATTTGAAATGTGTATTCTGTTCCATAATTGAATCGACCATCACAGAATGTTTAATACGGAAACTGGGCTTGCATAATGCTCGAAGGTATATTGAGTGTATGTATGTATGTATGTATGTATATGTTTGTGTGTCTGAATACGAGACATGTACTAGTACAATGTGCTACTGGATGTGTCTGTGGATGATGTTTATTCATCAGCCGATGAAGGTGAACATATCTTCGAGTTCGACGTGTTCACTTCTATAACCCGTGTATATTATAATACAAACTCTAATATATACCTATATGTATCGCATGTATGTATGTACGTATTTATGTATTTCTCAATTAATTTCCAAAGTTAAGATTATGAAAATATATTTGAGTAATATTTTCTTTTTCTATAAGTATAGGACAATTTTTAGTTGTTTTCATTAAAACTTTAGGTGCTTTTAAATGAACCAATTTTAATAGTTCCGGTATGCGTTAAGGACAAAGATTGACTAGTAGGTTAACTGGTTACAAAGCAACATTATAATCACCTTTGTTTCATGTGTTATACACGAAAACAGTCAATCACACCTTGCACAAATACTGCAGTTGCATTCAATCACTACTACAAAATACACATTCATTTCTGTACATATTTGAAAACATGTCAAGTCAAGAATGAATTGCATATCAAATTTTGTTGTATACATGGGTCTATAATCAAAATGAACACATCTTAGAATATTTTCAAAGCATATTTAATTTAGTATTACGACATATTCCCATTAAATAAGGTGGCAGAGAACCCTTTACATCCATTCACATCTTGGCAATCTTCTTTTACTTCATTCATCTCACAACTTTCTTATTCCGAGGATGACCCCGCATTCTGGAACTATTTATTTCGCCCACATAAAATCTTCCAACCCTTTCATTTGGATTTCACCTATTCTATGTACGACATTTTTTACAATATCACGTATGTCGCTTTCTAAATACCTCTTAAAAGTGTAATTTCCATAGCAGTCCACGCTTTTTATGCTTGGTTTGCCAAACCCAATATTCACTTCTATACTTGATCAACGATGACACAAGAAATGTTAAAATTTCTCGCAAATCCTCTAAAACATACTTTTCTATTGCTAGAGAATAAACAAGCTGTTTAACTTGCTCTATAGTCAATGTCATCTACCACAATATTACATGAACACCTTAACCATTTATTTAGCTACATTTAATTCAAAATAAATTTTCTTTCCGATTGCATCATTCAACTTAAACTTAAAATTCAGGGTAAGCCAGCCGCGTCTCCCTACCAATGTAAGGACTTGTATTAGTGAAATCAACATTTGTATTTACGGTTATTTGCTGATGAATGTAAATTTGAATTGAAATTATGTATCTTGAAACCTGTACTGGTTTATAGTTTAAGAAAAGAAAACAATCAAATGAAATCAAATATTTGAATATCAGCATGAAGAATGATTTACCTAGTACTAATAGTATATACGTATATGTATGTAGATAGCAGAAATAATTCAAAGTATAGGGTGGCCGTGTTATTTTGTAATGGAAATGAGACACGATATCGGAAACCTAGTATGGGATGGCTCTATCTTTGTCGCACTCGCATACACCAAATGACTGCTAATATAAACCAAAGAGAGATGTAGATATTCATATTTAGTTCGTGTAAATTTCCATAATTATATTCGCACTTAAGTTATTTTCAAAATCTGTCTTTTAGTTCGTTAATTAACAGTATTCATTTTATATAATATAAAGGATTCTAATTACGTATAGACTCAGTCGCATTAATTAATTATAATTAATTTTAGTTTTGGGTGTGGGGAGAGGAAGGGGGGAGAGGTGGTGAGGGTGGCACTGGGGGCCATGCCATTCTCAAAATCGTCACAGCAACTCAGGAGGCTGATGGCACAGAATGTGATGTGCATTTTGATCAGCCCACTGTGATATTATGCAGATTTTACTAAATTCACACAATGATAAACCTATGCGACAATCGTACTTCTTCAGTGATGCCATCTGTTATAAGTACGCGCACTATTTAATATGTGCATCACTTTAACTATATATACATGTATATATATATATATATATATATATATATATATATATATATATATATATATATATATATATATATATATATACCGATACTTCTCTTGTGTGTGTGTCTGTGTGTGTCACTGTTTATTTTCTATTCGCATCTGTACGGGCGCTTGCACTATTATAAACTTGAAGAAGAGAACAAGCAATATTCTTATTGGTTTAACAAAATAGAATTAATGAAAGTCATAAAAATGTTTAATAAATACATTTAGATGCTTTTAATTAAATCTATTTGTGATATTAATCGGAGAAATAGAATTAAACACTGTATTTTGATGTCGAGCTATGATTATTAGCTGTGTAACTATATATACTCGTATATATCGTAGGGTTACACATTTTAATCGGTGTGAAATTTCGTTTTGTAGTGTTTCATTTGATTGCCATTCTAGAGGCGCTTCAGGTAATTCTTTCGATAAAACGAAAGTTTATATTATGTGGCTTGGCCTGACTTGGCCTACAGTTGAGTAGCAGAGATCTCTTATGTATATAGTACAGATACATTTGTCTTCGTTTATTGCTAAGCAAGTCAACGGGCAAGCTCCCTGTGTGTACACGTTTCGAATATCAAATAAGTTAGACGCTGTCGTTATTTCTTTGGCTTTCCCTTGGTTTGCTTGGGAAATAAACTGCCACAATCTACGCGCGCGCTGTTTTCACTCTTGTGGTCTTAATAGAAACGAAATATTGCTGCTGCTGCTGCTGCTGCTACTACTACTACTACTACTACTAGTGCAAAAAGTTAAACCCGTTGTTTTCAACTATTACATACAACTAAATGCACTACGTATAACTACATACATATATAAAACTGTTACAGTTGCGAATCTTGTTCGATTATTACTTCTGCAACTATTAAGGAGTGGCCATCTATGTTTAATTCCATATAGTAAACACACAGCAATTTAATAGTGATTTATATTATTTTGCATGCGGCGAATATGATTCAAATGACCGATATTTGTGCCCATAAACAAAGTAAAATCAAAGAAATAATTTATTATTATTTTTAAATATCGCGAAAACAATAGAGTGACACAGTCGTATTCATAGAAATGCAAATAGCTGAATACAAATCTTTTGTACGTATGAATAGGTACATTTAATTACCAACACACATACTCAACGGTTTACGCGCACTTTTTCAAGTAAATAACAGCCCATTTGTAGCGCGTAACAAATTTTTTCAAAAATACACTCGCACTAGGTATAGCAAAGGCAAACCTTTTGAAACGGTGCCGGGCGACAGTGGGGCGCAAATGGGGAGGGGAAAAAAATACTAATTTATCGGACATTTCTGTACAAAATAAAAACGGACCTTTTGTTTTTAGCTTTTAAATAATAATACCCAACTACCCTTTTCTAACTGAGTATTAAAAAGTATAAAAAGACAATAGCGTCCCGGCAACCAACAGAGTGTGTATTCAATTATATTGAATTTCTATAGAAACGAAATAATAATGATTTTAAGAACAATTATAATTAAATGAATTGTGCACGCCACAGCGTAATAACATACCATGTCACATTCACTTAATGCATATGTCTATCTTAATCCATATTTTACTATTCACTATTATATTAACGCATCACTTGTGTGCTCTAATTTATTTTGCTATTATACTTTATTTAAAAATGCTGTCACAACTTTATTCATTTTTACTTTCTTATACGAATGTATATAACGAAGTATTGTAATCATGAGGAAAAAAAAACGAGATTTTAACGGAAATACATCTTTTGACCTTCCCTGAGTCGAGTCTGATTATTTTCAGAATTCCGTCTGTGTCTGTGTGTGTGAACATTCTACAGCCAAAACAGCCAATGCAATAATCATCAAACTTTAAATTTAAAACTTGTATATGCCTCGGAAGAAAACCTTCTATTTTTGAAAAGAATAATCAAACCGGAAGTGCATGTTTACTCTTGTCATTTTTTCGAAATTCTGCAATATTTCCAAAACGGCTGCACTTACAGAAAATGTACTAGTATTTAAAATAAAAGATATTAATATAATGCACAACTTTTGTTTAAAAAAATTTTTCAAAAGTTTACCGATTTCAAGAAAATCACTATTTAAATTTTTGAATGTCTTATTTATGTTGCCATGGTTACGTAGGTATAGGATGTTCTACTTATGGTTAGAAATATTAAAACATTATATATACATATTTTGTTAGGTTTTAAATTCATTTGAGGACTAAAACATCTGCAGTATCTTGCACTTTACTTTCTTATACGTAATAGGTATATATTAATAACCCCTCTATCTAAACAATATATGCCTAATACGTATAAGAAAGTCCAGTGCAATTTAATATTATTAGACAATGTTTTTAATATGTATGAACAAGTTGTACGTTATATTTGTTGCAAATTATTATAAATTCAAGCATTTTATTATATATTTAAATAGATACATAAATATTAAATAAAAATATTACCTTTTCTTTCTGGATTTCAACTGCATTTTACTAGATTTATAAGCTCTTACATACATATATGTTTTGCGTTGCACTTTTGTTCTTCGATATTCGATGATTATTCAAAATTATAATTTTTATTTAAGCAATCAGAGCTCATCCACGCTATTTAATTTCAACATGTACATACATACATACTACCTATCTGAAATATATTACTACACTGATGCTAGAACAACTTGTACATGTTTGGTAAAATTTTTATTCCAGTCCAATCCGGAAAGAAAACAGGTATTAGCAATTAAATTCCCAGTAATAAATTTTCCCAGTATGCGTAGAGGTTCCAAAGCAGTAGGTTACACGTATTATTAAATATTAATACAGAATTTATTCACACGACTTTAAATTCGTTTTAATTACATTTAAATGTACCGCGTATTTTTTATGAAAACCTAAAGAATATTATTGAATTTATATTAAGTAATGGACATACATATGTGAGTGCTTATAAATCTAGTAAAATGCAGTGAAAATCCAGAAAAAAAGGTAATAGTTTTATTTAATATTTATGTATCTATCTAAATATATAATAAAATGCTTGAATTTATAATAATCTACAACAAATATAACGTACAACTTGTTCAAACATATTAAAAACATTGTATAATAATATTAAAAATAATGGAACGAGGTAGGCCGTGCACAGCCAGTCGTCCAGCTATACTACAGAGTGCACGCGCACCTAAACGGGTGACAGCTGAAATTTTGTTAATACTAAACTAATCGAAAAAGAGTTACATATCGCGGCTCTTATATGGTTTTGGTATTAAAACTTAGCTAATATAATGATAATTGATATTCAGTCAAATGTATAGTGCAAGCAATTAGATTTTTGCGAACATTTTCATTTCTAACCTAATACGTTAAATGTAGTACCTATCGGTGCATACATACATATATATGGTGGCGTGACGCGGGCATAGCTATCTCTGCATACAAAATTCGTTTATTAATTTAGTGTTTTTTGACTTCTAAATTTAATAAATAAATATTAATGTTTTTAAAATTGTTTAAAATATTAGCCAAGATTATTATTATTAAGAAGAATAAAAAAATGTAAGTAATTTTTTTTATTATCCCAGTTTATTTCTTTCTTTATTATTGTTTATTCGTAAACAAGTGATTTATTTTTTCCCGCGGTGATCGCGGGTGGACTTGCAGCTATTTAAATTGCATGGAAATATAAATATATTAGAAAAGAATCCACATAAATGGACACTGAAATGTATCTATCCTTGTTTATCTTATGTACCCGAAATTTATTTTGATATTTCTTGTTACGTATAACTTGTCCGGCACCAACTAGTTTTTCGATAGACGCCGACTAGAAAAGTTCATTTTATCTGTGTTTGATGCAAGTAAATCTATATAAATTGTCGTTAAAATGGTTTAAAAATTGTGTTAAATCGCGTAAAATAATGTTTTTCGTACTATAGTTTGCGTACAAATCATTTACCAGTGTTGCTCGCTTACTTATTTAAAGTTTCACAAAGCTTTCATAGGTAATAGAGATTTTTCTGCTTTTTTATTCATATAAATATTTGTTTTACGTAATTTACAGATATACTATAATTATTTTTTAAACAACGTTACATCTTACACTTCAAATGACTATATTAGAATTTTTAAACATTGTTAAGCAACGTTACTAACCGCAAACATTTATAGAATATTATTAAGAACAGTTGCATGTGTTTTTGTTGCAGGATCAATCGGGTCATTCATAAAGCAGTTCCGCAAATTCGAGGTTGCAGAGACATAAGGTAATTTTTATTATTATGCCATGTATCTATTTATATTTCTCTCTCACCATCTTATATATACATATGTTTCTCTGTGTATGTGTGTTTGTGGAGGGAGGGGGGGGTATATATATTTTGGATATTTGTTTAAATTGTTTTTATTTTTAAATAGGAATAAATTTCCTTTAGAAATTGATTAGAAACCTCAAATATTATTTAGGTAAATGATTGTTACTTTTTTTGAAATAAGTAACTTGTTATATTCAGTAAAAGGTTCAAAAAATGTAATTCAATAAATAAGATGTACCCGTTGCAGCCCCCGTGCGCATGTGGCGCTTTTGCAAAATGGTTGTTTCCCCACAATTAAAAGTGCATTTCTATTATTTATTTATTTATGAGTATGTTTAATAATTGCGTTGATTATTTTGTACAAGTGCCGTGATTTTAGTACCAAGTGTTTACTATGTGTATACTCACTTTAAACTTAAAATAAATATTTATTCTTTCCGTTTAGAAGTGTGGAAAAAAAGTCTGTCACTGATGTAGGGATTAAATAATATATGTAATTTAAACGCGGGTTTAAACAATGTGTAATGTTTGTGAAATTGAAATTGTGTTTTAAATCATCGATATAGAAATTCGGGTTTAATAAATCATAGTTCTTCGTAAATGTTGCGGTAAAATATGACACTGAACCTCCCTAGCAGAGATGGGGTGGTTGTTTGCTTAGCTTAAAAGTTTGCTAATATAATGATAATTGATATTCAGTAGAAATTATAACGCGATCTTATAGAATAAATTAGATTTTTGCAAAAATATTTCATTTCTACATCTTATCTCAGTTTACAAAATTCGTTGAATTAATTTAGTGTTTCTTTTTTTTTTTTCGTTAACTTTGAGTTCAGAATTTAATAAATAAATACTAAAAACGGTCGCGTCGGGGTGTTTTAAGCACTGTTTAATTACTAGACATGATTACTAATGTATTTGCCAATGTTATAGGGTCGACCAATCCACAGCAACCAAAGGGCTTTAAAAATAGAAAAAGTAAGTGATTTTTTTATTATCCGGCATGTGCTATCTTTATATTTCCCAGTTTATTTATTTCTTTCTTTCTTTATTATTGTTTATATGCCTATAAATATATGTATGTGTCATCCGATTCGTCAACAAGTGATAAATTTATTTGAATATTTTCGCGAGTGTTTATCAATTAGTGAAATGACTACGTAAAATATCAGCCATTCCCTGTAAAGTATTATTGAAAGTTTCTTAAAAATAAATTAGCATTTACGTTTAAAAGTCTGTGATAGTAAAAGTGAATGTTTAAATAATTGTAAGTAGTAAATTCATGAATAAAAATTGTGCTTGTGAGTGATTAAAAATAAATGATTTCGCGAAATAAAATCCTGTGCAATCATCAATGAATCAATCGCTAACACTCGGAGCAACTAGAACTTCAGCTGTGGTATAGGAGAGGAACAAGTATTGGATTTGGATTTGGTGAGTACAATTTGTACTTCTAATATACTTCGTGCGTATCAGACAGTGATTTTCTATAGGGTATAAAATGTAAAGATAATCCACTGTCTTCGGGTGTATGTACCTATATTGTAATAATGTTTCTTCTTCTATCTTCTTTTAACAATTTCTGAATATGGCGCTATTCAGAAATGGTTAAACGACTGGAAATATAAATTAATTCACTCATATTGATCAGTAACTTTTTTTAAAATTAAATGACATAATTAAAATCATATAAAATAGCACATGCCCCAAAAACTATGTTCAACTTTAGAGAATAACTTGTTCCAAAGCACCCCTGATAATTGCAGAACCTGATGAAGTGGTGGTTGAAGCAATTCGACCTTACCATGGTTCATTTAACTTTTTTAAACAAATGTCTGCACATGTCTGAAACACGCGCTTTGGTTTCAAATATATGCGGTAGCACCTGCCCTTACGGTTAGAACAAGTATTTTCTTCAGTTCCTTCTCGTTTCGTTCCGTTTGTAAATATACACAGTCCTCCTTGTCATCGTTGGAGCAACCACCGTTGGACTTCTAGATAACAACAGCAACATGAATACCTTTTGTATCGATATCGCGTACTGTCCACACATTGGCAGTTCTGCTCCGGGAGCAGATCGTTGTTGTACTTCAGAATAATCGCGTGCAATAGATTCTCGGGTATTTGCATTCATTCTGGTTGGGTTTTTAATTCGGGTCTCGGGTGTTTTGGGGTGGGCGGTTCGCGATTCAAGTCATATTCTTAACGCTGATATCATTAGGTGTGACTTCATCAATATGTTAGCCGATTGTAGTACTTATGACTGCGTCACTACACGTCGATCAGCATGTGATACGAGTGCTGGAGGTACTAAGTATATGCTCTCGTCTTGGGGGTCTGTGTTCACTGGCATGCCACCTATCGTAGCTTCCTTCTGTGTCCTGCTTCGCGTGAGTAACGTGTTCGTATAGCGTAAATCTGCTGGCGGTTGTGGACGTGCCTTAAGGTTGGATATACCGGTAGGATGGTCATTGCCAGTGACACGGATGGCCTGGGGTGCGGTGTAAAAAGGTATATTAGCTCGTGCATGTGCAGGGTCATAAGTACACGGTCGGTTAAATGAGATGGGTGGCACTTGTTAATATTGGCGCGTTGCAAACAACCGACTGACGAATCGTCCAAAAAAGCCTATCCGTACATTGTACGATGTACGGTGGGTGCCTGGTGTCTCTGGAACGGTTACGAGTCTCTCTACTGTACGACCAGGGTGCAGTAGTGCTAGCACAAGTGCCAAACTGGGTTCACCTGGGAACCGGATTGATTTGTTGGTTGGTTTGACCATTCCGTTTGGTCATAATAATAAAATCTCGAAACACTGGGCCTGCCGAAGGAGCGAGGTGGGCCCCCAATAACTAACTGTATTTTCACACTTTCAGATTTAACGTTTTTCGGACGTCCCAGTCCTGGTTAACTGGGTGTCCACCTTTTAAAGTATTCGCAGTGTGTGAGCAGACTTGCACACTGCACCCTATGGCAGTTCGCCTTCTAATCCAAATTTCTTTCAGTTATTTACTTATAGGTGTAACATTGTGTCGTACCCAATGTTACCTAAATACATCATGCACAGCTCTGCACAAAATTGTGTGTGCCCCGTGCTTAAAAGCACCAATTAGAATAAGTATCGCAAATATTAGGTAGGAGGTGGGAATATCTGCAAATAGGTAGGAGGTGGGAATTTTTCAGTTAGGTAGGGGGTGGGAATCTTTCAGTTAGGTAGGTCCCCGCCGGGATACGTTTCAAATAATCTCTTATAGTTAATTCCAATAGGATTTTAACATTAAAAATATAAGTTTGTATCTCAATATAGAATCGTAGGTACATGATATATGTTTTAATCCAAGTCTAGCTATGGAGTTGATTTTTAAACGGAACCCTCTTGGAGTTTACCTTGACGTGGTGGCGGGGCTTAAGCTTCTTTCGCTAATGTTTCAATATTACTTTATTTCAAAAGTATTTTTGTTTTGTTATAATTAGTGCGAGATGCAACAAAAAACTCCAAACGTGGTTAGATTTAAGAAACATCACTACTTTTGCACGATACATTATTTATTAGATGCAGTTGATTTCATGTCATCAAATAGACAACAGCGCAAACTATAAATGTTTAATACTAGCATTTTCTAATGCTATACGGTCGAAAAAGTGTTTCAAAAGTTAGTAAAATATATAAAATATGATATATAAATATTTTCTCAAGTTTTAAGTAAATTTGAAAACTCAAACACGACCGGCCAAAATAATTTCTGGAAATGTTATATTTTCTTGAATGTTTAAAAGTGTTTATTTCTATCTAAACAGAATATACCTAATACGTATAAGAAAATCCAGTGCAATACACTGCTGATGTTTAGTATTATGTTCGACAAATACAGTGATATTATATGTTTTTTACTTTCAAATTTGTTAAACGCTACTTAGGCAAAGTTAAATAAGGCGCCAGTGGAAAACTTTTTGGTAAGATTTATTCGCTCAACACCAAAGTTATAAAAGTTGCAAACACTTAAATTGACCTCTTCACCGACGCGACGCGACGCCACGAACGCCGTTCACCACCGTCCATAAAGGTTTTGTTTCAGTTTGCCGCGCGTCTAAAGTTATGCACCAATCTTTATTTTTATTTCCTACATTGCTCGATATTTATATAAATAAAATAACTGACATTGGAGTGCTACTAAGGTGATATGTAGGGCAAAAATTTAATTATTTTTTTAAGAAAATCGTTTACAAAAACATAATTTCTATTACCTAAGTAACATACTCTTATACAATAGGTATATGATAGTATTCTGTATCTTGTATAGAAAACTATAAGTTATAGACAAATGCAAAATTGGCAAGGTTTAATTATCATTTGAAATTAAATATATAAATTATCGCACAAAATATTCCCAAAAAAAATATAGGTAATTTTGTGTTAAAAAGCAAACTATTGTTTCATAATCTTTTTGATTTAAACCACTGACATTATCTACACGGCCGTTGTTGCTACTGGATATTCATATATATATATATATATATTTTAAACTGATAAGTATATTTTTTTACCCCCATCAACACAAAAATATATATATATATATAGAGGTATATATATATATATATATATATATATATATATATATATATATATATATATATATATATATATATATATATATATGTATATATAATGTAGACAAAAAATAGGTATGCCATTATAATTTTTTTTTTGTTTTGTTACGCATTGATGGCGATTCAAAAACATAAAAAAAATTGCACGTAATAAATTCTTTCGTTTCCATATATACCATAAATCATAACAAAAATAAGATAACGTTTTAAAAGTTAATTGCATTTTTTAAAAATCGCCAGTGTCGGTTGACATTTTTCAAACGTTCACAATTCGAAGCGGCGCGACGGGTAAGCGAGTGGGCGCGGGCGGTGGGACACAATGGGAACGATCGCACCCAATCAGGTCCGGATTCATCAGAAATCAGGCGATAGTCTGTATTCGTTGTTCGCAAACATAAATGCGTGTACGCTTTTTTCGTATTCTTTTAAATACAATTATTTATTATAGGGAAATTCCATTATTTTTAGTTAATATACCTATTATATAAATGTAGACTTAAAGCCATTCTGAATAATATTAAATAAATAAATTATAGTTACGACAATAATCTTACAATCTAGTGCGAATATTTAAATGCTTCATGGGCAAGTATGGTTGTTTTTCAGTGATTTAATAGTGATGAATAATAAGTGTAAGCGCTGTAGACGAAATACGTGTATTATGATCATTAATATTCGTCGAGAATAGCCATCGCCGCCGCCGCCGCCGCCGCAGTGTGGAACGATGGTGTTGGTTGTTGTTTTTTTTCATGGTAAATCTGTCCCCAGTGTGTATGTGTGTGTGTGTGTGTGTGTGGTGCAGGTGATGTCAATGTGCGCCATGTGACGTCGCCGAAACATAGAACGACGCCAGCTGACCATCACACCGCCGCCGCGACGCTGGACACTGTCCGTCCGTCACTCACTCACTCGCACACGCGCCCGCCCGCCCGCTAATGAGTAATGACTAACGAGTCTCGCGTGAAAATATGCAAATCAAATTGGAAGTCAGCTTTAATTATTCAGCAGATTCGCTTGTGTTACGCGCGCGCGTCTGTGTATGAGCTCGAAAAATGTTTCACGCTGTGTTTTATATATTATTTAGTATGGAGAAAGCACACGCACAATGCTAAAATGCGGATTTCTATGCGATGGTTTGTGAATAGCCCTCTGTTTTTAACGATTTACAGTCGAGAAATGAAGCATCTTATTTTTTCAAAAGTTGTTCTTCACTTGTTTGCCATATTGTGTCAGTGTCAGTGTGTGTGTGTCTGGTACAAGATTTAATTCTATTAATCGCATACTAGAATTGTGTAATTGTAATAGTTCATATACATATACGCAATACACACGATTGGGGTTGGCTTGACACAGTACAGCACAAGACACACACACACACACACACACACATGTATACAAACTAATGTAAACACACGCGCTTCCGAGCGTTTGTTCAAACACAAACGGCGAAACCGAACTCGGAATCAGAAGGGGACTCCGGAGCAAGCGATGGGGTTGAAAGCAGCACACGCGGACACGCCGACGAGCAAACGGGCCTGTCACGTGGGCGGCTGGCTGTACGAAGGGAAGGGAAGGGTAGGGTGGCAAAGGCGCGCATAGTCCTCGCTCTGCAGGCTCTACCTCATTTGAATTTCTAATTAGCAAACCTCCATGCAATTATTGGATTAATGTAAATTACGAGGACGCGTTGTGCTCACTGGCAGAGGTATAGACATGAGGGGGAGCGGCGGGGAAGGGACGTGGCGGACGAACGCTATATACCGTCAGTGGGGGTTGAGGATAATTAAAATCCGTTGATTAATATGTAAATTTAATAAGATTACAGTTCCAGGAACGAATGAACACTCGCCCGTTTGGGTTTGGTCGCGTCTCTTCTGTCGACGTTGTTGGTTCGTAGATTCGTCGCTTGGCTCTGTACGGCGCGCGCGGTGCTATGTATGTGCTAGCTGACTGGTTGCTTGGCTGCTTTACTGACGCGATGTCTCACCACTGCTGGCTGTGATGCCGTTCGCATAATCCCCAGTTCCAGAAACCGAAATGATATTTACTTTCCCGTTAAAGTATCGCGCCAAAAGTTTTACCTAATTTACGCCAATTACCAGGACACGGTACCTAGTGAATTTCAACCCTGTATGATACAATTAGACCGCCACGCCACGCCATGTTCAACCATGTAGCCGCCAACAGCGTTCTTTGTTCGAAATCATCACTTTCTAACCTTCTTAGTCATCTTGATGTTAATTAAATAAATAAATATACAGCTTTTACTACCATCATTGCGGAAAAGTGGACAAATGTATAAAGACATTTTCTTATGCATGTATCTAGTACATACATACATAAAATGAATCACAGCTACGTTCAAAAATAATAATGATTCATATATCTACTTCCACTATATATATATATATAATATACCTATGTTTGTGATCCATACAGTAAATTAAGTTATTTACGAATATTTTATGCGCAATAATTACATCTATGTGAATTGACGCAATTGTTTCTTGGAACACAATTACATACATATACATATAGGTATACGTAACCGATGTATTATTGTATATACATATACATACATATATCTCGTCTTAGCCAAATGATATCAATTCATTTATAATTTAGCAGCATGACTGTCCTTTGCATTTCGCAGCATGCTCGATTAATATTTCACAAGTTTCAATAATACATTTTTAAATTAAACGACCGCTTGTATTTGCTAATTCATCTAACAAACGGGTATAGGACATGAATTAGAATTTCGCTGTAAATATATTATTATTATTAGTGATTGCCATTCAGAGTTGTGGGTGTGTTTATACGTTTTATTGCAACACAATTAAAACTAGTTTCAAACAAAAGATATTTCAATTCTTGTTCTTGGTCATAGACAAAGACACACTCTACTATTTGTTTCATGCTGAAATTTGGCTTAGAAGCGAACATATTTAGGTACTACCTATAGACAAAAATAGATTTATTAAATTTTAGCTAAGAGATTATTTATAATGATTACAACATGTTCATAACAGCATTGAATAAAATATAAAAATTATTTTAAATAAATAGCTTATAGTATGGAATTAGATTCACAAATATCTGAATTGTATTAATAAATGATGCAACCTCGATTAATAATTAGTTAATTCAAAGAACGGGCGCTTTGCATCTTGTAAAAGTCGTTCTTCTTTGATGTGAAGTACTACAAACATGTATTGATTTACATTTTCATGAATTGCGCCTAGACATATGCAACGCGCAATATTATTCGGTTGATTTGATTGCAATAGTTACGGTATTTTGTTGATAGTTTGCCGATTCAAGTATTCAAATAAAATAGAAATTATATTGTTTTATAATAATTTACTTAAATAATTTTACTTTCTTATACGAATGTAAATAAAGAAGTATTGTTATCATAAAAAATAAAAGTGATATCGAGATTTCAACGAAAATACACCTATTGACCTTCTCTGAATTGAGTATGAATGAAGAAGAATTTTGTATATATAGAAGATAAAATGATGAAGCTTTAAAACTTAAGATTCATATATACAAATCAGAAGTACATGTTTACTCTAGTCACTTTTTTGCGGTTTTTGTAATATCTACGAAACGGCTGAACTTAAAGTAAAAATAATTAAAACGAAAGATAATAATATTTTGTACAATTCTTTTTTGAAAAACTTCTTCAAACAGTATACCAGTTACATTAAAAATGCTATTGAAATTCTTACTTTTCTTATTTATATTGTCATAGTTACGTAGGTATGGGAAATTATATTTAATAAATCATATTAACTATGCCTGTCAATTGTTTAACAGGAAAATAAAATAGACTCAAATAATTTGAGGTTTGACATTTAGTAGTTATTGTCACAAATAGATTTAATGAAAAAGCGTTTCTCAAATGTTAGTAAATTGTTTAATATTTTGTTAGGTTGAATACTAACAAACTTCCGGCCATAATAATTTCTAATATAGCGTCTAGAATGTTTAAAATTTTGTATTTTAATATTCTCAACAAAATATAAGGAAGTCCAGTATGTTATTCTGAAGTAAATAAATATATTTCACACATGTGGCTGAATTAATTATTAAAAACTCCATTCTGGAATGCACCAATCAATGACACTGCATTTAATAAATAAGAAACAATTTTGTATACCTATAGCGGGGGCGGCGACACGTAGATACTTAGTTTAAAAATGATAATTTCTTTTAAGTATCTGTTGAAACTGCATAAACAGTTTAGTCAAAATAGAAAAAGTATAGCCAGCGCTGATCGGAAGAGCGCATCTAAAAAAACATCCAACCAATGGCCACATCTTTTTGAGGAACATATCCGTGAAAGAGTGGGCAGGATAAGTGTTTGAGAATAAACATGGTCGTTGTATATATTGTGCCGAATCCCCATTTACATAGTGTATTTGTGGCCGGTCTTCTTGAGCTAGCTAGCTCTATAGCCAGTATGTATGTATGTACGTACAACACTATATACTGTTCTTCGTCAGAGTATAGAGTTTGTGGCACGCGTTGTATATAATGCAGTCAGTTTCCCTGGGGGATTTTCGGCCGTACGATTGGTATATACGTACGTACGAGATAACCTCTCTCCTACTACGACCACGCCAAGATGGAAATCATCTTCGTGTTTGTTATGCATTGCTGGATATATGTATGTGGACAAGCGAGTCTCTTTCCCAACCAACTTGTGTCCGAGATCCACCGGGCGCTGGCTGCTGTCCGTGTATAATATTTCAATATATTCTTACTTTACACACACACACACACACACACACACACCCTTACATCTATTTCTTATTCGCGTGAGCCTGATATATTCAGTTTTCTTGGCCAAAGTAGGCGATATTCGTTGAATGTAAATAAAATTTCGTTTTCAAATATAGATACGTAACTAGTCTACGACATATCACACCCTTATCGCTACATCAATTGAGTGTGCCTGATGTATATATATATATATATATATATTATATATATATATATATATATATATATATATATATATATATATATAAGATTCGTTTTGAATTTTGTCCAGTATCTAAATGAATATAATATATAGGTAGATATAGAAATTCGTTACAGTTTGGAAATCACAAGATAAATAATCGAGTTCATCACGAACATATTTACATAAGGGGAGGGAGAGAGAGAGAGAGAGAGCGCGCGCGTTTAGGTCGTAAGACTGAAATAGGTTCACTGGACACCACTTACGTGTGGTGACTAGGGGTTGCGAATACTGCTTGTAGCGTTGTAGTTTTAGAGTTTAGATCAATATGAGAGACTTCTCCAGTGGCCTGCTAGCCAGCCAGCCAGCCAACCATCCTTGCATACACCCACCCCGAACTTCCACATTACACAAACCAGTCGGTATCATCTCGGCCGCATTTGATACAGTTATCACATTCTCATCGTATCGTAATTCGTAACCTTCTTCACTTTCAATCTAGTACTATTAAATTGCCTGATACTTTCAACTGGTTCGTGTTTATATTTTTGTTTTTATTCATATTCTAAATCTTCTAAAATGTTCAACTTATATAGAATTTCCTCCTCTTCTATTGTTAAAATGATATAAGTGACTATTTAAATAAATGAAACGCGACAATCCAAAAGTGTCAATATTTATTACAATGTCCGGTATAAGCGCTACTGTTGACAGTGTCCAGACAGCAGAACTTGGACCAGCGGTATTTTACGAATGAAACCAATGAGTGGCTACTATCGCCCGTTCCATCCACCCAGCCACCAGCCCAATAATGATGATTTATTTTACAGCTAAAAATTGCAGCTAGACCACTACATGAATAATGTCTACGGGCCACGTTTCAAAGCGCGTATAACGACGTGAACCAGTCAGGCAGGCAGGCAAAGGGAGCGGGCAAGGGACAGCGGGAGAGAATGTAAACTGATAAAAAAAAATAATAATAAAGCGCCACACAAAATAAAACACAGTGTGCTATAATTTAAAAGAACGTTTGAAATAATCAAATGAACGCTTTTGTCCAGTGAATGCGACGTTTTACTTTTAATTGTTGCTATATTCACTGTTGTCCGTAGCAATGTATGTATGTATGTATGTACGTTTGGTGATTTTATAAATGTAAATATACACTTTGATATATGAGATTTATATGTGAACACTAATTTCAGGCTAGCCGTGGTACTTTGGTAGCTTTTTATTTAATTTACTCACATAAGTAATTTATCAAAGTGCGTAATATTGAGGTGTTATTAAATATTTATTTAAAGAAAAACATATCCAGTAGGTACATATGTATGTACATTTCGTTACAAAACAAAACAACAACAAAAAAAAAACCTCTTAACAAGCACTTGCATGTTTCCGTGTAATTTGTGAAGCTCTGATGTATATAATTCGAATTTTCAGCACGGTTTACACTGGCCGCACGTAGTGTACAGCGGTGCGGTCCATCACTTGATGTGTCTGATTGGTCGACGCGCTGTCTATATCATCCGTCATGCTGACATTCGCTTCTAATGATACGCGGGGTTGTTTAGCCCCTGTTTAGTTAGGGTTAGCTTGATATCTAACATTCGCACCCTGACTTAAACTTAAGTCTGACTTGTCGGCGGAGATGACGTTAATTTTTCTGTGAATATTTTGCATTTGGCTTTATACATTATAAATCTTTGGTTTTACCAAATAATTTTTAAATTTATCTATCTCAATAACAAACTCTTGTAAACAATCGCTTCAACAGTTGCTTAATCATTACTGAATTACATCTTATGGAAGTATATTTTTCTGATTGATTTACTCCTAGCAAATAACGCCTAGACATGTGTAATCAATAGCAACGAACATAATATTATTTGATGTTCAAAAAGCGAAAGATTAGTGATCGTTGTTTTTAATGCATATTTTTATTGGCTTTAAGATGCGATAGTAATAACTGGTAGAAGCGATTAACTAAAAAGAATTTGTGCGTCACGATACCGGGCATTTGTTTCAATAATAAGTATGTACCTATACATATGTATGTGGATACATTTTAATGATATAGTCCTAGGAATAATAGGCCGTTGATGAATTGTAGTGTGTTGTAGCGGCCGTGTTTCATATTTTAATCATCTAGTAGTAGTTAGCTAGGTTAGAATAGATGATATGATGCTAGTGTAACTCTGGCTTTAAATCATGTCTCATTGGCTATTTATACTTATATATACGTATAATAAGGTACATACATATACTACTAGAACTATGAATTTGTATGCAGTCGGTTCATCTTCATGCATATCTACCAGCGTTAATTACAACTATGGACCTCTAGGAATAATTTATCAAAGACATTAAGATAGCACTTTACTAACCACAAAACTATAGGTAATTCAAATTGTTACGGAAATTTTTATGTTTTTCAATTTGTTTAATATTATTGAAATTATTACACTATTTTATTAAAACGTTATGAATTAGCACGAAAATTATACGATCGTAAAATAAAATTTGTTGTTGTTTTTATTTTTGGATAGATATTTTTTTGATAAATTTAAATATTTTGTTTAAGAAAGAATAAAACTAAAAATTTTAATAAGACAGACGAATGGGTAAGCTTTTAATGCAACAAAATAAACAATTAAGTAATTTAAGCAATGCATTATGTAAAAATATCTAATAAATAGTTAGCTCTGGTATGAATGTGTTAAAAATGAACAATTGTGCTAAATGAGTAAATAATTTTAAACCAAAAAAGTCAGTCTAATGTCAGTGAGTTTAAGTAAATATTCGTAATGCATTTTAAGTGCAGATAAAACATACGTATGTACACACACACATACATATATAATTCGTTGTATTTGCGCCGGAAAAGAATAAAACACGCAAATTTTGCATTAAGTTTCTCAACATCATTAGTTTCGGTTTAGGGTTAAGTTCTATTTAAGTAAAACATCAGATAACGTATCGATTCATAAATTGTTTTTTAATTGAACTACATAAATAAAATCACATTTTATTACAAAGAACCACCATTTGTTTCGATTTCACTAAAGCCCCGTTTACGGCACGCATCAGAATCGCGCATCCGAATATGAAAATGTTTGCCGTCGTAAACCTATTTTAAGTGTTGACACTTGTGTTAAGTGACATTCGGAATGGAAATTAATGATATAGACTCTTGTGAAATGTCCAACAAAAATTAGCCTCCTAATCGTTACATATTGGTTCAGAATCTTACTAAATTTATCATTATTCTCGCAGTAGTGACTTGAATTTTAAAATACTACGAAATTGCGCTCTAAAATTAAATCGACGTCAATTTTTATTCATTAAAAATCATATTCTAACTAATGTATTTGAGTGAGAGTAACACTGTCATTTTTATTTCTAACACTCTTCTGAAGTAAACTAATAATTCCATCATGCACGCATTTCTCTCTCTCTCTCTCTCTCTCTCTCCTGGCGGCCATGGGTATTATGGCTTTATTATTAATTACTTTTATAAATAGAAATCCAAAATAAAAGTAGTGTTAATTTTATATTGCGTACTAAGAACAACATAATACAACTATGATCGTGTGTATAAGTGTGTTTGACACATTTTCTTTATCGCTACATTGCTTTCCCGATTAAAATAATATTCCCTACGTACCGCGTCCACTGTGGATAATACAAACCGATCTCGTTCGCGTCCAATGGAATTTCGTCATTTGCGCAAATGTACATCTGATTATTTTGTTTTTTTTTTTTCAATTTATCTATCCATATCTAAAATTCACTAATATTTTTACGTACTGACATAGAGGTATTGATTTTATTTCAACCATCACAGCCTGTCACCACCACAAACTGAAAATAATATCAATTTAAATATTATACAGCATTTCTTTTAGTCTTTATATATTTATTTACCTATTAATTAATTATTATGGAGCACACACGTGGCATCGCCTAACGCCCTACACGATTCTAATTCAGAGAAGATTTTATTAAGTACAGGTACGTACTAATATACAATTTTAACACTAATATAGTTGTTAAAAATGTATCAAACCAGAAAAAATGGTTTTATGGTAATTTTGTGTAAAGTAATTGTAGGTAAACACTTTTTAATAATATAAAATATCATTTAATGAATTATCTTGTTCGTATAGCACTTTAGCATTACGAGTTTAGTAACGGTATTTAAATGAAATCAACCTATATGTAGGTTCGTATTGATTGCCATAATGAACATGGTAACATTGTTAACTGTAAGTGCGCCTGCCGTCATACTCTGTAAGTAATATTGCATTCTATTACTTCCTAGTTGCAAGCGATAACATTTTATTATAGGTACATACATACATTGCGCAGACTCTAAATAAATAGCCTAAAAGTGGACAAATCTATCAGAGAAAAAAAAAACACTAGGTATAGGTAATGAACTTTTTTTTTTAATTTAATCTCAAACACAAAAGCAATTCAACATAATAAATTTAAGTAGTTTTTTAATCGAGAGAATGACTCATCGTATCAATACATTTAATTATAATATGTATGTATGTACCTATACTGTTTTCAAGATTGAATTTCTAGGATTGGTTCTAACTATATTTATTACAGATACCTATAAGAATGATATTGCAAATTAGTTATCTGACCATTACTCGAATAATTAACATTCTTCTGCTCTCATCCAAATCAATTATAGATTTGAGAATTTCAAATATTCTCGGTATAA